>JBBMEG010000015.1:9371297-9428181 GCA_037832605.1 Cyclanthera cordifolia | reverse complement strand
GGGTTTAGGGTTTAGACTTTTAATTTACTAACAAAAAAACAATATATTTCATTAGTATCACAATATTTACAATATTGTTACTTCATATTTCACATTTAAATTGATTCTCCAATCAAATTTAAATACCCATATATTTTTTTTTATTATATATTCGATTTGGTTCGATATTTATTAGTTCTTCCATCAACAATCGAAACTTAACGGATATGTTTCGATTTTCTAAAATATCAAACCAATTGATCCAATATTACAACATAACCAATCATATAACAACATCAAAGTCTAATATAATCTTATTCAATTAAGGGAGCGGAGAATACTAAAAATAAATTGTTTCCACAGAGAGAAGAGAACTCCACAAAGATGAAAAGTATGGGTTTTTTCCTCAGCATGAGCATCAACCACACCATTACAAAGACCTCTTATAATGAATCACCTTCTCACAGCCCAACAATAGAAGAAGAATTTTAATATCATAAAAAAATATACATGAACTTAAAAAAAAAAATCAAGGGACTATTAAATACAACATCAACTACTACTTTTGCATCGGACTCCACCGTTAGGGGAGGTAACTATTGAATCATTGCCTCTCTAATATGAGTAAGCCCATATCTAATAGCCATGCCTTCCAGAAATTTTATGGATAAGTTCCTTTGCCAATTTTTTCAACATACAATGACTGGACGATCTTTCCAACCTATGACAATCCACCCAATATTGATGTCATTCCCATTTGGAGATGAAACAAAGGCATCGACATTCATCTTCCAACATGCTTGGAGAAGAGCCACCCACTTCCCTGCAACTCTCATATTCGCAACGCCTTTGAGCGGAGGAGCACCTAAAAACAATAAAGTGTGAGAGTAAATTTCCTTATCAATCATCCTATTAAGAATCTGAAAAATTCATAGAAATTTTATCATAATTGAGACAACAATTTCTAAATTCCTAAGGCCCCAAATAATTATAATTGCTTTAAACCGCTCATCCTTTGCAATTTTCAGAGACAAATACCCATCCAAAAATCTGTGCTAGTATTGATATCCCTAAAAAAGTCATAAAATCAAGAAAAATTATATTTCCACGCACGAACCACAACTTTACCATCTTTAACGATATGAATATTATCTTCCCTTCCTTTATCACATAAGCCACAAGAGACGCCAATAGTTAATTTTCATCTTAAAGCACATGCTAACTTTCATAAGATTCCAAGTTTATAGTTTAAGATAAAATAACACTAAAAAATTGCACAAACTACCCCTAAAATATGATGGTTGTCCTTAAACTTTCAATTTGATGAATCAAATCCCTCTCATTAGTGTGATAAAAATTTATCTTAAAAATGTTAATTTTCTTTTTTTCTCTCTCCAAAAGTCTCAACAGAGAAATTTGGAGTGCTTTAGTTCTCTCTCTCTCTCTCTCGTTGAAATTTCACCACATTTATATTTTAAAATTCACCATAAATCTGAATTGCTCACAAATTAGTACTAAATGCGTACACATAGGATTTTTTTTCTTTGGGATAAAAAAAAAAAAAAAACTTCAAATCTAAAATAAATCTCCACATTTTATCTGCAATTCAAATTATTTTCAACGGTCCATGAACCCAAGGATGTCCACCAAGCAGTACTCCACGTTTGAAGCACAATTTAAATTTGATAAGATTTCAATAACTACCATTCACTAAGTTTATAAATCGCGAACAAGGCTTCGATCGGGATAAAGCATCGCTTCTGCTGGAATTTGTGTGTCATCAGAGTTCAACAATCAACATTCGATGGAACAATAAATTGGTCGCGGCGAAAGTCGAATTAAATACGTAGATAAAACTTTAAACTTTTGACAGGTCTTAGTTCCACCATCGCCATTAAAAAAAAAAAAAAAAATAGAAGAGTTTGCAAATTTCTCTCTAGAATTGAGCTTTTTAGAAAGAGAAAAGAAGACTAACTTTTTAAAGACAAACTTACCATTTTCACACGTGTGAAAATCTATCAAATTTAATTAAAAAAAATTAATTGCAATATTTATCAATTACCTTGAAGATGTGATTGATCCATTTAAATGTTACTATTAGAGTTGTTTTGTGGACAATTTCCATAAAATAACTATTTCATAAGTATACTCACGTGCAAATAGTTTAAGGCCTCTGTGAGATAATGTATTATGAAATGGAACATGTATGTTATTATATTTATTTATATGTAGGTTAGTTTATGTATAACAAACTTTTTTTTTTTTAATTTAAATCATTCCAGTCTACAATATTTAATTGTCCAAAAAATTCTTAAGAAATTAATTTATAAATAAGTGATTATTTGACAGTGTGTTGGAATATGTATATTGCAACAAGATACACATAAGCAAAAGAGTTGGGAAGAGAAGAGATAATTTTTTATTATTTTGTTCACCACCAATTTTCATAACATAAATTTTTAATTTATTCTTTTTTTTTTTCATCAATTGACTCAAAATGGTAAGTTTCCCTCCGGTTCTCTCTTCCATCCGATTGGTGCACTCTTATAAGAGAATTATGTACGTTAGGTTTAACACCCAAGAAACTAATTTAACTCTTCCACGAAAAAGAGAAGTTAAAATAACTCCATTAAAAAAAATAAATATTAAATTTATTCTTCAAAAATATCGCATCATTCATAAATAACAAAACTCTCGTAACTTCTTTACAAAGAATTACATCAAAATAAGTTATTATAACTCTTCTACAAGCAAACACATCCAAACAAATTATTATAATAACTCCTTTACTAACCCTTTCCCAACTTTTCAACCAAACACCCGTTATATAACTTCAAATTCACGTTTCCAAACAAGCCTGGTCTAGAGACTCTTAAGTATGGTTGGTCAAGTCTGAACAAACCCACACAATCCCGTAAGTATGGTTGGTCAAGTCTGAACAAACCCACACAATCCCTCTATCCAAACACACTCACAAGTTCAAAAATATATAAATAAATAAAAAAGGAGAGAGAGATGAAACTGACAGATATTCATCTCAATTTTGATCAACTTTTTGAGTTGTTTTTTTTTTTTTAATCCACTTTTTCCAATGCAAAAACAAATGATGGATGGAACCCTACACCCTTTTTCTCCTGTTTGCAATAATGTTTTTCATATAGGCTGTGGGTCTCTCTTGCTGCTCTTTGACCTCAGAATCATTTACCTCAATAATACTTCACAATAATCATGCCAAATGAAAATTAAGTTGGTGAATCCATCCAAACCGATCAAATCGACCCAGTTCGCGCTCGTGTTAATGTTGGAGGTCGTTGATATGGCACGCGTTAAACTAAAGAAGATAACTCACACAGAGATCGATTCAAACATAACTAAACTTACCGAGATGACCCAAATAAGAACTTAACAAGACTTAACAGATAGAGAGCTCGTTTTGGGATAAGTTGTATCTATTTCAACCAAATATCATGGTTTTAAAAGGCTAAAGGCGGGCTTGAGCCTTTTTCTACGGAAAAAGCAAAGCGTGAGTCTCGAGGCGGTTAGAGACGCAGACCTCAATTTTAATTAAAGACATTATTAAAAATGTAAATTTGCGTAAACATTTATGGTAAAACATAAAATTACATAAAACATCACACCAGCATTAATAACATTAAGTTTTTTTTTTAAATAAGAATCAATTTCATTGATGAATGAAATATAAGTGAATTCTCTAACCAGGTGCAGTGAATACAACAAACTACTCTAAAAAGAGATGCAAGAGGGAAATAAGTTAACAAATAATCAAAATTAAATTGATAGTTTTAAAATTATTATGTGCATATGAATCCATAAGAGAAAATATGTATCTAAATACACGACTAAGGAAATGTCGGAAAATGAAGTTCTTAACAAAGTCAAAGTAGTAAAAATAGTAAAAATTCATATTATTATAATTCAAACTTTTAGATTTTAAAGAATTGAAAATATATTTTTCTTCTAGTTATACTATGAAGTGTAGGGACTTTAAATTTGCCTCTCTTAGACGCTTCTTATGATCCAGAAAAGGCATACGACTCGAGACTAAAAAGTTAGAGTCTCGTTTCAAGGCGTAAGCCTATTTACATCACATTGAGAAGTTGAATTTAAGTTAAGATTCAGTGCTTTGGACTCTCCTAATCAGAAGTAAACTACAAAGGAGGGGACAACACTTTCAAAATGAAACTATTATTTCACTATTTTTTTTTTTCTTTTCTGCACGAAACTACAAAACAGTGATACTGATACATTGCAGTATCAATTTCAAAAAAAAAAAAAATTGCAGTATGCAACCGTTCATACCGACTAGCATACAAGCAAACGGGAAAAAAAGAAAAAGTAATCAGGATTCAGGAGCTTTTAACTCTTTCAAGCAAAGATTTCTAGTTTACCTACTTTTCTTTTAACTTCTTTCGTCCACCACCTGATTGACCACTTGATTGTTTGTAAATGGAGGCTCGCGCCGTTTTGGAAATCCTGGAGGTTCTAAAGGCGAGCCCGTGAATTTTAGCTCCGAAGCTACTCGATAATTAGGATCAACTGCAGCTGGTCTCGAGTTATGGTCACTCATTGCAGCTGGCCTAAAGGAACTTGTTATCCCTGCAGGATATCCTGTTGGAGAACCGTAACGTCGTCGTCGAGGTTCTCTTATGCCACCACCGCCTCAGATATCCATCATATCAGGACTTCTCGAAGGAGTGTCTATGAAAGAAGCTCGCTCACTGGATCCGGTTCCCGGTGGCACTCTGGTAGCAGGTGGGGTTGCAGTAAAATGGTCGTCTGGTCCCCATGAAGTGAGTGCCTCTTTTTTCTTTGCAAATAAATGCCATGCTCCAAAGAGAAAGAGTATGAAGAACAGAACAGGGCTTGTCCAGAGCATTGTGTTGAACTCCCCTTAAAAAATAGGAAGATTCGAGCATAAAATTCCGATGTATCCACCCCCAAGTCCAAGAACCAAAAGCTTTTCACGGTCGCTATATATTAATGGTATAAACTTTCCTTCAGACTCTAAATCAAATCCAGACCAGCAGAAAATAGATGCCTTGGTGCACCGAGTCTAACGTCATGTTGTGTAGACACATTAAAAATATGAACCTTCTCATTGCTGATCACAAGCAGATAACCCTTGATTGCCAGAAAGACAAGTGGTTCATCAAGCTCAAACTTCCTTTTAGATCTAACCCTCCATTTAAAGTTCATTATATCTCCCAACAACAAAACATGAATTAAATCCCCATCAGATGTAAAACCATAGATCGATCTGTGGTATCGAACACGTAATTCTGAGCAAGAGAATAATTCAACCCCTCGCATTCAGACTCCCTAAGCTTCATGCTTCTCAAGTCCAACGAGCCAGCGCCCCTTTCGGTCAGAAACAAAAGCCTCTGCTTCAAGAACGCTATCGACCTACTCATTGGCATGACAGAACCATAAGCCATCCATTTTCTCTGAAAATCTTGATTTTTCCCCTGTCATCTGAAGACAAAATATACCTGTTCCTCCCTACATAATGCACTTCCAAGATAGAAATCGGCAACTCATCCTCCCGACCATCACTTACCACAATTTCCTACAACATGTTCCATGAAAAGCGAATTCGATTCCTCACCATTCGACCTCTCCCAAAATTCGATGCATCAGGATTGCCCCATTCTTGTGCCCAGTAAGCGGAAGGGTCTCATTCTTATAAATAGACATATACTAAAGTATAGCCGTAATCGAAGAATCAGACACAGTACGAAGCTCAACCGCATCATCCCCGTTTTTCATAAACACATAAACTCTCCCTCTCTCGACCTCCACCAAAACATACTTGCTATGTGCCTCGAAATCCTTAAGCGGCAATACATTCAAGTAGCAACCGAATCCATTTTCACGGCGGACAAAAAATGGAACATCTCCGACCAAAATGGACTGAATTTAGTCACAGAAACATCTTGAAATTTAGCATCCAAACCGCCATTTCCACCATCACTCAAACCATTTTCTCTTCCACCGCCTAAACCGACAACCTCAGACACCACCCGCCTGGAAGACTCGGTATTCAATTTCGTGGGAATATCAGATAAACTCAGCTCCAACTTAGAAACTACTTCGCTAAGGTTTCTCACTAACTCTTCAAGATTTTTCAGTAAATCATGCTGCCTAATTTCAAAAGGGGTTTCAGTTTCAGTTTCATTCTTCTCGGAAAAAGCTAGAAGAACAACAAACAACAACCCTAGATTCATGGGGGAAAGCAAAAATAAATATTTAAATAAATTAAAATGCGCTTGTCTTACAGCGGATTCGCCATTTGAGAAGTTGGGAAAAGCTCTTCAATACCTAGCCATTCACTGGAAACCCAAATCGGGGGATCTCAGATTCGATTTGGATCTGAGGACACGAGTGTTTAGCCCAAAATTTATTCTGTTCATTTGGATTTTTTTTTTTTTTCCAATTGAAAAACACTGATAATAAAAAATTTGAGATGGGAACAGTACCAGAGGCTAGGGCTTTCTTATCTTAATCTGCAATTTGGATTGAGATAAACCAAACAAACATCCAATTAATCTTACTCTACTCATAGGATTCAAACATTCTAAAGTAACGATCCATAATCTATTATCAACAACCTAATTATTAGCATTTAAAACACTTTTAGGACTAACCCCACATCCATACTAGTATACTAACCCATTAAAGTACATACAAAATTTATATTATACTCAACTTCAGTTGCATTACACCAAGATTATTTAATAGAAAAAGCCTTTGTATTTATCGCAATTGGGGACACAAGATTATCCAAAGCTTGAAAAGATGACAGTGAAATGTCTCTTTATTTATTTATTTATATATATATAGAAGCGTTAAAGAGATGAAATTTCTGGGATAAAATATACTTGTCCATAGAGGATTACAACTCAAAATAACAAACCAAAACAACACACAATACATTGTAAGGAAAAACTTCTAGAAGACCACTGTCAGGCCGGGTTGAGAAAGACGAGCTTTAATGGGCCTCTTTCTTTACGGTAGATATCATGCAAATATGTATTAGATGAAGTTACATAGAGTTTTAAATCTTAATTTTGAAGTTAAATACTTTTCTTTTTTTTTAATATAATTATAGATGGCTTTGGAACACAAATAATAGAGATATAAAAAGTTTCTCAGTTTCATTTTATTGGATCAAATACCCGTTTGAGCTTAATAGGCTCTGATACCAACTAGAAAATGTGGGCATCCATCTCAAAATTAATTGGCTACGATAGAAGTAGTCCACCTTATGTTGTATATACTAGGAGGACTCCCCATCTTACCGATGTGGAATTATGAGATTCTCAACAAAGTCAAAAGAGAGATCAATAAATAAATTTATTTTGAATATTCTGAGGAATGTGCAAAGTGTAAGCATAAATCGAACTTGACTTGTAATGTCAACATTAGAAGTTATTATAGGCTAAAATATATCGGAATACTCGGGCAAGGCTAGGACCCCCAGATGGTTGGTTAAAGGGTACCAAAAGACTCGGGGGTTCAGCCAAGGGAGCCCACGACCCCCGAGGGTCAGCCAAAGGGTAGCCACAACTCCAAAAGGGTCGGCCAAAGGAAGCCACAACCCCCAGGGGGTCGGCCAAAATAAGTCAGGACCCCCTGGGGATCAGCCAAAGTCGGCCAGGACCTCTCCAGGGGTCTGCCAAGTAAGTCCGGCCTCTCCAGAGGTTGGCCAAGTTGAATATCATATCAACTTACCATTTATGTGGGTACATATTTGTTAATTAATGGATCTTTTCAGTATTATAATACCTTTCTCAAAAAGATTTTTTAAAACATGATTAATTACTAAAAAAAAATCATTTTTTTCCCTTCACATAAAATATCATTAATTATTAATATAACATTAAATAGAAAATTTCAAACGTTACAACTAATAGTAACTTAACAAAAGAAAAATCAAAATTTTAACAATTTTATTAATAAAAATTATACATTTTTAATGTTTTATAATTCATTTTTTTAAATTTTAAAATATTCTTCAAAAAGATACTATAATATTGAAAATATTCGTTAATTAACAAATATACACATTTAAAAAACTCACCCCAACTTATAAAATTTTATTATAAATTTATAAAGAGGTAAAAACGTTATGAATTTATCTAGTTATAGATATTTAGAAAGACAAATATTTTTTTGAATAATTATATTCCAAGTCTCTTAAAATGGAAAATGGTTGCTCGAACTAAGTAAGGAAAAAAAGAAAACATCTTTAATTGAGCAATTTTTACTATTTATTACAATAACATGCTTCTAACAGCTTTGGGTTTATTAAATCATTATTTTGAAATCCGCACTCTTTTGTCATCATTTACCATTTCATGGTTTAGTTTTTATTTTCAGTTAGTACCAACCTTCAAATTCTTCTCATTGATATAATTATCTTAGAATAGATAATCATTTGTGTTTGTTTTTTTTATAGAAAAAAAAGTTGAATGGAGAAGAATGAAGAACTTAACAATGGTTGGATACCTATTTAAAGGTTGATGTTGAATAATGATTAGGTGAAATTTGTTGGAATGATTTAATGGGTTGGTTTTTCACTCTTAAAAACTGGTGAAGAAAATTTATTTTTGTTGTAAAAATGGAAAGTTACACAAATTCAAAGAGTTATAATATTCTCATTATCATTATATAAATGGTAATTAATAAAAAGGTTAATTAGTTAATTTTAAAATTGTGTATACATCAATTATTAATTATTGTCTTCTCTATTTTTTGAGATTGTTTATATATATATATATCTTTCAAGTGGTGCCTCCAGAAGACGCAAGCTTACTCTATCATTTTCTATTTGTATTTTGTCCTAAATTAAAAGCAAAAACAATAGAAGAAAATACAAGAATTTATGTGGAAAAAATTCTCAACAGAAAAAAAAAAAATCACTGACAGAAAGAACTTCCATCATGTGAAATATTGTTACAATCACACAGAATTCTCTCCTTGACCCTAATACATAATCACTCTCTTTAAAACTATACTACTCACACCCTTTGCCCCACTCTCCACAAGAGAATACAAAATGAATTTAATTAGAGTCAGTATACAAAGGTTAAAGTGCTTATGACTTGAGATACTTTGAAATCAAAGTCATATGCTATTTTTATAGTGTTTGGACACACCACTTCCTTGTTTATTTCTGATGTGGGATAATTAGCTTCTAATATTTTGCAAAAAATGCTACAGTTTCTAACAAAGACGTCACAATCAATTTCGAGAAAATATTTAAAATTAAAATGAGTTTCCCAAAATAATCTATTTGGTGAACTTAAGAAGAAGAAGAAGAAGAAGAAGAAGAAGAAGAAGAAGAAGAAGAAGAAGAAGAAGAAGAAGAAGAAGAAGAAGAAAGGCAAATGAACTTAACCATTGCTGCATTTTTTTTTCAAGGCAAATGAACTTAACCTTTGCTGCAAAATATCCAAAGATGATGGAATTTTTTCACTCATAATTAGATTATCTCATCCTCTAGACTATATAAATCTTATGTGATAAATTAACGAGATAAATATGACATGATTTGGTGGAAAAATTTTTTAGACTATTGTTTGCTTATGGTGAAAAATAAATGGTAAATCATAGCTCTTAAAAAACTACTTGTTTGTATTTGGTAGTAAACAAAGTGCTCATCCAACCTTATATCAAACCATTGCATCAAATTCACAGCAAACATATTACTCAATCAGTACTGACATCAATCTTCAAATAAGAAATTAATTATCCAACCACTACTAATATCAATCTCCAAGTATCCAACTACCATTAGCTATTAACCATCAACTCCACTCTTTTCTACAAAAAAACACAAACACGTTCTTAAGAAATGTTTGATATGCATGAATGAAATGGGAAGAATATGAAGATGATGGTTCTTGATGTTTAGTCATTTTCATCATAATTACATTTTCTCAAATTCACATTTTTATTGTGAGAAAATGTATTGAGTGTAAAGGTCCGATTGAGTCCCATCTATGCCTATATCATAGATGCATGAGTAAACGACATTTAAAAATTGAGACATGATGAATAAAATACCTCATTTATTAATAAAATGATGATAGTTTATAAAAACTTAAAAGTCGAGTACGCAGTTCTTATACCGAAGAAAACACTGACACATTATATATCCAGTACATGTAGTAGATATCCATATAAAACCATTTGCGGAAAAGAACGAAAAATAAACAGACACAACAAGAAAGGCTCATGGTCTTCTCAGCTCCTGATCAGCCATCCTGGTAGAGCCCGTGCGTACCTGTGGAGACTCACATATATATATATATATATATATATGTATAGCAAATGTCACAAGAAAATGCATGACTAATGATAATACTTCGGCTTAAATACGACCATGCAGCTCGTAGTCTTTAACATAAAAATAGTTGTGACACCAGGGCTATCCTAACGGAATATGCCACTCCTGGGCCTTCTTTATGTGACGATTTACACTTCTGGGGCTACCCTTGTAAGGCAATGCCACTCTCGGGCCTTCAATATAGTTAAGACGGATACACAGATTCACATCAATATAGTTAACAATTCAACGGGTGTATCATGAAAACATGCCAGTTTATCATAAATCAATCATCCAGTTCAATAAACGTCACACAACAAACAATACAATCAATGCAACAAACGAGTATATTTCCACCTAATTCATCCTACACATACTTACTTTTATCCACAAGACCCCAAGCTAAAGATAAGATTCTCTTACCTTGGCCGAAAACTGCTAATTTGTCCTTAGAATGCTCGAAGTGCAAGTTTCGGAGGTTTCGACGAGTTCAACTAGCCAAAACAAGGTTAACGGGTCAAAATTAGCAGCACATCAGACTATCATAAACGGACTTGGAGCATCGAAAATACCATAAAATCACTATCCATAATTTTTTCGGCAACCGGCGGCGGCGCGTGACCGGAGAACAGCGGCGCGTGGACAGAGACTCGCCGACGTGTGAAGCAGACGTACATGGGACAGTAGCTACATGTATGAGACGCGTGGCTCTTCCTGATTCGTCCTCCACAGGCTCGGAGAACGCGCAAGGTTCGTGAGACAAAAGCTGCAGGTTTGGCAGTTGTCAACCAATACGAAGCTGAGGGGCAAAACGGTGCTGACAACGAGACGATAGCTCTGTTGGTCGCAAGCGACTGTCAGACTCTTATAGCTCAAGATTGGGTGGGAGAGCGATGAGCTAGGAGAAAATCGTTGCTCGACACTTGGCGCACGGTCTTCGATCCGACAATATTGAACATGATGCTATGGGGGTAATCGCTGGTCGCCGCGCACAGAGAACGAAGTGCGGTGATTGGCTGAGCTGAGGGGACTATCAAATTTCATAGAAAAAAAAGGTGTCTGCGCTGAAAACAAGAGGGATAAATAATTAACCTAATCATTTTGTCTCTTTTTGCTTTATATAAGGACAAAATCACCTACAAAATTACCAAAATGCCCCTAGGGCTAAAAATGACCATTTGATTCATAGTTTTCAAATTCCGACTTCACACTTCTCGAGATATGACTTATTTAAGCATATCTAATCCAAAATAATTTTTGAAACGATTTTCGGGAGTCCCAATAAGCTAAAAAATTATAAAACTAACCTTAAATTTCAAAGGGAGGATAATCGGAGTCGTTACAAGTGCCTAAATTTTGATAAATAGATTTTCGGTTGTCGTATTGAGTGCCTAACTGATACAAATGAGTGAATTAGATGTTTGTTTGAAGTTTACTAAAGAACCAAGCATAAATACATGAATTTGCATAAATATTCAAAGACCTTAACACGAGTGAGATTTGAACTAATGACCTAATAATTTTGGTACTCATGCCACTGAACTTTTTAGCATATACAAAGCGGTAATTAATTCAAAGGACTATCCCTAATTGTTACCATATCCAAATCTCACTAAGGCCCGAAGTCAATTAGTCAAAGGCGCGCCGTTTATTTCTCCGTCAACAGAATCAACGGTCGGATTGAAATATTCTAGAGAACGGTCAGATCTGCGGCCCGGCCAGCTATAAAAAAGAGAATTCGCTTCAGTTTTCCTGTTCTAGTCTCTTGATTTCCCGCCAGACGAAATGGCGCGAAACTGAAGACTCCCTCTAATATTTCTTCTCTGTTCGACCGATTAGCCCTAGATCTCTCTCTCCTGCCACTGGATTGCTTTGTTTTGCCTTCTAGTCAAAGATCTGTTTCCGCCTCCGTCGTTTCTCAGCCTCCCGCCGGCGAATTTAAGGCTTCTCTCACTGGTTAGTCAATCTCTGCTCTTACTTTTCAGAAATTGTTGTTTGGAACTATGGAGGTCGATTCCGTGATCAGATCTGGAAATATTGTCTTTGTTTTCATCACCAGCTGAATTAGTTCGTTTTAATGTATTTTCGATTTATTGATCAGTTTATTTGGGATCTAGGGTTTTAGATGAGTAGTTTATCACTGTTCGTCATTCTCGGATCTTGCTAAATTTCAGGATTTTTGTTGATCGGAATATATTCCTTGAACGCCTAAGAAGGTAGTTTTTTTTTTTTTTTTTCTTTTTTTTGAGTATACAACAATGAGGGTATGGTCTTGAACTGTTGACCTCTTGTTCATCGAGTTTATACTACTGCCCAGAAGGTAGTATTTAATATCCATCGTTTAGTTGATGCTATTTATTTTAGAGAAAATGAAGGTTTTCCCTTTCTGAAAGAACTGTTTCAACTTGTCGAGTAATGATTATGTTGAGATCTGAATCAAAGAATTTTATATTTACAGTAAAAAGTTAATTATGAATATTTAGTGCGGACTATTTGCTTGCTATGGTCATACTTTTATTTACAATGTTTGTTGGTATGCGACTTTTTGTATAAAACCAAAACTATAACTACGATAGTTTATGTCCAAAGTGTATTATGTCATACCAAATGTGGAGATATGCTCTGAGTTGTCACTTTTAACAACGATTTTTCTGTAATGGTCTGCTTGGTGTTTTAACGCATTTGCTGGTTATGTTCATCAATCATTTGAGAAATTGGCGACAAGGTCAAAAGTTTTCAACCATGATTTGATTGTTCCAATGCTTCTTGATTTCACATTTTGGAGCAATTTTATTGTAAATATCTTTGAATGGAAAGATTGGCTGGATTTTTGGGCGGTGGACCAACAAGCTTTGATCCTCAGTTTTCTCTTCTTTGTTTGGAATCGTTCTGTTTTGATGAATTTATCGCTATCGTTACTTAATTAGTATTTTTCACTGCAGGAGAAGCATTATCTTGGCTCAATAAGTAGAATAATTATACTTATTCAATGGAGTTGAGAGGTTTCAGTCATTCTCATTATATCCATGCCATTAAAGGAGGTCTGATGACAAAAATCTTAAATATCAATTCCCGTGGGAAGCCTGCAATGGTCTTTAAGAAGCTTACTGACATATATGAATCTATATATGACAAAGCTCAAGAATCACTCCCAACAAGATGGTCAAGAGAAGGTTTGGAAGAAAATACTTCTGATGGATGTGAGTTTCAAGTGGAAACTCAAGGTCTTTATGCAGAAAGACAACTTTTCCATGATGAGGCTGAAGTTTTTTACTGTGACAGTAAAGGTGATACCGATGGTCAAAAGGGCGATGTAGAAGTCGATAGCATGACTATAAAGCAGATAATGGAAAGCTGCAAGAAAAGAAAGTTTAGGCAGTCCAAGTCTGTTGACGTAAGTAAGGAAAAACTGAGAACTAGCTCCAGACAAGAACAAAATGATCCATGCTTGTTATCAGATGAGGATGATAGTGATCTTGACGTAGCTCTTAGCATCTGGAAATCCAAACTTTCAAAACGCAAAAAGTTGAAAATCAAATGTGACGAAAGTAGAATATCTACCAGTTCACAGTGCCACCAAACAATTGGAAATTCTGGTGCAATCTATAGTGACCAGGGTCTTCTTCCATCTAGCTCAGACCTGCTCATCCCAGTGGACGTTAAAGTTGAAACTCCTGAAACAGATATGACAGTTATTCAAAACACAAGCTGCATTATGGATCAGTTGTCTCTACTCTGTGATGAAAATGTTAACTCATGTCTGAGTTTTGAGCCCATTGGAGTCGATGAATTATTTTTTAGCCAAGAGTTGACAGCATCTGAAAAAGAAGCTGAACATTGTGTTCTAAGTAGGTCATGTCATGAGTATTTGGAAGGCGATGAACCTCGACCTCTTGAGATGTTAGGGAAATCCAGTGCTGAATGGATGAATGAAGATAGCCTGGAGGTACACAAACCCAGTCATTCAGATTTTCCTGCATCAGAGAGTATGGAGGAACAATGTACCTCAAGTTGTGTATCCAATGATAGCATGTCAGAAGGTATTTCCCTGACTGAGGAGCAGTGCGTTGCCACTTATATTTCACAAGATAAATGCACTACACACGAGGTCTCATGTCAGACTGATAGTGAAAATATGTCAGAAGCAATTTTCGTGACAGAGGAGCAGTGCTCTGACACTAGTATTTTAGAAGGTCAGCCCCTTACAGGCAACGCTATACGTCTGAATAATGGTGAAGTCTTCACTTATTTGCATGGAATGGCTGATCTGAATAGCCATCAATGCCCAAAGATGAGTTCTGGGGCTGAAGTACGTTTAACTGAGAATAGTTGTAAAGGCAAGTCTGCATTTGATAATGAAAAAGTTATTCCAACAGAATCTACCGGTGATTGTAACTTAAGCCCTGAACATGGGGGAAGTATTTCACCGAAATCTTCCAGTAATTGTAACTTAAGTACTGATTATGCAACGAGTATTTCAACAAATTCTATCAGCAATGATAACTTAAGTCCCGAGCATCATTTGGTATCTGTTGACGAATGTCCAGTTAAGGAGCAACGGCTACTAACATCTGATCATTCTGATGTTGAAAGAAATACTTCACCAGATTTTCATCTCGATGATTTTAAAGACAAAGTCAATCGATTTGAAGAACCTAAAAGTTACCCTACAAGGCTGCTATCGACGAGAACAGTAAGTTGAAATTAATTGATGTTATATCGGTTTAATTATGTGGAGATTGTTTATATTGTTGTGCTTTCACTTTCAGGCCATTTCTCCAACATCTCAGGAAAAATTGTCCAAAGCTATGAACTCTATGCGGTTACAAGATAAAGAATGTGAAGGTAAGTTCCTGAAGTCATACATTAGTTAGCAAGGCGTGGTTTGGAAGTCCCATATTATGTCTTTTTGTAAACAATAATTTTTCTTTGATTATATGTATGACATAGAAAAGTCGTTTTGAATGCCTTAATATGTAAGTTAATAACCCCATTTTTTTTTTTAATTTTAACAGTATTTGGGGATGAGGGTTTGAACCTTTAATCTCGTGGTTACTAGTTATACAAGATGTGTAACTAAAGCTATGCTCTTGTTGATTTAATACCCTCGTATCAAACTGTGTAAAAACATTTTCTTGACATGTAAATGCAAAGTTTAGCATTGTCTGTCAAAAGGAGCATGTACTCTGTAAAACTATGAACTATCTCTCCCTTTTTGGCTGTGCTTGAAAACGTAAAAGAAAAACGTTAATGGAGTGAAACTTTATGAGGGAGCCTTGGCATTAATGCGTGTAAAAGTTGCAGCTTTTTTTTAATTTGCCTTTTTGTTTTCCTCATTGCCGTGTCTTTCATTTTAGCACACGGTGGCAAACCATATTTCAAAGAAATCAAGTATAATGCTGGCACTGCAGAAGAGTGTGACCAGATGAAGAGAGTTTATTCGGATATATATCATGAGAAAAATGTAAGGAAATCAAAGGAGAGAAGTCTTCGCTTAGCAAGCACCACTAAAGTTCATCAGGCTTGCATGAGAAGCTCTACTGTCCAAAATTGTTCAGACAGTGTCATTGCATTCACACAGAGACAGATGAAGGACATCGAGTGTCTTGCTCTGAAGCTTACAACTCAGTTAAAGTCGATGAAAGCCATTGCAAAAGACAGACTTAATGTTGAAGGCAACCAAGCTACAAGTTACAAGTTTAACACGGATGAGGTAACTAACATATACCTGAGCAGGACTTGTCTGTTGTTACTTTATTGCAAATTCCAGTATTGAACTTGAAACCTTTTCTAATTTCCTGGAATAAAAAACCTTGCTTTTGATTTCTTAGAATGTTGAAAATTTTAATTTTCTATTATCCCTTGCACTTTTCATGTTTGGCAAGCCTCTTTGTATATAATTGGGCGATATCTTTGGAGAGGTTCAATTATTAATTGCATTTAGATTTAATTTGCATATAGGAATGTGTTTCACAAGGCTTTAATCCGTTTTTCTCTTTCCCTTGGCCTTTAAGTTACCTGGTATGTATGGAGATGTTAGTTTCCATTCTGCACGCCTAATGAGTAACTCGGTCATGCAATTGGCTTAGGCAATTGATTTAAAAAAGTACACTTCTCGAGGTTTTCGTGCTCGGTGAAAAATAAAGATGCCTTGGAATAATGGCTTAATTGGGTACGCATATGTCAGTTGAGGACATTGATCATTCATGTAATACACTTTATGCAGAATGAATCTGTTGATTATCTCACCTTGAAAATATAAGGACTTCTAGTATTTTAGAGATAAATGAATTGCTCCTTTCATCATCAATTGGTTATGAGATGAATTTTCATATTTACGAATATGATATTAGAGCTTTTTAAGTTGAAATGGGTATTCGGTCCTATCAAAGAAAATGAGATCTAATCTAAGAATGGTGAACTTGAAGAGGTACCATAGGAGCATATTGAAGATTTCATATTGAAAAAGTTAGAAGACTTTCTAGCATTTAAAGACAGCATTGTTAATGTGATGAATATTTGTTACTTAGATTCTGGTATATTGGTAACTATCACCTGAACTTCCATGCAACTTGTAGTTGGTGCAAATATTCAATAGGTTTATATTTGTTTTCTCTTCTCTCATATATTGTTCTGTATTTTGGCAGGTAAGAACCGCCATTGCAGATGCAACAAAAGCGGAAGCAAATGCAAAGAAACTGCTTACCATGATGTCGAGGGACTGCAACCGCTTTTGTAAAATAATGGTTTGTTTCTCACCAGAATCTTGTAAGGTAAACACTGATTTTTCTTTCCCTAACAGTCAAATAAATTGACTGCAGAAAACAACCGGGCAGGGTTCCCCAGCTTCTCCAACTGCAATCCAGAAGGTGAAGAGGAAGATTACATTTGCCGATGAAGTTGGTCGACAGCTTTGTGAAGTTCGGTTGTTCAAGGACGACGTTAACGCCGAGTCTTTTGTGGAAACCAGTCCTAAAAAGGTATGAAAACAGTCAGAAAAGACTACTTGTAATTAACTTATATCGAATGATTCTTCTCTTTTGAAATTTTACTTGTAAATTCTCATGATCGAGTTCAGTGATTTTGAATTCTGCTGTGGAAGTGGGATTTTGTACCGTCTGGTTCCTTTGAAATAATATCTGAGATCAAAACCGAATCATTCTCACATCTGTCCGTAGCGCTTGATGCTTCAATGTAGTTGTGAATGCTTGAGATTGGTTAAGGTTAGGCTTTTCCAACAGTATATATCAATTTAAGAGTGGAGAGAAATCTGCACAGCCCTTAAAAGTATGAAGTTTCTACATTCATATGTTTGAATTTTAATTTTGATCCATCAATCAATCATTAAATTTTTTATTAATTATTGCAATTTTATTCATAATTGCAATCACACTGTAAACTTTTAAATTTGGTTTCTCATGTACTTATAAGGTTTGTGCGATCAAAACTTCATTAATAAACCATTCAAAACTGCATCCTTACTAATTTCTGATTAGAGTATATAGGCAATGTCAAAAATGTAGTTGAACTTGGATGTCTAAAATCTGCTAGTCTTAATTGATTTGATCAATTGTTTAAATTCAATCCCTACTTCGATAATTTTAAAGTTGAATTTTGGCTTTACCAATTTGGAGATGCTTGGAATGAGTGTTTAGAAATAACATTTACTAAATATTATGAGAAGAGTTACATATTCAAACGAATTTTTGATTGCAATCATTACTTATACATATTTAAAATATTTTTTATTCTAAATATTCTTAACAAATTGCATTCAAATAAATTCTGGCTGCAAATCTAAATATTTAAAATAAATTTCAATTTAAATACGTTTACAAACAACATTCCGACCAACTTTTAATTACTATCAAAATAATTTTTTATTCTAAATATTAAATTTAAATATTCTTTAAATTTCAATTTATGCATCAAAATAAAAAATAATAATAAAATAGAGGTTATATCCGATCAAACTAACCATTTTGTACAGATAAGTGTTTATGGACAAACAATTTACTTCTACAAATTATTTTTCACAACCGTGCAAAAGCTCTTGTTGCCCTTCACTTGCAGGAGT
Source organism: Cyclanthera cordifolia (assembly GCA_037832605.1). NCBI lineage: Eukaryota > Viridiplantae > Streptophyta > Magnoliopsida > Cucurbitales > Cucurbitaceae > Cyclanthera > Cyclanthera cordifolia. Next base: position 9,409,774 of record JBBMEG010000015.1, on the reverse strand, counting down.
TGGAATCACGAAACAGAAACTCACAAACCTCAGAAAAAGCTCCGACGATAAACTGATGATATTCCGGCGAGTTTAACGTCAAATAACACTGCAAAAGCTCCTCCAATCCCTTCCCCTCAAATATCTCCTTCTCCAATATCATCTGCACCATCGACCTCTTGAAATCTTCTTGCGGTTCCTTCGATCTCTTCATCTGCACAAAGCTGCCCCCCACTTTCTTTACACACGATGCCGCTTCAATCCTCTTCACCGACGAGCCTTCCTCGGAGAAACTTCCTGACGAGTTCACCAACTTCTCTGATCCTTTGTCTTCCTCCCCCTCATACCCTTTAGACCATCTATTTACATTTAATTCGTTTCTTTTGAGCCCCATTTTGTTTAATTTCTTCTTCGTCTTCGATTTCTTTCTGGCTATCCAAGAAAACAGAGAGGAACTCTGTTTCTTTTCGCCGGATACTTTGTGCTCTGTTTCTACTCTGTTTTCTTTCTCTTGCAGTAGTCCGTTTTCCCGGGCGTATGATTCCAATTTGCAGCTGCAGCAGACAGATGGGGAATTTTCCATTGAAGGGTCGGCAAAGAAACCCACCGGCGTCGACGGCGGAGGCGACGGTGGGCTAGGGTAACAGAGGTAGCAGGATCTGGGGTTGGCCGGAAATTGGTTCTTGTAGTGTGAACTTTCCAGCGAAAAGGGTTTAGGGAAAGTTAAAGGGTGTTGGTATCTGGAGCGGCAGATACGGAAAGAGGAGATGAAGAGACGACATTTGAGCTTGAAGCTTCTGGCCATTGAGAGAAGAAGAGGGATGGCCGGCGAATTGCTCTGTTTCTGTGTGTTTAAATAATTGCAATGGAAGATGGTGGCCGGCCGGCAGCGAAGTTGGGCCAATGGATTTGGACCAAATTCAAGTGACAACGAGAGGTTAATTAACGTTTTTAAACTATTAATGAATTACACCTTTTGATAGTTTTCTAAATATTGCAGTTTATTTTCAAAGTTAAATTTTAGTATTATAATGTCATATTAAAGTTATGTTTTTGCAGTGCCTAGAGGGTTTGCACTTCGTGATTTTAGGACATGTAAGTGAAACCGTTGTTTAACAATTTTGAAACTGAGTTGATAACATAGATTCTGTTTTAGGTGCTTCTTGGCTCCTAATTCAGCATTACAAGCTGTAATTGATCGAATCAATAGTTTAAAGATGTAATGTTACAAACCCATAATTTAAAGGTTTATGCAATTTTTTATTAATTTAAGTTTTTTTTTTTAACTACTAAGTCGATTTGTGATCATATAAACAAAACATAATTAAACATTTAGAAGATTAAGAATGATCATACTTAAATATATAGACTAAAATAAATGTTAACTTATTTTTTTTAATAATAACTTTTTATTCATGATCATAATTATTTCCGTATTTCAACTTTTTCTATATTCACAATATAGCTTCATTATTATTGATAAATATGTGGACCTAGAGGTCAATTATTGGTTTGGTGTGCGAGAAAATTAAAGAGATAGATCTGTCTCATAAGTTTCCATAAAAAAAAAAAAAAAAAAAAAAAAAAAAAATCTCCCATCTCCATTTGCATTATTATTGATAATAAATAAAATTTATCTAAACCTTTAAATTCAAAGTTTAATATTCTACACATATTGACCAGAATAATTTATTTTTTTTTATATTTTTATTTATATAATAAATTAGAGAACTTCTGCAAATTTGTGTAGTGAAAACAATCCTCTGTTAATTTCCTCCGTCACTTCACTGTTGAACAAACACTCAAAACAAACACAACCCCACTCTCTCTCTCTCTGTAACCCCGAAAATGAAATCGGAGCTTTCACCGACAATGGCGGCTCCGAAGAAGGAGACCCCATTTCAAACTGGCCTCTCCATTTTCCTCTCCACAAAGGCTCGCTACAAGTTCTGGGCCTTAGCCGCCGTTCTCCTCCTCGCCTTTTGGTCCATGTTCACCGGCTCCGTCTCCCTCAAACGCTCCGCCCAAACCCTAGCCAGATTCTACGACGGCCCCCACAGCCCGATTTTCTACGATCTTGACATTCTGGTCATCTTCTTACCCCTTTTCCATCCCCGATTTTTGTTTTCAGTCTTGTTTTAGGGTTTTGATTTTGCTGAAATTCAGGAAGTAGAAGAGCGGGAGAAGGTTGTCCGGCACATGTGGAATCTCTACACCCACGGCGGCGCCCGGTTGCCGAGATTCTGGTCGGAGGCTTTTGAAGCGGCGTACGAGGATTTGATCGGCGATGTTCCCGCCGTTCGAGATGCTGCCATTTTGGAAATCGCAACAATGTCTCTGCAATCTGTTCATATCGATCCATTTCCGATTAAATCCAAGGTTTACCCGTCGTTTCCCCTTTCAAATCCCTGAGATTAAACATTGTTCATACTGAAAACTGATATGGATTCCACTAGCTTTTACCTCAGATTGTGAACCAAATTTCTGTAATTTTTATTTTTTTTATTGTTTTTTGTGTGTGTATGTTCATCAAACTTAGACTGTAATGGAAACTGTGTGCAGATTGAAGAGCTGAAAACAAACGCAAATGGGTGAGTAGGAGCAGTGGCGTTGTGCTAAGTTGATAGCTGATTTGGTATTGGCCATGTTTATTTCGGAGAATCTCTCAACTTTTTTACTTCAAGTTGTATACTATTTATTGAGAAAAAAGAACCAATGAAATGTAAAAATTTAAATGCATTGTATTCCGATTTTTATGATAAGATGAACTACTCTTCTAGATAAACGTGGTTGCTCGTTAAGTTCTTAATTTTTCAAATGTCTAATAGCTCGTTAGTATATATATATATATATATAATATATATATATACTCAAACACAAAATGGATTATTTAGGATTTTATGAGATATAAAAGATAAGTTTTTATTATTAAGAGTTAAAAAATCTTAAGTTACGAATACAAATTTGCAACCATCAATTGTTGAACTCAAAAACAATAGATTGGTAGTTTATCAACAATAAATTACATGGAAATAATAGCCATAGAGGATTTATGTTGCGAATCAAATATAAAGTAAGCACCGTAAAACTAATAATAATTATTGTAAATTATAAATTTAGTCCGTATGATCTGAAGAAAGTTCTAATTTAATGTTTATGCTTTAAAATTTTAGACTTTAGTTTTTATGGTCCAGAGAAATATAAAATTTAATCTCTATAGTTTAGAGTAATATAAAATTTAGTCCTTATGGTTTAATAAAATCTAAAAAGTGGTTAAAGTTATTAATAGATCGTAGGCAAATTGAGTACCTAGATGTAATGTATAAATTTGTGTTTTTTATTCCATCAATTACTTATCTCATAAAAAATACAAAAATAACTAATTTTTATGTATTTTATTTGCCAACAATTATAAACGACAAACTATTTTTTTGATTTTATCAAACCATACAGACTAAATTATAGATTTCTCCAATCATAGGGACTAAAGTTTAGATTTTTAAACTATATGAACTAAATTCTAACTTTCTTCTAACCATATCGATTAAATTTATAATTTACTCTAATAATTATTATTATTTTAGTTCAATGATAATTAGAGGGTCAAAAACTGATAATCAACAAGCATGTTTGGCTACAAGGTAAGAAAAAAGAATAGATAAAAAAAGAAAAAAAAAATGTAAAAGTAAATTATTAGTAATTGATGAGATGAAAAACCGACAAGTCATGTTTTCTCTTCTCTTCTCTTCTCATCTCACCAAACCCTATACATATCCTATGTTGATTGAGTTATGCTTGTATTAATGAATATTTGGTTTAGCTTTCTATCATAGTTTAAATTTCTTCTTGCTTTTCATAGTCGTTGCCTTCAACCTTTTCTGTGGAGGACAAATATACATTTTGGGGGAGAATCTCTCCTCTAACCTTAGCTCTTAACGGAGAAAGATTGTGATTTGTTGGCTGATGATTAAGTTACTGTTGTTTCAAAAAAAAAAAAAAAAACATATTGTGAACAATTTGTCCTACTAGAAATTTCAGATCTTGCTTTTTGACAGAATAATATGAACATAGTCAACCTGTTCAGACTGTCAAATAAAGTGTCCCGCAAATAGAATCAAAGTTAGACCTCAATTTTTATTTTTTTTTATTTTTTTATTTTTTTTTTTTTTTGCCAAGATGAATAATTGTAGAACAATTATTTCGAATGATTAGATATAAAAAATTATTTTGAGTGATTGTGAAAATAAAATTGAAGTATAACTCATTTGGATGAAATTATTATAAAGTAATCGTAAAAGCTCATTTTTAATAATTCCATAAAAATTCAAACAAACTGCCTCTCGAAGTTTTGTTACGTACTTAAACACCCACACCTATCCCAAAACTCTGAGAAACGAAGAACTTTTACAATTAAATTCACTGTAGATTTGAAACCTGGAATCTCCAGTGAAAAAGAAAACGAAACACCAGTCCAGAACAAATTAGAGAAATCAGACTACCCAATACATTAAAAACTCAAAAACACTTTACTGCCAAATGCCAACCCCATCTCCAGATAAAAAACAGGGGTAAAAACACAAGAATAAATTACCTCGGTTGGGTTAAATCCATCTGAAAAATGTTTTAACAGACCCAATAATAACAACAAATCTAGGAAGACAAACAGTCAATTGTCAAAATTGTGGAGCAGACAGACGAAATAGGCTGGCTGCTGCATTTCTGTGAACTTTTTTTTTTGGGGGGGGGTTGAGGTACAAAAAAATCCATTTACAGAAAAAGTTGGATGTTATGTATTTACATCTGACTCCTAATCTTCAACGGTCTGAATCTCACCCATCATAATTCGGTTACTAACTACATTGAAACCCAACACTGATGGACTAACCTTCTTCCCTTTCTTTCCTTTCTTCTTTCCTCCAACCTTTGCAGAACCATCACTGTCCAGATCTCCACCAGCATTGCAACCATTCGCTTCTCGACCAGCTATTGCAGGCACCTTTCTATCGTTCCGACTTTGAAACCCCATTTCTAGAACGTCTGCAGGGAGCAATGCCTTGTAATTGAGGAATCGATCGATGAACTCATGGCCAGGATCATATGACCCAAGGTTCTCTATCAAAAGCACCTCTGCCTCAGATCTTGATTGCTTCCAGCAGAATTCCAGGAAACTAGTGTCTAGAACGACCAAAAAGGTATAGTCCATTAAAAAAAGACAAATATATATATAAATAAAAATTAACAAGGGCCGAGCTAGATCATTTTCGTTTTGGCCTCATGGACAACTAATTATAAAAAGAATAAAAAAAAACAATGAAGGCATATTTAACTGTATATAATTAAAATATTTCCATATACATTCAAGTATTTTCATACTCCGATTCTCAAAAAAAAAAGTATTTTCATACTATGTTCAAAAAAAAAAAAAAGGTATCTTCATACTCAAAAAGGCCAAAAAGAAAGGAAAACCATAAGGGAGCGTTTGGGGGAGGAGAATGAGAATGTTATGGGGATAGATACCTTTAGTCCCAATGAGCTTTACACATTCACTCTCACACCAATCACGGAAGCCCATAGCTTCTACAAGATGAGGAAAAAAAATAATCAGTTTACATGCCCAAAGAAGTTTGTGAGAAGAAAAAGTACTAGGGAAAAAAATGCTTCCTCGGTTCCTAGGGAAAAAAATGACCAAAACCCATAAAAAAAATCTAACCTGAATGCTTGGTAACTGGATCTTGTTTGCCTTTCTGAGACGACTGTGCAGGCGTTGGAAGATCAGCTTTGCCACTAGACGATTTTTGTCGACTTAACAGCCCAGTCGAAGCTGCTGCTTTAGCAGGGGTGTTTCTATTTCCCCGACTTCCATGGCTCCCAAGACCGACGTCAACCCTGAAAACAGAAACGAATCCACAAAGTTACTAAGTGCACACGGATATTAAGACCCTGACCCAGAAGAGGTGGGCAACAAAAAAGAGAATTCAAACTCAACAAAGAATACTGAGATTCGAGATAATATTAATAGGTCATTATTAGCATTGAGAGTGATCAAAAGTAAAGCTGGGAAAGGAGAAATCATACGGCTGATTTTCTTGCTTTGACTCAATGGGCCCCCAGAATAGGTCATCGTCGCCTCCATACTTAGACTGAGAAGAAACATTCTGAAGGGGGGATGATACAGATTTCGATGGGGAAGAAGCAGAAAGAGCCCAGGAAGGAGCACGTGTGCTGCTGCTACGACTAACCTGAGTTAGCTGAGCCTTCTGGGGAGTAGGGATTTTATGAGAATGCTGAGCAGAAGAAAATTTTCTTTCCTGCTCTTGAATATCCCTTAAAGATGTGGGCTTGGGGACTTTCCCAGAGTCACTTGACCATGCTGGAGCAGGGGCCACGTAAGCAGTTTCTCCCTTCCAATGAACAAAGTCACCAAAAGAAGGCCCAGAAGGAATAGCAGGCATTGCATCCTTCTCAGGCTGTGTCTGGCGGGAAACCTTCCCTTTCTCAACAGGACTCGAACAAACAGGCACATCAGCAGAAGGGACCGAAGGGGAGGCCTTTGTACCAACGCCCTTAGACTTGGCAGACTTCTTACGGCTCTTTTTGGTGTCTTTTGCCTCGATAAAATTGTCATCGACTGGTTCTGCTCGTGAGGCCATGATCTGAGGAGAAGAAGCAATCTGAGCAGGGTCAGAAACACGAACATCAGCTGCACCAGACTTCTCCATACCACTTTCTGCAAGAAGATCATGCAATTGGCTCTTTCTACTCCTTGAAATTTCAAGTTTCTCATTTGCTTCAGAGTTCACAGAATCCTTATGAATTTCTCTGGAAGCTTTTGGATCCGAACTGCTCAGGATCCCAGACCAAGGAGTTGATGAAGTCATAGAGTTGATAGAAGTTGAAATCTCTGAGAAAGCAGGTTCTGTATGTGCCCTTTTCTGCTCTTCCTCCTGAATTTCCAATAACGACTTTGCCTTGAAACTCGTGGCAACTTTCCAAGCTCTTAGACCAGACTGAACTTGTGAGTTAAGCACAGAGTCAGATCCAATTAGTCTGGAGTCATCCTTCGCTTGAACAGTTTCATAATCAGTCCAGGAATCTATAGCTGAGGCAGAGGCTTTAACCGGTTGACTACTCATAAGGGCAATTTTAGCATCCCCATCCCTAGTCTTCTTAGAAGAAGAAGACGTATCACTCGACGTGCCCACAATATTATCTGCCTTCAATTTCAGATCATTTTCTGGTTTTCCACTTTTTGGTTGCTTTGACGGCTGAATACCAGAATTTTTGGAGTTCTTGGCCTGGTCAGAGGATATCAACTTGGAAGATTTTTGCTTCTTGGTCTTTTTATCTGAAGATTTTCTTGGTTCTGGTACTTCAACATTTTTCGCTGCTGTCTCCAAAATGTTCTTGTCATTGCATACGTCCCTTACAGGCTTTTCCACCGGCATTCTAGCTTCTTCAACCTTCACAAAAGGTACAATAACAGGTGTGGAAACAACAATATCGCTACGTTCTGCTGGTGGTGTAGCAACTGAGACTTCATCAGGTTGAGGTTCTGCAGAAGCATTAGATGCAACAGTTGCATCCGGCCTTGGTACAACCTCTGATATCAGATCCAAAACTTTAGTAGTGTGGCTATCAGATGAAGTTCGTGCAAGATTCACATCCTTGTTAGAATTGCTAGACATCCCAGGCAAAAGTGAGCCATCACTCACTTCAGATCCAGGCAACAAATCTTTCGGATGAATATCATTAAGCTGCTCTGGAAGTGCAGTATTCCAACTCTTCTGCTGAATAACATTTCCAAACATTTGATGTGGAAGAACAAGGAACGGATCTTCTGAATTTACACTGTGACTGGCTACCTGAGTAAGCGGCAGAGCCATATGTCCAAAGCTAGTTGCACAATCAGTTACTACATTTAAGGGCTTCTGCAAACTAATCTGAAACTTTTCTCTAGATAGCTGAACTTGAGATGGATCCGTAGAAGCATTTCCAATGGATATAGGAGCGCTCTGTAACTGTCCAAAAGATGGATCACCATAATGCTGACGTGACTGATGCTCTGATAGAAACTGGGAGAGCAACTGCTGCTGCTGTAATAATTGTTGTTGCCCCTCTTGTTTTTTCTGCTGCTTGAGTAGTAAAAGGTTGTCCAACAATGACATATGTTGTGCAGAGAAAGGCACTTGAGACTGCAACTCCAACAGATGCTGTTGTTGCAGTTTACTTATCAGTTGTGGATCTTGAGATAAGTTGGAAGGAAGAAACTTATCTGGAGTTAAGGTGGGATTATCAGTAGCTTGTGCAAGTAAATTTGTCAGAGGCGGTTGTGGTTGCAATCTCTGTTGTTGGAAAACAAAAGGTGCCTGTGAAGACATGTTAAGATCATGGTGCAAGTCAAGTTTACTTTGGTGAGGATCAAGAGCACACTGTGAAGCAAATTTTGACCAGCCAGCAACATCATTAATTCCAGGAGGTGCTTTGTAAGACAAGCCTTGTAGAATGGCTGAAATGTCAGCACTTTGAGCAGTTTGACGAGAATGGTCAATGATTGAAGACAAAAGTTTTGCTTGCTGAATTGGATCATAAGAGTTGGTCAAAGACCTTTGCCGTTCAAGTTCCATTCTTTTGGCCAGCAAAAAAAGGTTGTTTCCATTGTCTATTCCCAACGAAGACAAATTATTAGAGTTGTTTCCAAAATATCCCGGCAAACCTACACAATAAGCATCACAATCAATTTGCAATGCACTATGATACTATAACTTTATAAAAAATCATAAAGTGCATAAGAACTTTAAAAAAAAGTGTTTATTCACGTATAAAAGCAGACCTTCAGAAAAGGCACTTTTCTCGAGTGGTGAAGAACCTATATTATTAGACATAAGTGACTCCAGATATCTGTTTTCAGCTTCCAACGTTGAGCCATGTTTATGCCCCACATCATTCCTCGAAGTATCAATCTCATTCAAACCAGTATGAAGCTTTCCCAAGCTACCATAACTAGCATTACCTAATAAATCTGCAACTTCAATCGGCTTTGGTCCACTAAATCCGGGCGGTGGCTTGGCTTTAGATCGTAAATGAGGCATTACATCACCAAGTGCTGAAAATGGCAAGTCATTTGGTTCATTTACCAGACGGACAAGTAAATCTAAGCCAAAATACCCACTCTCAAACCATTGAATAATGTCAGCCCCACTAAATGGGCCTTGAATTGCACCAGAAGGATCAATGTAATGAAGTTGCAAATCTTCTGGAGGTTGAACTGTTTTCCTAGCTAGTAGCTCCTTGTCCAAAATCCCTGAAAGCTGCCTTCTAATGATAGATTCTTCACCTGTCTTCCATTTGGGGTTGTCCTTCGGATAAGATGGAGCGGGTAAATTACGTCCCCACTCATCATTAAGATTCTTTGAAGGTTGTAGCCAACCCTTGTCAGAAGTTCCTGAGCTAATATTATTAGGATTATCTCTCCAATCAGGCAAAGGTGTATTCAGAGGTTGCTCAAGTGATGAGGCACGCCACGTATTGCCAGGATGAACATGGGAACCCCCCTCAACACTCGATACCCTGCTGAAAGGCATCTCATCTATTTTTCTCATAAAATTGCTATCTTCTCTGAAAGCTGCACAAATACAAGCATTGTACAAACATCCTCAAAAACAAAAGTAACATCAGTCCATGCAAAAAAAAAGAGTTATGAAAAACTAGGATTAAATTCCATGACCAGATACAGACATCCACCAAAACCAAGTCAAAAAAAAAAAAAAAAAACAAACAAACAAACAAACAAGTGCAAGACACAGCATTTAAAAAGCAAAAAGAAACGTCACAGACTCATGGAGCATCCCCAAATTAGCAATACTGATAGGATCCTCTAACTAGGTCTCTTGTTAGTTAATTAGTTAGTTAGGAAGTTGCTTTTGGAGTGGTTAGTTAGTTAGTCCTCAATGGGCAATATAATGTACTCATTACTCTAAATCAATACAACTTTTAAATTCATATTGACTCAAGTGAGTGAGATGAACCTCTTTGATAGAGTTAGGCTCTATCAAATACCAACAGGTAAATATAAATTTACATTTGTAAAACAGAAACTTGGAGATTTGGGGATAAAAATCACAACCATGTTACCGAACATTATAAAAAATGTACAATTTTCCAACCGTTCTTTAATTTTTCTCATTTCGCAAATGGTAGGCTTTTCATTGATAGGAAAAATAAAAATAAAAAGTAATCCCAAAAGGATCTTAGGAAGACCTGTTCCAACAAAGATCTATTCTAAAATGGATCTGTTGAACACAAAAGATTGCATAAGTCAAGGTAGTTTAATTATATCGACTAACAAAATAAAAATAATCCGATAAGAATCATATGAGAGAACTCATAGAAGAATGCTTGTAACAGTTCTGCCCACATTAAACAATGGGTAGCATGAATAATATTCTGAACTTCTTATATCTTACAGTTAAGGTGCAACTTACATTCAGAGAACTTGCTACTAGCATGTGCCATGTGTTCCTGAATGATCTCACTTTTTGACTGTGGCCTACAATAAGGCACCTGCCTCTCAGTAGAGACCTCTGAATGGTTTCTTTGACTAGGTTTAGTGGTGTTATCATCCTTGTCAATATTGTAACCATCAAACCCATGAGGTAAATCCTCTCTACTTCCTGCTCAGAAAACAAAGTCCAAGGTTAGGTAGTGATTCACACCCCACAACTTTATACTAATTAGTACACAGAATCAAGCACCAAAATCAAACAATAAAGAGGAAACATTTTGAAGGGGAAGGTAACATACCAAGTTTTGTTCGTCTTGTCTGCATATTTTCTGACGAATTTCGACCATCCTTTGATACTTGGGGTGCACCACTACTAACAATTTCCCCTTTATCAATCCCCTGCAAGGAAATCTAGAAAAAAGAAAAAGAAAAGAAAAGAAAAGGCAATGCCATTCAATAAGCTAAACAGCAAGAATACATACTTCAAACACAATAGTTTATAACACAATTTTACCACTTCTTCATTAGTTGGCACACAAAGAGCAAGAGGTTCTAACGGCTCATCCAACGTAAGAGTAGAAACTGGCACAAACCCATCATTTAGAGTTTCCTGTGATGTCAGATTGGTAATCCTGAAAACATCCAGTAACTTTGTCCTGCTATATTTGTAGTGGTAAGGCTCTCTCCCAGATTTCTCAGAGGAAGCTCCAAGAGAAGTAGAAGATGAATTAATACTATTTGAACCAGAACTGATGATTCCACGACTAAAAGTGAGAGTGGGAGGTGTGTTATCTGCACGTCCACGATGGGAAAATGCAAGGACTTGTTTGATTGGAGTTAGATTCTGATGGTGAGACAGTTCTCCCTTATTTCGACCCTGAGAAGAAGCAGACCTCCATGGGCGGTAATGATCTCCATCCCGATCATTTTTCCCATAATTGGACACATGAGAGAAATTTTTATCAAGATGCAAATTACCATCTCTTCCAGAGTCCACCTGCTTCTCATGAAAGCCTTCAATTTCCTTATCATCAGGACCCCAACGTGTATTCCATTTGCTCTCACGTCGTTGATCATAATGAACAGTATCACGATTGCTTGAATCAGACCAACGTTCTGATGAGCCTCGACGAGGTTCCCTAAAGAGTTTGGTAGAAGAGTCTTCAGTCCAACGCTCCATCTTACGACTATCACCTAGCTCTTTCTCACCATCCCTCCAACGATCTTTTCGCATTGAAGAATTATTTTCTCTTTCTTCATCATGCCAACGGTCACGCCTGCCAATTTCAGCATCAGTCAATGATGGCCTAAAAACTTCTTTTTTCTTTTGTATGTCATTCATGTTTTCATAATTCTCTGATCCCTTCATCATGTCCATGCGATTTCCATAAGCAGGTTGATGACTGAAATGGTTTTCCTGTACATAAAGTTTTGAGAAGGACCAGAGATATCATTAGGAATTATAGAAATGAACCTCCAGTTAACATATGATGACTGACTTATAATGGAATCACCATATAACTGAAAGCTCAAATGTCTCTCTGCAGTTAAGTATCACAAACAGATGTTGATATAATTATACATAAATGATAGGGGCAGAGTTCAGATAACACACCCCAGTTCCAATTCCATGCTTACTCTCCCCAGGCTTAGGCAGAAGCCACTGTGGTGAAAGAGGAATAGGATTTTCAGATCCCTGAACATCTGAATAAACATTAAAAATAAGTAATCATGTACCCATAACAATTTTCATAATTCATAAGCAACATTATGATCAGTAATTGCTAAACATAAACAGTATTATAAAAGTAGCATTCTATTTTAAAAATTTACAAAAGATTTGAACATTAAATTATTTTAATCCAACACTATGCGAGATAGCTTTCAATGCAATAATAAAAGCTATTGATGCAAGTGCAACTCACCTTCATCAAAATCTTTTTCAAATGAAAAAATAAAAAAATAAAAAAATAATGCTTATTGGTTGGTCATCAAAGTTCAACAGGCAAGCGTTTAGTGGCTGCATATCATGTTTAAGGAACCTTGGAGTGGATAAAAAGTGAAGGTGAACTTATTAGTAGAGCTTCAATATGCCATCTTTACAAACTAATTATTTACAGAAATCTACGAATCATCAGAGAAATATCCCTACTAACTGCCATCGTTGCAATATAAATGCTGCAAAGGTGAACTATAATATCAGTAGTGCTTCAATATGCCATCATTACAAATTAATGTTTCATAAATCTACAAATCATCAGAGAAATAGGTCTACAAACTGTCATAGTTGCAATGCAAAAACATAAAAAAAGCAGTAGAACAATTGGAGACTGGTACAATAAAGGTGGTGTATACTCCCGGTCCCCAGATGTTTTCCATGAATTAAAATCCAAATAATTTCCATGCCTATACAAATGCCCTTCAAAATAGTGAAAGAATTCGTGTCAGACACATATGAGACACAGATTCTTACAGAAACTTCTTGGACACGTGTCCGACATGCTATTTTAAGTGTCCTTAATTTAAAAAAAAAAAAAAAAAAATTAACCCAAAAAAATTAATATTATAATTAACTAAATAATTAAAAGGAAAAGGCAAAAGAAAAAGAAAAACATCTCCCATTTATCACAAAAAGAAAAACAACCTTCATGATAAAATTCATCTTCATTAGCTAAAATACTTGTTTTCCACCACTTACCATGCTTAACCAACGTCCATTGTAATTTACTTGACATTATATGCTTTTTAGTAGAGTACATAGTATTTTGTGCTAAACATACATATTTAATAATAAAAAAATTTATCGTATCCTCAAAGTATCTATGTCCTAATTTTGAAGAAATTGGCGTATCGCCGCGTCTTGATGTATTAGTACCATGTTCATGCTTCAAAGATGCCATCTCCAAACAACACATAGCCAATGAAGTAAGTGTACTCAATTTCTCAATACTAATAGACCTAGTTCCATTTTTTTTTTTTTTGAAACCGGGAAATTGAAGCTTCGCTCCACTATACCCGGGGTAACCACGCCCGTCCCTATGCCAGGCACCGGGAGACATCGAAGGAATGGAGACACGGGAGGTGTCTACAAATTAATGTCACAGATAGGTCTCGAACCTGAGACCTTGAGGGAGCACACCTTCAAAGCTCAAGCCTTCAACCAACTGCGCCACCCCTTGGGGACTAATAGACCTAGTTCCAATTGAAACTTGACCCAGTGTTTTATAAGAAGAAAGGCACACAAAGGTGCAATGACACTCAAAATAACCACTCAAACTGTGCTTTTGTATTTACTTTTTAACAACCTCATCCAAGCGAGTTATTACTACAATTGCTCCTTCAAAACCACACCAAATAATTTCTCATTTCTAATCATTCAAAATATTCACTCCAACCATTATTTATCCAAACACCCACAGTGTTTTACTGTTCTAAATGGCATGGATAGAAAGGAAAACATGAAAATTTTCAGACTCTTAAGCAAATGTGCAACAACAGGATTAGCTACTTAAAGAAAGAAAGAAAATGCAAGTTTTCGTCTAAAAACAAATTAGCTAATATGATCTCAAATCATGTTTTCATCGTGAATTGTCAAATATCTTCAGAAAGGTAGTACCTTCCAAGTTCAACGAACGGAGAAAAATAACAAGCAATGCTCCGAGTCTAAATTTCATAACCTCATAAAAAAAAAGAACAAGATAAACAAATAGAAAGAAAATCTTTGACCAATAGCCTCATTTAGTCAAACCTCGACATCACCAATGGCCAATAGCACTCAAACTCCTACATTCATTCGCCAGCAAGACAAAAGGCAAATCCACACGAAAATTTTAAAAATGCAACTAAAAACAAATCGAGACCCATTAGCGAAATGCCCCCAAAAACCCTAACTCAAAGAGCGATAAGCATCAGCGCAGTCAAACGAGACCCCGCCTAACAGACAACATTAAACCGGAAAAATCCAGCCAGCGAAACCGCCTCAGCTAGTTTAAGCTAAACAGTACGAAATCCCAACAACTCAGCCGAAAAATGAAACGAAAAAAGGGGCAAGCGCCGGAGACAACAAAGCAAGTAGAAATAAGAAAGAAAATACCATTGCCAGCATGGAGAGGACTGGAAACAGAGATATTAGGACGAGGACCAAAGTCGAAGCGGCCGGCCATTGATGATCGGTAGAGAGTTGCAGAGAAAAAACACACGGAGAGAGGGAGAGAGGGAGAGAGAGAGCGGGATAGAACAAAGAAAACCCTTTTTAGTTTTTGCCTTCGCTGATAATTGCGTACAGGACGACGTGAGAGTCGAGTATTGGGGTTAGGTCACGGTGAAAATATAAAACGAACCCAATTGACCGACAAAACGGCGTTAGATTAACTGGAAACGACATGTCGTCCCGGCAGCGACTGAATTTTCATTTTTCTTTTTTCCTTTGAGCGTGCCAAGGATTGAATTAATTTTGTTTTTTTTTAATTAATTTGAGTTAATTTTTTTTTTTTTTAATTAATTTGAGTTAATTTTGTTTTAGCACTCCGATTCTTTTCAACTAAAATGATTTGTAGGAGTTTTTGTTGGTAGAATTTTTTTTTAGTACTTTGTTAGTAGATTTACAAGTGTGTTTAGAACGAGGGATTATCACCGAAAGATTGTTTAAATGTAAATTTTGAAGAGTAATTGTATGGTTTAAATGTAGATTTTGAAGAATAATCGTAGTCAAAAGCTTGTTTGAAAATAGATTTATGTGGATGAGTTGCACTAATAGTTTGCTTTCATTTTCAATAATATTTGTCACTTTATTTCTTCTCATTATTTTGTTTTGAAAGATTTTTTAAATATCTAATTTGCAAATGTATTTTCAATTATATAATATTGAACAATTGAATAATCATCATCTACTTATCAGTCTGTTTGTAGATGTTTAATTCATTGGTTTAAATATTAGTTATTGTTGATGCCGAAAAATGATCAACTGATATCCAAAGTACAATTTGTATTATTGAGGACGAGAAGCCTGCAAAAAAGAACAATCTTAAGACACACGGGTGTGGTGTGAGCCACATGGCCTCCAATGCCTAAGTCAATAAATGTCTAGGAGAATAACTTAAAAGGTATATTTTAGAACTTGGAACGGTTTAAGAGTACTTAGCGTAGTTCAGCTCAGATTAGCCTGGTTTCGCTTGGTTTGAAATGGAGAATGATCTGACTTTTTATAGCAATCGGTTTCATAACTGTTGCAACTCAGTTATGGACGGCTTAATGGCCAGCCGTTCGAAACGTCCGTCATTAAGCTGGAAATGAATATCGGTGTAACTCCTGACTGTTACCATTTAGAGGTGTAACTGCCTTGACTTGGGAGTTACTTGGACTAGGCCAACCTTTGCAGGTTCTCACCTCCACGACCGACCCCTTAGGGTTGCAGCCTTCTCGATGTAATCTTATGATGTTACGAGGTGCAACATCTCTAAGTGTTACTTGGACTTGGTCGACTCATTCATAGAAGAGTCCTAACCTCCACGACCAACCCACTCGGGCTGGTCCCCTCGACCGATCTCCTTAAAGGTAGTCTTTGGTCTCGATCAACCCTTACGGGTCCTCACCTCCACGACTCAACCCTAAATGGGGTCCTGGCCTTCTCGGCGCAACTCCTGGCCGTTATCAGCGGATCCAGTCGTTACTTTGGTCTCGATCGACTCATGGGGAAGTGTTCTAACCTCCACGGCCCATCCTCGGGGGATCTAGACCTACTTTGACCAGCCTCAAAAGAGCCGGATTGGCCTTGGCCGACCCTCAAGGGGGTTCACCTCGCCACGGCCGACCCCCGGGGTCAGCACTGACTTGACCGACCCTCAAGGGGGTTCACCTCGCCACGGCCGACCCCGGGGGGTCAGCACTGACTTGACCGACCCCCTGGGGGTTGTGGCCTCCATTTGGCCGACCCCCTCGGGGGTTGGCATGGACTTAAGCGACCACTGGGGGTTGTGCCCTCCATTTGCCCAACCCCTGCGGGGTCTTAGCCTTGTCCGAGTATTTCAGGATATTTTAATATGAAGAGTTATTTTGAATGATCGTAAATTATGAGTCATAAATGACTTGTTATTTTGAGTATTACAAAAGTTGGATTGAATGTAATTTTTTGAGGAAGAATTAGTAAATTATTCTTTTCTAAATACTTTTAAAAGCTACCGACTAACATCTTCGTAGTGACCTATAAAAGTTGTATTTTTTTAGTACAAAAAAAAAAAATCTTTCCAACTAGAATAGTTTTCAACAACAAAATATTAGTAAAAGTAATTTATGATTTAAAAAAAAAAAAAAACTCATTTTAAAAGAAAGAGACAAAAATACTCATTTAAATGTATTAATTGTTAATATCATATTTATGATTAATATTATAAATATTGTTGATATATTACTTAATCAAAACCCTCTTCTGCTTACTTACTCTATGTTAAATAACTACAAGATTATTAATATTAACATTTTAACAGATACGTGGGATATACTTATCTATTTTCAAGTAAATAACATAAATTCGTTTATAGTATATGAACTAAGGTCAAATACTTAAAATATTGTGACATTGTTGATACGGGCAGTTTGCAAAAGTTACATACAATATGATTTTGGTTATTCATGTGAAGACATGCTAGTGAGGGTGTTTATGCATAATAGTTTTTTGCATAAGACTTGACCAAAAAATAACATAAACTTGTCTATAGTATATGAACTTAAGGCTAGGCGCTTAAAATCTCGTGACACTGTTGATACGACCCGCTTTGCAATAGTTGTAGATAATATGATCCTAGTTATTCATGTAGAGACATGCTACTGATGATGTGTCTCCAGGTCGTGTAACGTATCTCATGATTCAGTTATTGCTATGTTGTGTCAAATCAGTTGGACATGTATTTACTTGTTGGTGTAGCTAGACTATGCATATTGTATCTCAATTGAAGGTTTTTTGAGTATATTTATACTGTGATTTTTACATCAGGTAAGTAGAGCCAATATCGAGGTGATTTGTGACAAGCGACCTAAAAGCTATACCAAGTTTTATTTGTTTTATTTTACAACTTCTATGGGAGTTCATTAGCAAAGAAAGTGTTAAAGTTCTTAAGTTCCCTAAAATTCAATTGAGTAGCTCATGCTTTTATGATTTGAAATCCACGGGGGTCTTAAATAGAAATTAAATAAGTTTATGGGCATACAATTAAAGTATGGGGTTAAATTTAAATTAGGATAATAAACCTAGGGTCTTTGTTGCAAAATCCTAAAAGTTTTGGCCTAGGATTCGATTCTCCTCCCCCTTCTTCGACAAATAGCCAATTTCCTTCCCTTCCCTTATCAATTTCTTCATTTTTTTTTTCTTCAAGTGAGCTTTCCCCGATCGTTCTTTCGATTCCTTCATCCTCTTTGTCGCACGAGATCAGTCGAACTCCTCTTCAATCGTCAAGACGTTTCTTCTTGATGGGTCGCGACTGTGCTTATTGACACTTTTCTTGCCGGCGACGCTCTTCGTTGTTCGCTCGTCAAAGCTTTGGGCGAGGCTTGTGCAAATTTAAGGTGAGCATGGGTTCAAGCTTCACTGTTGAGTTTGTGCTGCTAAATCACAGTGGTGCGATCTCTCGTGGATTTCATTGAAGGATAATTCTGAAGGTTTAACGGGTTGCTGTGTATTCAATCTTCTTGCTCGTTTTCTAGGGCTTACTTAGGCGACGTTAGCCGTTAATAAGGGAGTGAATGCTTAAGGTAATATTTTCGTTCAAGCCTTCAAATTTCAAGCTTGGTCTAGTCGGTGTGTGTGCACGCAATATGCTCGATTTTGGTATTTTACTTAGAGTTGGGTTGCAGTTGTTAAGTATTCAAGTACAGGGCAGTGGCTAGTGCTTAATCGTTCATTGATAAAGCTTATTGGAATCCTTGGTTGTAACTTCATCTGGGAATTTCTTGTAAGTATATCTGTACTTACCTGGGAATTTATGTTCAGTTCTATATGTTATGTGCACTTCGTGCAATGTTTCTTATTGAGTTTTCATAGACTCACCCTGCGTTTTTATGTTGGTTGTGGATTCAAAACCATAGTTGCAAGTACGCAACAAGATGAATGATCGACAGTTGAGGATATACCGGGGGAAATAAGTTCGTTGTGTCTTAGATATGATTGATCTATTTATATTTCTATTGCATCTCTTTTTGCACGAACTATTGTAATAACTTAGTTTTAATCCGTTTTAGTTTTGAAATCGAGATCTCGAGATTTATATTTATATTTAAAAAATTGTACGTTGACTGATTGGATAAGATAAATGATTTGATTTGAATTTGCATGGTCATTTTAAATGCATTTCAAAATGTCCAGGTTCTGTTTTATCTGTTTTGCAGGAATGATTTTCTCATATGTTAGAGAAAACTCTACCGAAATTTTGTTTAAAATTTTCATGCATTAGTAACCTTTGTGGTATAAGATAACGGTTATTAATCAGGTCGTTGCATGATTAGCTGGAGATGAGCTGGTATAATCATAGGGAAGCTGCTGCATAGTTTAATTATTCTTATGATCAGTCATTCCTTTCATCGTATTATTTAAATATGTAGCATAGTTATTTGAACTGTTTTTATTTATTTGAAAACTCTAGTCAGAGGCTGATTTATTTATGTTTGAATTATTTGAAATAATTCATTGGTTTTGAATGAACGTTTTTATTTCAGTCGATTTGAAATCATGCATGTTAGTGCTGATTCATGTTAGAACTGTTTTAGAAAGTTTGGTCTTACAACATTGGTAGTTAATATTCATTACAGTATTAAAAAAAATATTTAAAAATAGATAAATGGGCATGTAGATTTAGATAAATGGCTGATTATGATAAACATGTTAGAGATAAACACTATATCTATGGATCAACTGTGTGTTTCTAAAGGAAAATCAGCAAGCTTAAAATATGAAGCGTAAGTAAATCAAGTACAACACACAAGGATTTCAACGTGAAAAAACCTTCTCAATGTAATGAAAATCATGGATCAAAGTCAAACCTCAACTATAATCAATAATGGACTACTACAACCAGTTCTCTTTAGTTACAACTAGAGGTATACAACATATAATAACTCACAAAATAAAATATATCGACAAAAACAACACTAAACCAAAGTGAAAAATATTAAAAAGATCTCACAAATTGTGAAACAGAATCACCATCTAGAATCTAACGGTAGAAACCTCAAAATCCAATCTCCACCATTCAGATTGTAGATCTTTGTGTTAAAATCAGTTGCGCCCAAAATTCCAGCTCGATTTGATAGTTCATCTAAAAAAGTAAAAAATCGAGTATAGGTAGAACCCCTTTTTCTTTTCTATTTTCTACCGTTCAACACTTTATTTCTACGTCTTCTTTTTATTTAGCTAGTTAACATTATAAATAAACAACTTTAATAGACTTTTGGGCCTCCACATAAAATAAATAAAACCCATCAAAACAGCGGGCAACCATTGGTTGGATTATGATAATTGACCGTTTACAACTCTGGAGTCCAAACACATGCATCCTTGTAGTTTTAGGCATAGGTTTTTTCTCACGATTGTTTTGATGATCTTTTTCGTGCAACGTAAGTGTGTATTTGATGATTAGAAAACTTAACCTGTAAAATAAACTCAAGATTTTTATGATCGGTTATTATGATCGCAGTAAAAATTATTTTTTGTTTGAAAAAGAAAACAAGCTACTAGCGTGGAGACAACTCAAGATTGTTGTAATTCTTATTCTTTCTAAGCTTTTAAGAGACAGATGAGAGAACATTATTTTGAATCACTTTATAAATCAATGCCTTTTTTTTATGGAATCAAGTCAACTTGAGAGAGGTCTATTTTTTGACAAATGATTGATTTGAATATTGTATGACTATAGGAAATGATGATATTGAGTATATTATTTACTTTATTAGTGTATCAAAAATTTTATATCAAATGGCAGAAGAAGTTCGTATCAGGATAACCAATTGGTATGTTTTGTGTCAACTTATAATTAAGAGCGAAGGTCTCAATTATAAAATAGTGTGAATACTTATTCGAATCAATTAGTAATAAAAAGAGTAATTCATCTCGACAATATATTATTGAAAACAAATACTTAATTTTAAGCAAATCAGGATATTACTTCTAGTATCATATGCATATATTACTATACACAATATATTTTACAATGATATATGGTTCATTTGTAATTAAATTCAATTTATTTAGATTATTTTTAATATTTTATATTGATTCAAATATTTTTATGAATTAATTTTTATTTGAAATTTTTTGTACACAATTATGAAATCAAGCCTACTTTTTTTTCTTTTTTTTTTTGCAAACTTACCTGTACTTCCATTATTTAAATGTGTTTGACCCTTCAGTAATTATACATATTTATTAAAAAATTTTAATTTTTGAGAAAGATAAACCCAATAAATTTAACATATAATTAAAAAAAACATATAACCTCTTAATTCTCAATACATACTATTAATATGTTTAACTACTAAAAATTGAGAGTACGATGAAAATATTACAATTCAACGACAATCCTCCTCCACACCAGAAGCCATCAATGAGGAGAGTCCTCTCCAAAAAAAGTCATATCTTCCAACCTAGAAAGAGAGAAGTCCCACCCGGTTTACGAAGATTTTTGGCTAACAAAGCAGCCACTCTATTACAAGATCTATTAACACATCCCCAAGCAAATTGAAGAGATGTCTAATATTAACAACAATGTTGTTAAACTCAGAGAGATCCGAATCATCTCCCACCAACACCTTGACCACATCCTTGGCATCACAATCGATGAGCAGCGAAGCAATCCACGAACCAGCAGTCAACAGATTTTTCAACCTCTCCTTGATCGCAACTCCCTCAAGCACCTTGACCGCACAATTCTTATATACCCAGCCTTGAATTCTGATTTCTCAATAAAGAAAATACATTATTGTTTTTTTTTTTCTTTGAAATTGAAAAATCGAAACTTCCTCTCACTATACTTGAAGTAATCACGTCCGTCTCTATGCCAGATACCGGAAGACATATATATTATTGTTGTTGAGTTAACAGTAGTTACATATTATATATATATTATAAAAAGCTGTTTTTTTTTTTTTTTTTTGGTAGAGAAAAGCACTGGAATGAAACAAAAGGAAGAATCTTAGCCAATTGATAAGTATTTGCATCTTCAACCCCGTAGCCTTAAAGGGAGAGATGACCCACATCTTCAACTTGGACACAATTCAATCAACGCCATTTGAGATAAAATTAAAAATAAAATAAAATAAAAAGGAATAAATTGAAGAGCTCGCTTTCATAGTTATTCTACTATTAACATTTTTTTATTGAAAACAACAATTAACATTTTAGGTAGAATATTGCAACTATATATAAAGACTGAACAGTACAGTTATAAGTAAATCATAAACCAGTATAAATATAAGGTGTTCATTTTTTTTTTTTTTTTTTTTTAACTATGCAAGAATGAAGTATTAAACTAAAATTTAAGGTCCTCGAGGAATGACGCGATCGATTGATGACTTGTGTACTGATAGTATATTCCTTTTAAGATCCTAGGTTCAAATCCTAGTTGTGACATAAAGTTATATTCTCTATTCCTTAGCTTAGGGACAGGGACGGTCGTGATCATCCCAGATATAGTGCAATTATCTAACAAAAAATGATTCAATCACTTGATAGTTGAATTAGTAAAACAAGCAAAACTGAGTTTATATCGAAAATGTCGGTGGTATAGTGGTTTCATTATTTAATGTCATTATTTATACCAAAAATTTTTTATTTTAATCAATTTATATTTTTACAAAGTTAATATAGAGATTATATATTACAAATTTCCGATTTTTAAATTAAATATTAATTTTATATATGGTGGCTATAAATAACATAATATACACACAAAAAAAAGGGAGAAATTCCGATTCGAACGAACGTGGATGATAAGGATTCCCAAAAGATACAGAATCGGCCCTTTTGTCTGCGCTATGGAATCTATATCTTTGGTTTATTTAAATTCCATCTTGACTTTGACTCCTCCAACTTTGGAGAATTAAAAGTCTTCACCATATATTCTCATTAAGTTTTATAAATTCAAATTTCATCTCAAAATCAATACGAAATCACATCTTTCTTATAAAAGATTATACATTTTCGTTATGAGATAAATACATAGTCCTTATGTTATGATAAAAAACCTTAGCAGTAAAATGATGTAACGTCCTAGATCACTTTATATTCTCGAGAAAATTTATCATATAAATAAGTGGTTATTATAATTCATGATCACTTCTCGAATTTTCGAGACTCGATGGAATCAATTCATGGATGACTATTATTTTAGCAAAGATTAATCAGGACAAGGAAACGACAAAGAAAAGAAGAGAGTGGGCAAGAGAATGGATCTTGAAGAATATATATATATATTTTTTGATGAATTTCAAATATATCACTAGAATACTATTTCTTTTAAACCAAAAACAAAAAGTAAGAAAAATAGTGATCATATTTCTATATAAATAGAGAAGCAATGGGGGCAGAGGCATTTGCAGGGTAAAAAAAAAATGAGTTCTTCTTCATCTTCAAGTTCGAGCGGGTGGAGTTCAAAGCAAAACAAGCTGTTCGAAAATGCGCTGACGGTGTACGACAAGGAGTCGCCGGAGCGGTGGCAGAAGCTGGCGAGAGCGGTGGGCGGGAAGACGGCGGAGGAAGTGAAAAGGCATTACGAGATGCTGGTGGAGGACGTTCATAATATTGAGACCGGCAGAATTCCTTTGCCTAATTACTCTCAACATTTCTCCAACTTTCTTCACGAAGAACAAAGGTTTATTCCTCTTTCTCTTTTTGCATCTTTAGTTTTTTAATTCTATGCTCTAAAATTATGAAGAAAAATAAAATGAATACATGAATGAATCGAAACCACATTCTTATCATATTGTTTAAAATTATGTAGATTAATCATAATATTAAAAAAATATTTCATAAATTTTTTTTTTTTTTTTTGAGATGGCTATTTTAGCCTGTCACTAGAACATAGAATCGAGATCAAGTCCAAAGTCTTCAACCAACTGCGCCACCCCTTGGAGAACATAAAAAATTAATGACTACTGCTTAACAAATGCACATTCTTAAGGAAGTAATTTTTTGGGATAATCCAAAAAATATTGAAAGTAGTTGCATTAATTTGAGTGGGTTGAGATTTGTAAAATTTGAGAAAGTCCAAAGCCCACACAAATGATGAGACTTTCTAATTGGCTTCTCTCTCTTAAAAGAATAATGATTAGATGAACTAATAACGAGAAAATGTTGTGAGAACAACGGTAGAGATAGAAACCTCTCTTACTTCTTTCTTTCTTGCACTTTTTCTCTCTCATTGATGATGAACAAAGTGAAAATACACAAAGTAAACTTGCTAGAGAGTAAAGAGATAGAGAGTTGACACAACATGTATAGAATGGCTCGGTCAAAATCGGCTTACATCAAATAACATTACATGGGAGTTCTCCGAGAGTACAAATGTAGAGACTTCTTGGAACTTAAATCTACAATCTAGAATAGTGAAAGCTGCTACTACATATTCTAACCAATTGTCTGTTTCTACTGTTGCTAACTAATGTTTATACAAAAGTTATTCACAACAAACTTGTAACTAATTTTATTATACGAATTACAATTTAGTTTTATGCGTACAGTATCATTAAAATTGTTTTGATAAGCTAAATGAAGATAGTATGTGTGAAAAACATCTTGTTACATCTTATCTTAATTTAGCGAGTCGATAATCTTTACTTTATAAAGTATTTTAGAACATGTAGGATAGCATATGGTCAGTATTGAAGTACAAAGTTGTATCATATTATTAGACAAGGAGAAAATTTATTAGTGTGTAAGCAAACACAACATCTTTAATTATTAACCATATTGAGATCTTTTGAGTGAACAAAAAACAAAGTCGTAAGTGATTATGTTTAAAGTAGATATAATATCATACCAATGTAAATATTATTCTATAATTGTTTCTTTGGTTATTGCAGGTTAAAGGGTCTAAAGCTACAGTAATTGCAACAACAAACCCAGATTGAAGTACAAAAATAAAATAAAAGCTATTGCATAGCTCCAAACTGAAAAGCACTAGCAGATATATATCCAAGAAGAATATTCTATATATGTGAATTATAGTTTTTCCACTTTATGTCATATAATTTGATTAATCATTTGCTATATGGCATATGTATGAAATCAATCTCATGCTTGTAATGTAATATTAAAGTAATACACATAAAATAGATTGTCTTTGGCTCTAAAAAATGTTCATACATACATGAGAATTGTAAGCATTTAGTAATTAATGATATGGTTGTGATAGAATTATTGCATCAAAATTTGGTTGTTGTTGAATATGTATTGAGACAAAAATAGTTTTGTGGAGAAATATAAAATCGAGGAAAATTTCTCTACTTACTAATGTATATAGGAGTCCTACCACTTGTTTATGTGGCATTCTTAGAGCTACATTATTGATATTTTTATTTGTAAAATAAATTTGCGTGACTTTAATAATATTACAAAAACTGAATTATAGGACTCATCGACACATTTATAATGTAATAGTATATCTCCCCATTATTGACATACCGTACATAGGAACTTTATTGGCAACTTAAATTCCTACCAAACTTGTTCACTTTTGAGCTAATTTTACAAAAAATGGTTACCTTATCGTTGACACTTTTGAAAATATATGAATTCACTAAAATTTGCGCTTGATAAAGCGTCATTCATAATTATAGTTGGCCTGTAATAAAAAGATCAAATTTATAAGTGATTGACATTCTAGCAGCATCAAGTGATAGTTTAGTGACGTTCAATAAACGTCAAACAAATGCTTTATAGACGTTTTATGAATGTCGATTGATGCTAAAAAACGTCAATATATACAAATATATACACGAATAATATAAGTCAAGTTTGTTATTATTTTTTACACTTATAAAATATTAATGAATATAATAAAATTATTTTTTAAAAATATTTTTAAATTTGGCCTCATTTATCTAATCATCTCGTCGATATACACATAATGTTATCCGACACTCATGTTTTACATAATTCCAAATCACAAGAAAAGTGTGAAAACCACATTGCCAAACTTGGTAAATATTTAAAAATATATAACATATTGGATTCAACTGAATTCCTCAGATATTCCAAAAAAATACATCATACACAAAAGAATATGAATCCTTCAAAAATTTTATAGTCTTCCAAAACATTCTCACATGAAGAAATACAAAAGCCACACATATATGTTAGGTTTTTTTGCAAAATATTAGTAGGGAATTATCCCACATCGAAAATAAGAAAGTAAGTATTGTGCTTCAAGCACTATAAAAGAGCATGTGGCTTTGGTTTTAAAGCATCCAGTTAAAAGCACATTAACCTTGGTGTACGGGCTCTAGTGAAATTCCTCTTGAGAATTATGTGTGATTGTAGCAATTTTTCACATAGTGAAAGTTCTTTCTGTTCGTGGTTTTTTCTTCGATTTAAGATTTTTTCTGTTTGTCGTCGGCTTGTGGCAAGCGCAAGTTCAAGATGTGTTGATATAATATGGATTACACAAGGATTTGAAGAGAAGACCAAGAGATAGTGCTTCTAAAATAAAAAGATTAAGCAGAGTCCAGTGGCGGTTCGAGCCGAGGTTCTAAAAAGTCAAGTAATCAAGAGAAAAAGAAATATTTTTTTGCAGAAGAGATGTTGCTTGGAATGCGGACAGACTGATTGCATAAAAGAAAATTATCCAAACAAAGCAAGTTCCTCAAAAGGCTCGAGTTCGGATGCTGGCGTGATCTCTCTTGCTAGAGGAGATGGTGAATCTCTTTGAAGAAAGAAAGAAATCATACTTATGATATGTCCGTCGGGCATTGACTTGGCAGTTATGCAAGGTTTGTGGTGGAAGTTGTGTCGATTGCTGAAGAAGTTCCAGGTAAGCAAGTAGGTAGAAGTTGCACCATAAATTTCTACAAGGTGTATTAACATGTGACGAAGAACAAAAATCTTGGAATGTGAAGAACAACAATCTACTTTTATGGTGGAGTAGGATATAATTCTCAGAGTTGGGGATTATGATTGTCGGTGAAGACAGTGTTGCAACCGCAGATGTGAATTCTTCAAATATCTTGCCAAGGTGGAATTCATTGGGTTTTTGGCAAACTATTAGAGGGGAAATATCTCACATCGAAAGAAGCAAGTAAGTAGTATGCTCCAAGTACTATATAAGAAGCATGTGGCTTTGGTTTCAAAGCATCTCAGTTATAAGCACTTTAATCTTGGTGTATTGACTGTAGTGAAATTTCTAGGGGAGAGAACTGTGTGATTGTAGCATTTTTTCACATAGTGAAAGTTCTTTCTGTTCGTGGTTTTTTCTCTAGTTAGGAGTTTTTCAACGTAAATTCTTGTGTTCTATTTTGTTATTTTTCTGTTTAATTTCTCTGTTATTTTCTGCAAACAAAGTATCTCACATTTGTTAGAATAGGGGAAGTCATGGGTAAATGAGTGATAACAAACATCTCATATGAGGCCTTCTGGGTGAAACAAAAAACAAAGTCATGCGGGTGTATGTCCATAGTGAACAATATCATATCAATGTGAAGATTCGGGTAGTGTTCCAAAAAATTAACTCGTTTCGCACCAACTTCATCCAGCTCAATTTGTATATTATGAATGTGTCATATCAAAATCTATTAACATTAAAAAAACTCAAATAGTAACTTAGTTGTGACAAATAAATTTTCAAACTAAACTATATAACATAGAACATAATGCATCTGCGACAATAGTGCTATTCTTTTGCATGATGTCTCGTATGTTTCTCATTAATAAGAACCACACTCTAAATCCTTACTTGTAAAGGTCACTAGAATACTAAGGAAAAGAAGAAGAAAAAAGAAAAAACTAAAATCATAATATATCCAAAGCTTAACCAAGATAATTTAAATTTAATCAAATAACTAAGTTGATGCAAGAGAAAATAAACAACCCACCGCATCTTTGGAAACAATTTCTCTAAATAATTGTCAAGGTAATGCTTCTAACACCTCTCAAACCCAACCAAGAATGAACCTTAGGCTTGAACCTTGATGAGCTTTTGGGTTTAAGACTTCGGCTTGGCCCATTAAACTGGTTTACATAGACATTGGTCTTCGTATGTACTTGGGCCACCAATTAAACTTGTGTTTTTATTTAATTTTGACCCAATTTCAAAATAAAATAAACTTTTGATCCAATTTAATTTTGAGAAATATTGTCTCAAAAGTTAATTTAATTTTGTCATTAGATTGGAGATGCGGCAATTTACAACGATTAACCTTTTAACTCTCTATGCATTACTATTGTCCATCCAATTTGGAGGAGGAAGAAGATTAAAAAAAAAAAAAAAAAAAAAACTTACAAGTAGGAGCTTGACACATTTTAAAGAATATTTTCATCATGTGACTTATTGATTATAGCATCATGTACACATAAGATTGCACCTTTCTGGGAGGCAAGAAAATCCTTGCTTTGCAAATTCAGATTATAATTAAACGTCATCTTTTTTTTATTTATTTATTTTAATAATATATGAGGTAGAGAGAGATCCGAATGTCTAATATTTTGGTTGATGACATATACAATAGTTGATGGCGTATATCTTACTTTATATTATTTTCTTTATTTGTGTTAAATTATTTGAAAAAGATACGGAAGAATTTTTACATTTTAAGAAAATATCTTCCGCCTCGTTATACAAACGAGCTATTATTACAATTTATTCTTTATAATCATTTAAAATAACTTTTTATTTTTAAACACTCAAAATAAACACTACACAATTTTAAAAATTATGAGTATTGTTTTCATAAAGGCTATATATGTATATATACATTATGTTACTTTTCCAATATTATATTTGCTTTGAAAAGTTCAAAGTCAAAATGAAATCAAATCTTCTCCTTCCTTTGATTTGTTTTCGGCTTTTTTTTTTTTATATATATATAGTGAAAATCAAAGGGGTGAAAACAGGGTTGGGTAAAATCAAAGCGTCACAATGTTTGTTGGGTACAACGAAAATCTACAAAGCTCCACATTGATATGATATTGTCCCCTTTAAAAATTACTCTTCATGACTTTGTTTTTGGTCATCACCCAAAAGGTCTCATATCAATGAAGGAGTCGTCCTTTCCTTATATACCCAAGTTTTTCCCCCTAACTTACGATGTGGGACTTTGTTTGCATGCAATATACCAACAATCTCCCCTAAAACAAAGTACACCTCGAACCATTCGAGACTTATACATTTGTTTATGTCAATAGACCTCCTCTTGAATAAAGTACACCTAAACTGGTTCTCTTTGTTCTAGGGAGTTTTTCACCCACATTACTAAGTCAAGAGCCTAGCTCTGATACCACTTGTTATGGACAACAAACATACACGAACATACACATTGATATAATATATCCAATTTGGGAATCATGCCTCATGGGTTTGTTTTTAGTCATCACTCAAAAGGTCTTGTATCAATGGAGTAGTTGTCCCCTCCTTATATACCCAAGTTCTTTTCCCTAACTTAAAGATGTGAGACTTTGTTTCCATGCAATATAGACACAATCCTCCCCTCGAAAAAAGTACACATCGAACCATTCAAGACTTGTATATTCATAGGAGACTTCCCCTCGAACAAAGTACACCTAAACCGATCCTCTTTGTTCTAGAGCGGGAGTTCTTCACCCACATTGCTAAGTCAAGAGCCTGGCTCTGATACCACTTGTTAGTGAAAACGAAAATCCACAAACCTCCACATTGATAAGATATTGTTCACTTTAGGAATTACCTCTGATGGCTTTGTTTTTGGTCATCACCCAAAAGACCTCATATCAATGGAGGAGTTGCCTCCTTATATACCCAAGCTATTTTCTCTAACTTAGCGACATGAGACTTTCTTTGCATGTCATATAGCAACAATCATCCCCTTAAACAAGTGCACCTCGAACTATTTGAGACTTATACATTTGTTTATGTCATTAGACTTCCCCTAGAACAAAGTACGCCTAAACCGATCCTCTTCGTTTTAGATCGGGAGTTCTTCACCCACATTCCTAAGTCAAGAGCTTGGCTCTGATACCACTTGTTACGGACAACGAACATCCACAAACCTTTACATTGATATGATATTGTCCACTTTGGGAATCACCTCTCATGGTTTTAGTTTTGGTCATCACTCTAAGACCTCACATCAATTGAGTAGTTGTCCTCTCCTTATATACCCAAGCTTTTTCCCTTAACTTTGGAAATGTGAGACTTTGTTTGCATGCAATATAGCAACAATGCTATTAACGAGATTGGTGTCATGAAGTTCATAAGATATATATATTGTGTTGTAACTACCATCATTTTACCTTTTAACGGTGGTATATGTCTAGAAATTAATAGTATGTAAAGGATATTTGTGGAAGGGGAGTCTTAGTTTGAGCCAGTAAAATTGTTGTCAAATTGGTTTAGTTCAAGATTTCAATTCCATTCAAAAATCACATTGATGAATCTAGTCTACTAAGGTATTTGGATGTGAAAATGTAGAGTGATTATAAATTAGGGTTATTTTGAGTTATCATAAAATTGAATTTTAGTAATAACTTGTTTGGATGTTGTTATTTGTAGAAAGGTTGCAGTTTGATAGCTCATTTGATTATGGTTTTTGTAGAATGATTGCGTACAATAGCTCGTTTGGATATGGTTAGAAATGAGTGATTAAAAATAAATGATTATTTTGAGTGATTAAAAATGAGTGATTATTTTGAGTTATTATATTAGCTTGTTTGGATATAGTTGTTTGAAGAAAAGTTATAAAAACTCATTTGTAATAACTCATTAATAACTTGAAACAAACATTCATGTAGACTCGATAGCCATTTTGAGTTCACGAGTATCTGATAATTCACTTGTGTGTTTTGGTAGAGATGAATGAATTAACTCATTTGGGTATGCGATAATTCACTTGTTTAAAACTTTGAATGTTGGGGGGTGTAAAGTTGGAGGGGTAGAAGTGATTACACCAAATGGTGGTGTAGTGGTGGTGAAAATTACAACAAATGGTGGTGTAGTGGTGGTGAAAATTACAACAAATGATAGTGTGATGACGGAGAGAGAAATGATTCAGATCAAGATAGATTTGATGATAGAATGATAGTGGATATGGAAGAAGATTAGTGTGACGATTATGATGAATAGAGCAAGAAGAAAATAATACGTGATCTTAAATCGGGAACCGAATGAGAATGTGGTAGGACACACCGTGAATAATAGTTTGTGTTTAATACAACATCAGTTATGACTGAGGCGAGATTGATTAAAGTACAAAGATGATTGCTTTTTAGAACTGATAGAGAAGGGACATTGCTGCCAAAGGCACCTCCTAATATTGAAGAGGAGTTTATGTATGGATATTGAGTTTTGACTGAATTAGTAAGTTGGAATGTGGAAATGTGAAATAAGTTATGCTAGAGTCGAAGTCATTAGTATGATGATAGAAGTATTATCATTGGAAGAATTAGTTCAAAGGTTGGGATGTATGGGTTCATGTGTTTCACAAAAGTAGTTATTGAAAGTCATTAAATGTTTAGAGGCATGTAATATAGCTTAAAGACATATTCTTATTTGTGAAGCTTAAGCCGTGTTTAAAATATAACAAGTGTATTGAGGAAAGAAGTTAAGACTTAAATTAATTAAGACCTCATTACAGCCGAGTGGTCTATACAAGAATGGTTCGCGGTGTGATCAGCTCGAACTCTATGTCTATTTATGTTATAAATATGAATCACTTCTTAGTGAAGAAGATCAGGCAAGGTGTTACAAGTGTGTATGGGTAAGAGATGTTTATGTCAAGGTATACCGGTAAGATTTATAGTTGGTCATGGAAACTTTCAAGGACGGAAGTTCTTTTTAGAGGGGAAGAGTTTGTAACATCCCAAAGAAAAGAAAGGTCAAGGTTAATCGTTGACAAAGTTCGAGCGATATCGTTTTGGTTCCGAATAAAGTGATGTTGTGCGACGTCTGACCGATGACTCATGCTTAAACAGTGTGATTTTTGTATAGGAAACGACGACGTCTAGCTCTTCTTTTAGTTTGATTCAGGGAGATAATGTCATTTCTAAGTGGATGATCATCAGCAAGTTATGAGAGCTCAAAGCTCAAAGTGTTGAGTGATGCATACATTCTACCTTAGCTTAGAGGTTTGTAGCTATGTTTTTATGTCATGTACATTCTTATTAGTTGTATGAATCCAAGAAACTATTGTGAGTTGCTAGTTCTATTGCACTCTTTTAGAGTGATGTGTGAGTTGTTAATGGTGCTTTGTCGTCTCTTGGAGAGATGTATGAGTTGTTAGTGATGTTCCACTATCGCAAGAGTACATTGTATTACTAGTTGTGTCTCATTCTATTGAGAGTACATTGTGAAGTGCTAGTAATGTTTCACTCATTTAAAAATGTAGGATGAGTCGATAAAGACGTTTCACTCATTCGATGATGAATAATGAGTGACTATCGTCGTTTCACTTTGTTGAAACTGCACAGTAAGTTGCTAATGATGTTTAAAGTAAAAAATGAGGCAAAATTCAAAGTTTAACAAATATTTTAATTTTTCTTTTTAATAAGTTTATTCTTAACTTTGTTAGGATACATTCGTTTTTGGTGAAAAATGAGTGGTAAATTACTACTTCTTACAAATCACTCATTTGTATTTTGTAGCAAAAAAATTATTCTTAACAACTAATTATCAAATGTTCTATCAATTAACTCTATCAAATTTCACATCAAATATATTACTCAATCACTACTAACATCAATCCATAAACAAGACTTTGTTTTGGTTACCGATAATCATTCTCTCCATAATTACGTTTTTCTAAAATCATCTTTCCATAACACAACTTTTATCCTCCACTTAACTATTTTCTATTCACATCGTAAAAATTATTTTAATTTTCTCATTATATTTCTGCTCACCCAAACACATCATAAGTAATTATCCAACCACGACCCAGATCAACTTTTAAATATTTAACTAATATTAATTCATGGATTTATTTCCATTTGTTCACCACTCCATTTTCGAAACCATACAATTAATATTAATTTAGCACGTTTGTTTGGTGCATAAGGTCAACTCAATCCACGTCATTACTTTGTTTGGGTTCACGTTGTGTAATAATTGACGTCTCATATCCAATAATTGTCTTCTGCTCCAAAACTTTCTTTTTTTTCTACATTTCACCAGCAATAGACAGAAAGATAAGATATGGGTATTTATATTTTTGTATGTATACTTTTTATTTAAATAGCTTTTCAGTTATAACCTTCTTTTATTGCAATTTGTACTAATAAGTGGGGTTAGTTATAATAATTCAATCCATCTTTATTTCTGCATATATAATAATAGGCCTCACCTAAATTTCTTTTAATTAAATTGTGCCCATTTTTATCTTAATATTTTATTTGGTTGTTTAATATTTTTTTGAATATTGTTAGGATTTTTTTTTTTTTTTTTTTTTTGTATGTTCGGTTCGGTAAATATAGATGAAATAGATATTTTTTTTATTGTTTGGTCACCAATTTATATCATATAAATCTTCTTCTTTTTTTTTTTTCATTTATCTCTTTCTCTCCTTCTCTTCCCTTCCTTTCCTTAATAAGATTTACTTCAAATAACTATTTTATTAATAGGTTCAATAAATTTTATTGAATAATAAATGTACAATTATTTTTATTAAAAAAAAATAATTTATGATTAATTAAAATTATAATGAAAAATATTGTAGTAGAATAATTGCATCATTTTTATTATGTAACATTATATATACTAATTAAATAAACTCTATTCTAAAACAAAATGCATTAATATATATTTTTTTTAAATTCATATTTATTCAAAATTCTCAAATAAAAACTATACAAATAGATTTATTTTTTAACATATAACTATTGAAGATATGAAAAATAAGAAAAACATTGGCTTGTAAAAAAATGTTGATTTATTTTCATTATTTAAATATTAATTTTAAGTTTAAAAATATGTGTTGTGAATTATTTGTTTTTTTTTTAATAAATCCAAGTTTTTTTTAATAAACGTAAAAATCCATAAATTTTGTTATAATAACTTGTCTTTCAAATACCGCTTATAACCAAATGGCCTTGTATTGAACTTCAAATGGCCTCAAACATCGTTTATAATAATACACAATTTATTATAATCCTCCATTTTACATAGTAAAATCGGAGCTCCAAACACCCTTTTTGTTTCAACAATTCAATTTAGACTTTTAAAATAAATGTTAAATTATCAAGAATATTGTAACATCCTCGATGATTATGAGGGCCACGTCAATGACTCGAGTACACATTCAAATGAGAGTGATATTGGGGATAGAAGCTCGCGATTAAGAAAGACTTAAAAAAATGATTTGTACTACCTATATAAACAACATGCATTTTTTTTTTTTTTTTTTGCTTAATTGTAACATACTTGTGCATGATCTTTAGTTGAGTGACCTACGAGTATTACTACACCCATTCAATCTTTTCTTATTCTTCTCTTATTTCTCTCAAACCCATTTGAAAATGGGTTTCACTACAGTAGAGTTCTGTGTTAGGGTTATTGGATTTTGGAGTTGATGACTCATTCAATCTTCTCCTATTTCTCTCGAAGGCATTTGAAAAAAATTACTATTGAGCATATGAAATACTTGTTTGGAGATTGGAGTTTTATATATTCTTAAAAATTACATTCAAGCAAGGTTTTGACTGCGATCATTACTTTTAATTAAATACTCAAAATTTTAAATAGACCTAAAATCTCAATCCAATCATCCCATAAAATATCAAACTCATATGTACAAATTTTAAGTTTTAGAATGTCACAAATTTTCAATTTGTTTTTTAATTAATTTAGATCAAATGCAATAAAGTCAAAGCCTCAACTGGCACTGCTGATGCATTAGCATCTACTCTATCAGTAGTTCGTAATGACTGACTCTTTCTATAAATAATAATAATAATAACATTTTGATTAAAACATTTTAAAAAGTATGAACATACTTTATTTACTCTTGAAATGAGTAAAACTATTTTAATAGATAATAATTTTATTTTAGGACTTTCTTTTTTTTTTATTGAGAACTAGAATTAGATATTTAAAAGTTCATGATCAAAATTGAAATTGTAGAAATTAAAATTAGTATATTTAAAGACTAGAATAAAACTAAAATTTTGAGGACAAAAATGATATTTTAATTATTTTTTATTTTTTAAAATACCAACCTATTTTATTTACTTGTATTAAAGTTATTTACTTTTTTTTTTTTTTTCAAAAAAGTTATTAACGTTATTAAAACAATGGTGAAAGATATTAATTTTATCATTTGGACAAATATATTTAGGTTTATTGAATTACAAGAAAATAAAGCTAGGTATTTTAATTTTTTTAATGAAAATTAAAATTTTAGAAACTAAAATAAAATATTTTAAGGACCAAAATAAACCCACCTTAAAATCTAAATAAAATAATATATCAATTGTATTTTAACTGTCAGAAAGCCATCACGGCTTTTTTGGAAAAAGAAATCACTTTCTGACATTTTTTTTTCTTCTCCGCTCCCTTCAAATATTATTCACATCAGATTTTCCCCATTTTCTTTTACATTTTCACAGATTTGCCTCTCTGTGATTCCAGTGGCCGGAAAACCCTCCGCCGCCCTCTGCCATGGACCGAGGCGGTCCAACCACCCCTATTCCCGCCGCCGTCAACAGTGGCTCCGAAACTGGTACCCTTCGGATCCAACATTCCAGAAGATTACCCGATTTCCTCCAAAGCGTCAATCTCAAGTACGTCAAATTAGGTTACCACTACTTGATTTCTAATCTCTTAACCTTATGTATTGTCCCTTTAATATCCGTCACCCTAATCGAAGTTTCCCAAATGAATCTCGATGATGTTCGTCAGCTTTGGTCTCATCTGCAGTACAATTTGGTTAGCGTCATTGTTTGCTCCGCCGTCATGGTTTTCGGATTGACGGTTTACAGTATGACTCGTCCTCGTCCTGTTTATCTTGTTGATTATTCCTGTTTTCGCCCTGCCGACGAGCTTAAGGCTCCATTTCATCGATTCATGAACCATTCTCGGCTTACAGGTGACTTCGACGAGTCGTCGCTCGAGTTCCAGCGCAAGATTTTGGAGCGTTCTGGACTTGGTGAGGATACTTATGTTCCTGAAGCTATGCATTTCATTCCTCCCAGGCCGTCCATGGCAGCGGCTAGAGACGAGGCCGAACAGGTCATGTTTGGTGCTTTGGACAAATTGTTTGCTAATACCACTGTCAAACCTAAGGACATTGGTATTCTTGTTGTGAATTGCAGCTTGTTTAACCCGACACCTTCACTTTCTGCTATGATTGTTAATAAGTATAAACTTAGGGGTAATATCAGGAGCTTCAATTTAGGGGGAATGGGTTGTAGTGCTGGGGTTATTGCAGTTGATCTTGCTAAGGATTTGTTGCAAGTTCATAGGAATACTTTAGCTGTTATTGTGAGTACTGAAAACATTACTCAGAATTGGTATTTTGGGAACAAGAAGTCTATGTTGATTCCTAATTGCCTGTTTCGAGTTGGTGGTTCTGCTGTTTTACTTTCCAACAAGTCTGCTGATAGAAGACGAGCCAAGTATAGGCTTATCCATGTCGTGAGGACCCATCGGGGAGCCGATGATAAGGCGTTTCGATGTGTCTATCAGGAGCAAGATGACATCGGTAAAACGGGCGTATCACTGTCCAAAGATTTGATGGCAATTGCTGGAGGAGCCTTGAAAACAAACATAACTACATTGGGTCCGCTCGTGCTCCCAATTAGTGAGCAACTTTTGTTCTTCGTAACCCTCTTGGTAAAGAAGTTCCTTAATGGAAGTATGAAGACGTATATCCCTGATTTCAAGCTTGCGTTCGACCATTTCTGCATACATGCTGGAGGAAGGGCCGTGATCGATGAATTGGAAAAGAATTTGCAGCTTTTGCCTATTCATGTCGAGGCTTCTCGGATGACACTACATCGATTTGGAAATACTTCATCAAGCTCCATTTGGTATGAATTGGCTTATATAGAAGCCAAAGGGAGGATGCATAAAGGCAACCGTGTATGGCAGATTGCATTTGGAAGTGGTTTCAAATGTAACAGTGCAGTGTGGGAAGCACTCAGGAATGTGAGGCCATCTCAATCTAGTCCATGGGAAGATTGCATTAACAATTATCCTGTTATGTTAGTGTCTTAGATCCTTAACACTGTTTGGAAAATGGTTCGGGTTATTGTTTCGTGACTTCGTCTACCTGACTGCTCTTGTCTTGCTCTCTGCTTCTGATGATTATCCTTTATTTGCTTATAGTTTGCATCTAGTAACATTTATAGTTACGAATTATCTTCTGGAGTTTTCAGTTTGCATCAAGTTATTTATGTTGAGATTGCCCGAGTCATATTATCCAATGCTTGTACGTCCGAGCTATAGAGGAGAGTCAATCATTGCCATGAGAGATTCAGAAAAAATCTCTCTTTAGGATGAAAGGTTGTTCCAGCTTCTTCCGGAGTGGATTCTGCAGTGCAATTTGTATTCTGGTAAATTTTGATTTATCTCTAAATTATTGGACTGCTTGTAAGCATTTTGTTCTAACTTCATGCATATGTTTATGTTAAGTTTCAGACATTTTCTGTACATTATGTTTTATAATCGTGAAATCATCCTCATATCAGAAAAGAGAAGAATTTGTGTCATGCTAAGACATGACCGAAAAAATAATGCAAGTAAAGGATTATTGACGTGTTGATTTCATTGTTTAGTGGTAATCCAATTCAATACCACGTCACGGGTTTGATCCTGAATATCGGTATTTGACTCTCATTTATTTGAGTAGTTGTACCGTATATGTAGGGTTTATGGTTCCCTTCTCCAATTTGTACTAAAAATAATAATAATATAAATAGTCCCTACATATGTGGCAAATATTTACCACGTCTTAGTTTTATTTAGGTTAAAAATATCATTTTGGTCTCTCGACTTTCAAATATCTAATTTTAGTCTCTACTTTAAAAAAAATATATTTTAGTCCTGAAAATTGATAAAAAAAAAAACTTTTAAAATTGATCTCTATAGTAAGTTTGATGATATTTTTAAAAATTAGTTCAATAATGTTAATAATTTTAATCTAAATAAAGAAAATACGTGAACATATTTCTTAAATTTATAAATAAATATGGTTAATTTTTAAATAAAACTTAACCAAAAAACTTCAATTAAGGATTGAATTTAATTTATTTTGATAGTCTATGGACTAAAATTGAACATTTAATAATTGAGGGATCAAAATCTATGATTCAAAATCTTTAAAAAATAATAAATAAATCTGATTCAAAAGAATTAAAATAAAGAGAATGTCTATCATTTTGAATCTAAAATTATTATGTTTCCCTATGAACTTTATGTTTGTAACTATTAAAAGTACATTAGTACCCATTACGTAACTATAATTCACAAATATCTCCAACCTTCCATGTTAACCACGATCTTCAACGTCACCTCGAACTCTACCTCACCCTTCACAGTCGTTGTCGAACTCGCCGTTGACCGCTGCCATTGACGGTCGTCGTCGAACGTGTGTCGTTCACCTCCGTCACCAAACGTGTGTCGTTCACCGCCGTCGCCGCCGAACGCGCTCTTCGCCGCCGTCGCCGAACGGGTTCTTCGCCGCCGCCCAACTCGACCTTCATCGTTGGCACCGGCGAGGGTTGGTAACCTCTGCAACTCAAAGTTAAAGTTGCAGGAATAACTTGTTTAATAAGAAAGAAACCCTAAATTGAAGGTGGTTTTATTTACAAAAATGTCATTAATGATGTATTATTTAGGTA
>JBBMEG010000015.1:9342541-9371197 GCA_037832605.1 Cyclanthera cordifolia | reverse complement strand
AATAACTCAAAATAAAATACAACAAATTTGAATTATAAAAACTAAATTTGAAAATATAAAAATACTTAGAACTGATTTTTCCTCAAAATATGAGGACATATTGACAATATCATCTTGAATTATTGATACTATATCAAATGATACCAAGTTTCACCTTAAAATTAATTTGTAATAAAAAAAGTAACTCAACCTCGTATATTGATGTCGAAGACTCGTCACGTTTTGGATACATACAAATGCGAGTATTCGAGCAGATTGTAATATGGAACATTCAACAAAGAATGGAATATAGGCCCCATTTTCTTC
The DNA here is from genome assembly GCA_037832605.1 of Cyclanthera cordifolia. NCBI lineage: Eukaryota > Viridiplantae > Streptophyta > Magnoliopsida > Cucurbitales > Cucurbitaceae > Cyclanthera > Cyclanthera cordifolia. Next base: position 9,370,891 of record JBBMEG010000015.1, on the reverse strand, counting down.
GGGATAGTAAGAACGAGAATCAGAATAAAGATTTAAGTATTTTTAATACATCTATAGAATCAATTGTTTTATAAAATTAATATTTCCAATAACAATATTCTTAAAAAAAGAAATGTTTGGACTTGTGGCCATTTGTCGAGAATTCTTCAATACATTTTTATAATGTTGTCTATTTCTCTAATTAATTTTGAGATTGAGATTCACAATTTATAATAAAGTATTTACAAGTTTTTACAATTAATTTTGAGATTGACGCATTTTCTAATGAAAACAACAATAATTAGTTTGATATTTGTTCGAGCGGATGTTAACGTATTTCTAATTATTATTATAGTGGTAAGTTAAAATGTTCAATAAAAAAATAAAATAAAATGATTATCACGCAGAGTTTGGTTTTTCATTTTGAAAATTTAAGTTTGTGTTTACTCAAATTTTCTCTATATAATTTAATATTTCTTTAAAAAATATGAAAATTGTAATAGATGAGTTTTTTACACTGAATAATTATAAATATAGACAATTTTTAAAATATTTGTATCTGTCACTTTTATCTGTTAAAATAATTAATGAAAACCTTAATATCAAATTATTAATTAGAAGATTTAACAAATTAAAAAAAAAAATTTGTTTAATTGTACTTAAAAAAGGGTTTAATTTGTTACGGGATGATTTTTAGGTGTGTTATGCTTAGGGAGAAATACTTGCCTAAACATCATATATAAGCAAACTCTACTCATTACATAGGTGGCACATTTGGTGTCACACATTTTTGTTCTTTATCTACATATGAACTTTTTTATTTAAAGTGAAACAAAAATATATATGTCACAAAATGTGCCACATATGCAATGAGTAGGGCTTGTCTACACGTTCATGTGGAGGCAAATATTCCTCATGCTTATGGGCTGGAAATGCAAAAGTGTACAGCAAGTGATGAAAAGTCACTGATCGCGCTCAGAGTGGTTGGGGTAAGTTGAAAACGAACAACTGGCGAGGAAGAATTAGAGATGTCTACGGGGTGGGGGAAGACTTTACTTATCCATCTCTGTTATCCAACTTAATTTTGGATAACGATGCGAGATTAACCACTACATAGTTTTTTTTCTTTCTCTTTTTAATTTTCAAATTTTCACAAATTTTCCAATATTAATTCAGTTCATTAAATTTTAGATATTTTTTATAGATAAATATTTATTAGTTTCAATTGTATAGTTAATTAGGTAAGAGAATTATCCATTTAATTAAATATCTTTACAATTTTATGTATATAAATGAATTAAATAAAATAAGAATAATACAATATAATTTATAAAGAGGGTTGGAACGTGCAATAGTATATACAATAATTGTTACATCATTACGTACGTTATACTCATACATGCCTAGATGTACAACCCATGTAAAGTATGTTTTTTCTAATAATTACTTTACATTATATTTTAAGACAAACCTCTTTCGTTGTATTAAATTGATGGTTATGTATGAGTAAATGTAAGCCGATGTAAATCTGTGGTTATAGGAGTCTTGCAAAAATTCTATAATTTTCAATTTCGAAGCATCCTTACCGAGGTTGTCCCACACACACTGAGATGTACAATCTGAACACACTCATACATATCGACAAACAGACTAGAAGGTTTTTGATACTATTTTTAAAACTTGTTTTTTAAATTTTAAATTTTTTTTTTTTAAATTCCTAAAAAATAGCTTTTATCATCTAGGTTTTGTTTTATAAAAAAACCAATATTTAATATTTTGGATGGTAATTATAAATAATCTAAAGTTAAATTAACTAACAAATTAAAAAGTTCAATTACATGGGGAAAGTGTACAATTGTCTATTACAGTTATTTACTTCATTAATCGGAGAAATAAAGTTTTAGACCATTATTTAAATTTTTTTAAAAATATAGATATTTGTTTCATATATTATAAATTTGATCCATATTAAAAAAAAAAAAAAAAAAAAAGAAAAAAAGAGAGAGAGAGAAAGAAGTTTAGTCTTATGATTTAAATATCTAAATTTTAGTCGATATTGTTTTGAGAATATAAAATTTAGTCGCTATGATTTGGAGAAATATATAAGTTAGTCAATATGATTTGAAAAAATAGAATTTAGTCCGCATGATTTGATAAAGCCTAAAAAATAGTCGATGTTATTTGTAAATACGAATTAAGTAAGTAGTTGTAACTTCTGATGTATGAATGACACGTTTTTTTGTCTAATCAATTACTTATCTCACACTCTCATCATTAAACACATAACTTACTAACTTTTACATATTTATTCACTAACCATTATGAACGATATGAACTAATTTTTAGATTTTATTAAATTTTAGGGACTCAATTCTAATTTTTCAAATCACTAAATTGTTTGGTTGAACGCATAGGGATTAAAGAAAAGTTTAGACGGTTATTAAAATTTTCAAAAATAGATATTTCCCTAATCAACGATAACTATTTACCTCGGAAGGCTATTAGGCCCAAAATACATACAAAAGTTCAAAAATGGGCCCAAATTAACCACAACATGGAGCCCATTGACAGGCCCAAAGTCGTAAAGAATTTGCTCCCTCTATCGTCACGTCGTACAATGTGCTGGATATTCTGCAGCAAATGGCGGGAAAAGTTGGCGCCATTATCGGCCATGGAGTTTTTCTTTCTGGGTTTCCTCTATTTAAAGCCGATTCGCGTGCCTCCGCACTCTCACCCAATCACGTCAATTTCAGGTTGAAGTTTAATATCTCTGGTTTCTTCCAAACCCTAACAATGGCGCAGAATTGCAACTCGGAGGTCAACGAACTATCGCCCAGGTCCAAGATTCCGAAGCTTGCTCACGAGAATGGAAATTCTGAGCCAACCTGTAACTTCTCGATGCTTCTCAGAGTGAAGAAGCTGTCTGAGAAAGCCGTGCTTCCATCGCGAGCCTCCACTCTCTCCGCCGGCTATGATCTCTCCAGGTTAATCATCTGTGACTCTGTCGTCTCTATGAAATTGTACAGGCTATTTTCGTCCTCGATTGTTACATTTCTATTTGTTGTTAATGATACAGTGCGACGGAAACGAAAGTTCCTGCTCGAGGAAGAGTACTGGTTCCGACTGATTTGAGCATTGCGATTCCGGAAGGAACGTACGCTCGGATAGGTATTTCTTCATCTACATACGCACAATCTTCGCATACTTACGTAGATTCTTGAACTGATACACTGAGTATTTTGGTTGAATTGCAGCGCCGCGTTCGGGCTTGGCTTTGAAACACGCGATCGATGTTGGAGCGGGTGTGATAGATGCTGATTACAGAGGAGCTGTAGGAGTGATATTGTTCAATCATTCTGATGTAGATTATGAGGTGAAAGCAGGCGATAGGATCGCTCAACTGATACTCGTGAAGATAGTGACGCCGGATGTGCAGGAGGTTGAGGATTTGGATTCGACTGCTAGAGGCAAAGGTGGCTTTGGCTCTACAGGTGTTTGATTAATAACTATCCGTTTGGGAATGGTGGATTTCTGGTACGTTTTTTCACATTTTGGATCTCAAATCAACAAACATTTGATCTAGGTTGGAGTGTTGATGCATCCTTTTTTTGTTGTTGTTAGACATGTGATTATCTGGTTAGGAAGAACTATTTCACTCTATCTGCTTAACTTGAATCCATGAATGATCAATTTCCATCCATTTCCATCTGCAGTCTTTTTCTTAGATGAATGCTCATATGCAATGAATCTGATGTATGAGTAGACAAATTTTAATGTAGTCGAACAAATACATACAAATACATCGCGATGCTTAAAATCTGAACTGAAGCAATGCTTTGGTTGCAACAACTTGTCGTAATTTCGAAGCCTGAAAAATGCATTTCTTCAATGTGCTCTAGGAGAAACAGAAAAACCAACAAAATTGTATCAAACTAATATTGCTTTGATTTTGTTTTAAGAACAATAGTGGATCAATATGTAGGATTCGGTCTGTTTGATATTTTTGTAAACTTGGTAAAAGTATTATAAATATAACGTTACTTATAATACATGTTTTATTTGATTTGTATATATGTATTTAAAATTAAATTGAAAATGAGACAAAAACTGATATTTAAGTTCGATTTGATGGCTGTTTTTGTTTTGAGTTTTTGAAATTAATGCTCATCATTACTATTCCAACACATTCATTATTTATATATCTCCATTTTACTTAGTATTAAAATTCAAAAGCTAAATAATTAGTTTTCTAATATATACTAATTAGGATTTAATACTGACATGAATCATATATATAGAATTTGAGTAAAATATAAGTACAAATTTGTAGAACAAAAGATAATGATCAAATAGTAACATAAACAGAACACTAATTTGAATAAATGAAACTCAGTTTTACTCTTTATAACGGATAAATTGAAAAGAATAACAATATGTGGAAAAACTTCAAAATTGGAGTAAAAATCATGGACAAAAAAATTTTTTACTATGTGAAAAATTGTTTCAATTACAAAATTCTCTCTTCGACTCCAATTATATAAATATTCTATTCAAAGTTTATACTATTCACATCTTTTGCTAACTCTTGTTCAAGAGTGAATGCTTGAATCAACCACATGTTTTGATATTGTTTTGACATGCTTTGAAACTAAAGTCGCATGCTCTTTTTATAGTGCTTTGAAACCAAAGTCAAATATTCTTTTTATAATACTTGGAGCATATCACTTTCTTGCTTCTTTTCAATATGGGACAATTTGCTTTTAATATTTCGTAAACAATCCAACAAAACCAATGTCACCCCTAATTTCCCCCTTCGATATAAAGGTTAAATATTTTATGAGGGGTTCATAGGAGAGTATGAAGATAGATCAATGTCAATCTTCATAGGGAGAGAAGTTCAGCGCACCAATCATACCAATAGATTTATTAACAATGTTGCAGTCATATATATTATTTTAAATCATATGGTAGCAACAAGACTTGCTACATGCTTGACTTTGTAAGAATTTAGTTTCCAAGTCATTGTAACAAAATGTCGTTTGGAAGGAATTATCATCATTTAAATGACTATTTCCGTCCTACAAGATGTTGTAACAAAATTTGATAAAAATGTCCCTTACTCTATGTTCTAAAGTCTTGTAATGTGTATGAATTAGTGTAAACTCTCCCTTCTCTCTTCACTTACATTTTTCGCACTTTTTTATTTTTTTTGAGATTATAATAATTGGAGGAGAGAGATTTGAATCTGTGACCTAATGGTCTTTTAGTGTTAACTAATTTCGTTGAGCTATTGCTCTTTTGACAAAATTTCTAACCCTCCTTTTTAATTAAAGGGTTTCTTTCCATTTTTCTTTATAAAGTTGTTTGGATATTGAATTGGAAGTTATTTTGAATTATTAGATATTTTAGTTTTAGTAATAGTCATTTGCATGTAGTTTCTTATATATGATTGGTAGTTAATAACTTGTTTGGATGATAGTTTTATATAAGTGATTGGATATGAATAGAAATAAGTAATTATCTTGAGTGATTGAATATAAATTATAAAATATTATTTTTAATAGTAAGTTAGAATGAAGTATTTATTGTCAACTAGAATAGTAATTCAACTAGATAACTAAAAGATCATGAGTTTGATTCTCTCCTTCATTCAATTTTTGTAAATTAAATAAAAAATTTGAATAGTTAAAAATAAATAATTAATATTATTATAATTTGTTTGAATGTTGTTATTTAAAGAGTTTTAAGATCTCATTTTTAAAAGTTAGTTATTAAGTGAAACAAATGTCCAATGAGATTTTTTTTTCTTTTGTAATTTCATTTAAAATAAATTGATTTCTTATCTAAAACTATAACTTGCATTATTTAATAATCAATACGTTGAAATATCATATATATATATGTATATATATATATATTAACATCAGAGATAAAAGTATTACAAATTTGTTAGGACTATTGAGTCACTATTTTAGATAACAACGAAGATGAAATCATTTTTGTCTAATCTTGTAAAAACAATAATATAATTTGTTCAACTGTGAATGGGGAGTGGCATGTAAATTACAATTTGAAGCAGCTCAACTCTGCCTTGTTCTCTGTTCCCTGATCTTTGCCATTTTAATTTTGGGTAAAACTGCACTAACTACTCTTAAAGTATGATGTGTTTACACACTAATCTTCTAAACTTTTAATTTGAGCAATTATTACCGTTATCATAAGTGTTGCAATTAATTCTCCTTGTGTTAAATTTGAAGGATTTTCACATGTATGGTGAGAATAGACTTGTCATATTCATATATTTTTTATTAATAAAGAATATGTATTATTTTACTTCATTGTTACTAAGAATTCCGAGTCATCCCCATTTAATGGGCTGCATCAAAATTACTCTAAAAATTCTTTGGCTCATTTCATAATTATTTAATTTTTATTTTTATATTTTGCTTTTTAAATTTTAAAACCATCAGTAGAATTCAAATCTACTAAAAAAACTTGTTTGATTTATGATATATATATTTTGTTAAAATTTCAAAAAAAAAAAAAAGAGAAGAAAGTAACCAACCTAAATTATGTAAATTTAATGATATTTACCGCAACTAACACGACCTCCACCTCAAATTGCCATGGAACCGTTTAACAAAACTAATGTTAATTGGACACATAAATGTATGTTGATGCTAGATAGAGTGAGTAAATTCAACCAATAATAATCAAAATTGAGAGTTCAAAGACTTTAAATGAATTATAAGACAACATAATGCTCATTGCATTTGTGGGGATGGAGTTTTATTTTTCTTTGTATAAGTTTCTCATAGTAAAATAATACATATTCTTTATTTGTAAAAAAGAAAAAGGAAAATTAGATACGACAATTCTACCTCTTCAAACAGGTTAAAATCCTTCAAATTTAGTAAAAGGAGATTAAGAGATTAATTGCAACAATTAACAAACTTTGTAATTGCTTAAATTAAAAGTTTAGATAATTATTTGTTACAAACACAATACATTTATTTCTTTTTTCTGAAATCTAAGTTTTTCGCTCCACTATACTCGATAACAAACACCATACTTTAGAGATAGTATATACAATTTTCCCTAATTTCCTTTTTCTTTCTATTTTACCCATTTAATTTTTAGATAAAAACATTTGTACATAAAATTACCGATTCTAATTAGTATATATTTTTTAATAATTAATAATATACTTTCAACAAAATAAATATTATATAATAAAAACTTAATCATTTGAAATTATTATCCAAAAAAAAAAAAAAAAAAAAAAAACTTAAAATTTTGAGGGGATAAGATTAGTTTCAGTAGCTGGGACGAGAGAGACCATTCGATGGACATCTCGAAGATACAGCAAATACACAAATACAGGAAAAAATAATAATAAATATGAACAGTCAAACTGAACTGAAGCAATGCAATGCAATGCTTGCAATAACTTATTCATTTCGAAGCGTGACGTGATAATTGAAACTAGGGCTAAAAACTGTAGCATTTGAACGGTAAATGGTTCACAGCATCAAGAAATAGTCACTCTAAGCGTAAATAAGCTTATCGTTACATAAAAACTCAACAATAACTTAGAATGCATGAGCAAATGAAAATATATGATTGGTTTATATTTTATTTGATACCAAAATTCATAGCCATCGGTAGCAGTTAATTTCTGGGTAGAAGAGTGGGAAGATCCGAGGGGACATCCGAACTTGCCTGCAAAATAAGATATCGACAAAACGATCGAAGCTTTTAGATGAACAATCGAGAGCTTCGTTCAAAATTATTACCTAATAATTAAAATTCACTAGCAAAATTTAACCAGCACATTATTGGATAATCATACCTCTAGATAACGTTTCAACAATGTTGTCGTACTGTGGTTAAAACCTTCGATGGATTCTTCCTTTGTTCGAGATGCATTCAGTTGCTTTCGGACCTGAGTAGCAAGTGACTGCATGGAAACACGACGTTAGCATATATTAGTGTCGATAAACTTGAAGCTATTGAAATACTAAGACAATGGAGTCTCGAGAAAAAAAAAAGTTACAGTTGTGGGAGAAGGGAATGCTCTGCTGGAAAAACATACCTTGCCTAATTCAACCCCCCACTGATCAAAAGAATTGATGCCCCAAACAAAACCTTCTACAGCAACTCTATGCTCATAGATTGCCAGCAACTGTGGATTATACATGATCAGTTGTGGTATCAAAAGAACAAGTAGGTTGAAAATAAGTAAAACACCTTAATCAGATGGCATACCTGACCAATGTTGTAAGCATTTAATGATGGAAGAAGAATGCTGATTGAAGGCCGATTTCCAGAAAATGTCTGAAGGAAAGGAATATATAGTTAAAGTTGTTGAATTCATTCAAGAAAAATAGGTATCCGTAAAGATCAAAGTTGGTCACCTTGTGGGAAATAAGATGCTCTGGAACATTCTCCTTGTGCAACTGCTCCGGCGTCTGTAGAAAAAGTAATGTTCAAGTTATATTTTGGAAAGAACATGAGTCCTCACTCAATTTTTCACAAATGAGGGATGGAAATTTAGAAAATTAGTTCATTGTTTTTTCAATTGATAAGATTGCCATGATATAATGGTTCTTTTCAGAGAATTTATAGACGAAACTACAAACTGACCTTCCCGTAGGCTAGAGCATCTGGCTGTGCAAAAAAGTTGGACATGAGCTCATCATGATTACTAACGACCTCACCTGCTCAGCAAATGGAAGATTAGATATTGCTAGAAACCTCTATTGGGAGGAACTCTTTCTTTTGATCATCTGAAGAATTTTCATTTTTCACTACATTAAATCAATATTCAAATACCTTTTAAGTAAACAGGTTGCTGGCTCTTAACAACACCAATAAAATCACAAGGAATAACACGTCCCTGAAATTTTTAAATATAATCAGTCAGTAAAACTATAATATTCAATTCAGAACTAACAATCATCTCACATGTCAAAAAGTGACATAAGTGTTTGGGGATGAATTACTGAATGACAATTATTTGTGTTAACAAGAATGGTACATACTTGGTGAATTAATTGGTAAAAACTGTGTTGGCCATTTGTTCCAGGTTCCCCAAAGTCAATTTCTCCAGCCTCATAAGGGAGTGGAACCCCATCAATTGAAACTCCCTTGCCATTGCTCTCCATGCTAACCTAGAGTAAAGTGGAACCAGCGATTAGAATTTAGCGCTAAAAAAAAACTCGAATAAGAGTTTAGCTGCATGCCTGCTGAATGTGGGGAGCAAACTTCTCCAAAGCCTGGGAGTAAGGTAAGATAGCCTGGAAAGCAATAGATTTTTTTAGAATCTATACAAAACAAAAGATAACTATAACTTCAAAAGATAATACTCTCGAGAACCAAATAAACGAAGTTGTAAGATCTTACTCTTGCAGCATGCCCAAGAAAAGAAACATTCCAGACGCTCAACAATCCCAAAAGCACCTGAAGAAGTTATGACAATAATAAAAATTGTTAGGAAATGTATGATTATAATGTAGATAAAAGAATGTACAGGTTCTGTGTCTCTGACCAAATGTATACTACCATGACAAACAAAACAAGGGAGTGACTTTATCATTTGCAACTAGTTAACTTCTATGTTATGCTTCCTTAGTTCTTACCGGAATATTTTTCTCAAAAGGTGAGGAGTGGAAGTGCTGATCAATACTTGAAGCTCCCTTCAAGAATCTGTAGGCAAGAAATACATCATTTTTAGGCATCTAGGAATATTTTCCTTTCAGATTAGAAAACAATATGTTCTTTTACATTTATTGCGTGACTTAAACAACTGGTACAGAGAACTTTAGAACAAGTTTTCATTATAAATTCAAGTGATGTAAGCTAAGCTCAACTTGAAGTCAAGTAACTGCTTGATCATAATAAAGGTACAGATACTGCAGATTGATTGAGGAAAAGATCCAAATCTTGGTAATTCTAATTGCCGTATACTTATGTCAAGAATTCAGTCAGGTCAACATCTGAAAAATAGAACATGGGCATCCCTCAATGGGAAAAAAATAGCAATGGAACTCTTGATTATGACATAGATATAAAATATTTTCTGACCTTCAGTTTTGTGATATCTTTTTAATCAAATTCTACCTATGTCCAGTTAGATAAACAGACAAAGAAACAACTTAAAATAATGGTTCCACTTTGCATAATATTATTCATGTGAGGAATAACAAAGGTAAAACTAATTTTAGAATAACAAGGAACCATACTTTTCAACAACTGAGAAGCCATATTGAAGAGACAAAGGCAACACTCCTACGGCACTGCAAACTGCAGTCAAACTTCTCATTTTTAACTGTTTCATTATAAAATAGCCAATCTAAAGCATATAGCCACATTAGAATTTCAAATGAGCGAGAAATGTTTACCACTATACCGTCCACCAACCCAGTCCCAGAATGCAAAGGCATTGTTAGGATCAATACCAAACTTCTCTACAAGCTGCATCGGCAAATCCACAGGTTAGTATACTAGAAGTGGCGAACCACATGAATTTATACTAGAAACAAAACCTATATACACCATTAAATCCAAGGCAGGAGCAAATGAACTAGCAGATTCACGAATCAAGAATCCTGGAAAAAATCTATGGGATAAGGTGGGCAACACAAACAGCACAAGAAAAAAGAGAATTATACATGAGATTATGAGGATGGGATGAGGCATAACAAAATCAATGATTTAAAAGGCACACCAAGGGTGCCTTTCCTTGCCTCATATGAGGTGAAGTGACACCATCTCGACTTTGTGGTGCACACTCCACAAATTTGCCTCACCTTGTTTATTTTTCTTCTTTATTCTGCTCCTTTTATAATACTAGGAAGAAAGTTCATGAGGTGATTATTTTAAACACGAAATCCTTAACACAACCAAAAAATTTTGCTATTTTCTTTAACTCATGTTTTGTAGTATTAATTTTTATATATCTTCAGTATGTCTCATGCTCACCTCAGTGACCTCACTGAAGCCTTTAATTTTGTTCACATCAAGATAAAAATCCAAAATGCTATTTGGTTCACGTCTCACTTAACGAAACCCTAGCACTAATACATGTCCTCCATGATAAACTAACACAGTGGCCATTAAGAACAAATAAATAATTTACCCACAGAGTTTTTGTGGACTTGAAATATTTTTACTGAAAAGACTACAAGGATCAAGCACATGAATCGAACAGCTTGAACATATCCACCGTATTTGTTGCTTCCATTGTTTTAAAAGGCACGAGGCACAAGGCGCAAAAAAAGTGCGAGCTTTATTTTCGAGGCGCACAATGTATAAAATATATATATATATTTACCACAAAACACATATATTAATCACATTCAATATAGAATGTTCAATATTCATCGATATATAATAGCAAAACAAAAGGAAGTTTTAAAACAAATAAGTAGATATGAGGATGACTGATCGGAGAAGAAGACTCTCCAGGCACTTTCGATGAGCCTTCAAGAGGAGCATCGACGAGGAGGGATCTGGATTCGTAAGCAACACCCACGATTTCATTTGAGATGGAGAAAAAAAGGGCTATTTTTTCGTTTCAAAGAGATGAGGAAGAGTCAAAAAACGAATAGTTACTTTTGGGCTTCGAAGCTTTTACGATAAGAAGCTTGCAAGAGAAGTTTCCAATTATTCATTTAAAAAAAAACAATCAAAATGATGTTGTTTGGACTATAGTTGTTAAAAAAAATAAAGCGCACTAAGTGAAAGCTTTTTGCACTCGTGGGCCTTGCAAAAGGCGCGTGAGGCGTGGGCTTTATGTTGTGGGCTTCGCTTGATCGAAGTGAAGCCCACACGCTGAGCCTCGGGCTTTTTGGGGCATTATTGGGCTTTTAAAACACTGGTTGCTTCAACTAAACGAATGTCCAAGAAAAATAACATATATGTGGTTATCAAGCATAGCGGTGCCACATTTCTCATCCAACTATATTAAAGAATCAACAAGCAATCATACCGGGAGATTTGTACTAACTGCTACCATATGCTTTGCAACAGCAGAAGGCCTGGGATAAAAAAGAGTCATGATACAGATTTCATCCATGAGGAAATGACACAATGATACTTATATTTCCATGAATTAAAGAAGGAGATATTCTATTTAAATTTGTCAAATTACTAAACCAATTAAAAAAGATACCAAAATGGATACGTGAATTGTGAAACACATAATAGACATCCACACATATCAATGCTAAGGCCAGAACAATTTAAAAAGAAACATCTGGACAATACAAACGTGGCCAAAGGCCATCACAATTTCAATGTTCTTCGTATATAAGTCAAGGAATTGACAGGCTGAGACGTCAACTTTAACTTTTTAGGTTGGATTTTGACTTGTGGGACTCTTAATGACAATGATAAACAACTGGCCAAAACAAGTACCGACAGAAGTGTCCTATGATTAAGGAGATAGACTTCGTAAACACTAACATGGTAGATTTACCTCTTAAATTTTTGAAAAATTTACCTCTTAATTGAAACATAGCAATCCATCATTCAGTAAGATAATATATCCAATAAGAAGTTAGAACTACTTTTCCCTTGCCTATTATCTTCGATAAAATAACTTGGGAAACAAACAAGGGAGGCTAGTGATGTACCTCAGTACTTTTTTTTTACCTTGCTCCCCTTATGACTATCTTCTAGGCTTACAATAGTTAGTTATTACGCTTAATTACTTAACTGTTTGTTTGTACTGTTAATTTGTTTTAATTGGCCATTTGTTTGGGCATTTAGAAGGATTAGGATTAATATAGGGGTATTTGTGCAATTAATTAGGAAGTTTGATAGGATTTTCAATTATAAATAGAGGGAATGGGTGAGTGAGGAAGACATCCAAATAGTGAGTGATTTCTTAGAGGGCTTAAGAGAGCTTTCTTTAGAGAGGGGAGGTTCTAAGTTCCTACCAAAACTTGGCTTATCTTGTAGTTTCCTTGTTATTTGATATCAAGGTAGATCTTCTATCTTATCAGTAATCTCTATGACTCTCCTCATTATGATCTTATCAGTACTGGATCTTATCTTGTAGCTCCTTTTTTCTGCTCCCCTTATGACTCTCCTCTAGGCTTACATAGTTAGTTATTTTGTCTAATTAATTAACTGTTAGTTTGTACTGTTAATTTGTCTTAATTGGTCGTTTAAGCCTCAAGGTAGTATGCTTTTGGTTACATGCTCCCAATCAGTTGATCAACATGCATTATAGTAGGTCTTTGGCTACCTACCTCAAGAAAAATCACACAAGCTAAACAGAGTAAAGATAGCAACAAAACTCTTAAGAGGTTTAGAGGTCTCCTTCTAGAACAAGCTCAAAGCCAAACATCCACTAACTAGCTAGTTGCCATCTCAATGAGCTCTCCGTCACCCAACAACTCACAACATAAAATGGGACCAAAAGCATGCATGCGTACCAAACTAATCATTGTTTCCTTCTACACCTCTCCTAGTTCAAGTGACATGAAGGGCACAAATAGTTTTGTCTTTGCGTTTGTGAAGTGTGTTGGGAGATTATCATTGTAGTCTTGAGAGTTTCATAAAACAATGCATTTCAAGCACTCGAAAATTGTGAAATTCCCAACTAGTGATATACACTATCTTATAAATATTCACAATATTTTATGTACTCTACACGAAAGCATACAAAAGCATCTTTCCCACGTTTGGCTCAAACTTAGACAGGCAAAATTCAAACCATGTAAGGACACCGAAGGAACTTGAAGGCCGAACCAAGTCATAACTAGATGATAAGAAAATAAATCAAGTGAATAAGTTTATCAACTTATCATGCATCATCAAGTTTTTTCTCTAGGAAACAAAATTTTTCATTGATAAGCAAAAAAGTTATAAAAATATCCTATCGAGAAATCAGCTCCAAGAAACTTTGCCAATGAGAAATAAGATAAGACAAAGCGTAATCTTTAAAAGGATATCCTGCACCATCAACGGTGAGACATTCTACCTAGCTAAAATTCATTGTTAAATGCTACGTTAACCTCTCAAATCTATCTACAAAGCTCTGTGCAATGCTTGGATGAACAGAAATGTCAAAACAACCAAAACAACAATGTAGTAGATAACTTTACTAACCCAAGAGCAGCAGAAATCCACTCCCTTAGAGTCCGGGCATTTAACATAGTTTCAGCAGTCGTAAAAGTCTTTGAAACAACCACAACTGCGTACATATTAAATAAGTTTTGATGAGAAGTAGAAGATAGATCATAGAATGATGATTCTTGTGAAGAAAAGAACCGTTCAATGAATAAAGAACCTACCCAAAGTAGTTTCAGGGTGCAAACCAGTGATATTTCTCGCCACATCAATGGGATCCACATTAGCAAGACTGCAAGCAAAATAGAAATAATGAACTCTTTAGCCAGACTCCTAATCCTAGTAGCACAAAATGATGAATTGTAGAACCACAAATCTTAAATATCATATCAATTATCAAGTATCAACCGCCTTAAATGGCCATAAACTGCTATCATAACAACCCATACCAACCAATAATAGAAAAATGTCCCCATCACAAAATTTAAGCAAGACAACCTGCTAAACATAAAACACCTTGAAATTTCTTTTAGAGTATAGAGAATATATCATCCACAAAGATGATACGATACACAATACAGAGATATAGTGAATTTGTTTTTTAGAATGCTTTAGGGAAAGAATTTCAAGGTTTTTAGCAGGTTGTCTAATTGAATATACATGACCAGTTCCTAATAATGACATGCTTCAATCTATAAATTAAATGCTATACTAAACCATTTAATTAGTGACTATTCATCTACGCACTAATTGTAGCTTTTTAGTTTCTGAAAATTACAACTTTTCAGGCAAGATGAAATCCCTAGGTTAAGAATGATTGCTTCATTGTTCCACTGACAGAGGGAGTGTCATACAATACTTACAAACGTAACTGACGCCCTTCCGCAGATTTAGCAGCCTCTGGATCTGTAAATACCATGAAAAATATACTACTTAAGCTTCATTTTGTCAAAAAGTTCAAAACAAGTAAAATGAATCAATTGAGTGAGTCAAGACTACGGAAAGAAACCAAACTTTCATTAAGAAAAATGAAAGAATTTATGAGGGTGTATAAAAAACATGCCCATTAAGGAATTCCTCAACTAGGTACAATAACTGATTCTAATCTAACAGAGTTACACTGAGCTGATAATTAAAGAAGGCCAATTAACAGACGCCCATAAAAATGCATTAAACTCAGAAACTCCCACACAGACTTCTTCATCCCTCTAAAACTTCTACTCTTCCTCTCGATTCACACTCCCCGCTAAATAGCACAAGAACAAGCTTGCCACAAGACTCATCCTTTATCGCGAAAGGAAGTAATCATCACGATTTTCTTGATGAACTACAATTATAAATATATTTGAGGAAGTAATATTTCATCAACCTGTTTGAAGTGCAGTATGCACAAACAGAGGCCCCAAGAAGCTTCCACCAATGCCAATAGCAACAACATCCTTCAGAGGTTTTCCTGTGGCTCCAACCTACCAAAATTTGCAAAGTATTAGAAATGAAAAAAAGTACTACGCCGACCGTCGAGTAATAACAATAAGAAATGCATATTTACCCAAGAACCATTGCGAACTCTCTCAGAGAACTCCTGTATCTTATCAAGAACTTTCCAAACATCAGGCACAACATTCTTTCCATTGCTTTGTATTGCTGCATCTCTTGACGCACGAAGAGCAACGTGCAGCACTGCCCTACCTTCTGTGCTATTTATCTACATGCCACAAAAGTGAGGATAGTAAGTAAAATTATCTTCTATTATTTATAATGTTAAAGTCTTGACTACACAGATTTTAGACACTCTTAAACAAGGCAAAGAAGAAATTGAATGCTTTTTCACGCAGAAGTAAGACAAAAATGTCAACATTTTCTTCCTGAAGTAAAGAAGGCCACTATATCAATACAATTGAGTCCACAAAAAAATTAACACGAAGTGGAAATGAAAAGAAAACCTGCACTTACATAATCACCATCGTACATCCGATTAATTTTTTCCTTCAGATTTGCAGCCTGCAGTGGACGAAAGGGAAAAAGATATGAGCACCACAATTTCCACTATACTGTAATAACAACAAATAAAACCCACCTCTGCCAACTTGAAGAGCTTTTCAATGGTGTCAAGAGTGGCTCGTTGTCGTGAGTAATCCAACAATATCCCATCATACTCACTAACAAAAACTTAGAATCATCAATGAAATAGCTACAAAATTATCAAGCACAGCTGCGTAAATTCACAATGATCGAACACAAGAGATGTCATAATTCATAAATATCAATCAAAGATTCCAAGGAAATAAAAAAAATGCAATGATCATCATACACCATCAAGGATTTGCATCTTGCAGCATCGCTCATCAAATCACGCAAATGGGTCTTGTCAATTTCCCCAACATGAGCCTGCAGCCAAGAAAATAACAGAATTATGATATCACAAAACAAGCTTAAAATCAAGCTCAAACCAAACAATCCAAGTACCTTCAGGTTTTTCCACGCTTCCGAGTCAGAGATTAAAGTAGAAGCCATTTCAAATAATCAGACTCACCTGCAACAAACGTTACCTACTTAATCTCAGATTCTCAGAAACAAATCTAACTTCAGAAAATAGACAGATCAATATTTCTTTTCCTGCTAATGAGAGTTCTCAAGATTTGACCACCACAGAGTATTCAAACCCCAAAACGAAGCACAAAATACCAAACTTCCTCTAACAATTTCCGACATCAAAAGGTAGCATCGGAATCCAGCATTGATAGTAAAAAAATCTTATTCGGAGAAAAAAAGAAAAGAAAAGAGAATTGGAATATGTAAAAGATATACGACGATTAACAAAAAAAAGAAAAAGCGAACAAACACAACGTAAGGGTCGATTCCGATAAGGGAAATCTGACCGTGAAGAAGATGAATAAAGATTTAAGAACCTGATTTTTGGGTCGACGTCGTCGGCGATTACAGTGATGAGAATTTTTTATTTCTATCGAGCGACACCATGGGAAGTGATGAGTGAAGGTCCGTGGGCTTTTGGGGTTGGAACTGCCACGTCAGATGGGCGTTGGGAGGTCACGTGATGAGAGAGGCGTGGTCCGTGCCATTTGAAGCGGATCCGAATCCGATGCCATTCCGACATCCTGTTTTTTGTCGTTTCGGCCTTTGGGATTAATTCGATGCGTCGTCCAACCGAAAGTATAAGGGGGTTTTTTTTTTTTTTTTTTTCTTTTCTTTTTTCTTTTTTCTTTTTGAGTCAAAATATCATTTTGGTCAAACAACTTTGACTTATGTTTTATTTTAGTCTATAAACCTTTGAAATTTGTTTCATTTAGTCTCAAAATTCTAATTTTAATTCATAAATTAAGGATTGTTCCGTTTTTGTCCATTCACTTTCAAAAAAAAACTTTAAATTGGTTCTTAAAAAAAAAAAAAAAAAAATATATATATATATATATATATATATATATATATATGTTGACTGAAATTTCGATGATTCATGCATTGCCACATCATTATCTCAAATTTAATGATAATATTAAATTAACTTTTGAGACAATATTTCTCAAAATTAAATTGGATCAAAGTTTGTTTTATTTTGAAGTTGTGTCAAATTTAAATAAAACTCAAGTTTAATTGGTGGCTCAAGTGCATATAAAACTCATGTCCATGTAAACAAGTTTAATGAGTCAAGTTCAAGACTCAAACCAAAAAGCTTATCAACGCTCAAGCCTAGAGTCCATATAAGCTCTATATAAATTCATTTTCAAGAGAGAAATTTGTTTTGTGTTTATAGTAGCTGTCACCAACCAATTCCGCAAACTCATGAAGAATTTAACATCGTTCTCGGTTTTCATCATCAACTTCTCTACAACTTCGACCATCGACCACAAAATCATCAATGATTAGACAAAAACGACAGCTTCATAAGCGAGATGTCGCCAAACGAAGACGACGTTAGAGAGGTGATTGATCAGTGGCAACAATGAGGAAGACGAAGAAGTGTTCAAATCTTAAAGAAAAATAAAAAGATAAATGAAGGCTATGAATTCACGAAAATGGGGTGCAAAAAAGTTATGTTAACAAATGTTTAGAAGATGAAATAAGGTTAGAACATGAGAGAAATGGAATAGGGAAAAAACGCATTCATTAGAATAGAAAAAATGTTGCAATCAATAATCAAATATATTTGATGTTTATTGTATTGTACAATAACTAGACATGCAACACATATGTCAAATTTTACTAATATAATATAATTTTGAAAAAGTTGAAATATTATACTTAATTTAGGAAAAGTTTGACATAATAATGAAAATTCAAGACTTCTTAAAATTCGGGTAAAGTATTGTTGGCAATCCTAAAACATTTATTTAACATATAAAAATACGAATAAATATACTTGCAATTAGTTTAAAAAGTGGACAAATATGTAAATAGGATTCCAATCACACTGCTTCGGAGAGGAGGTTTTGACAATTAATTATAAGAAAAATTCTCTCACATCAAAAAATGTAAAGAAGTGGTATGCTCCAAACACTATAAGCACGAGACCTTGGATTCAAGACATCTCAATAAAAAAACATTTTATTGCGTTCTATTTTGTTGTTAATTTTCTTTTAATTTTTCAGTTATTTTCAGTTTATTCTTCAATATTTCGTTAATACAACGGGGTTCGAGTCCAATCACAAATTGAAAAAATATTAATGTATCACTAATGCTAATTGATCAATGCTCGCTTTAGCATCATTGTATATAAGTTAGTTTAATGGAAGTTCGGTTAGTTGAAAACTTGAAATTCTATTGGAGAGTACTGAAATTATAGATATTGTCTAATAATTTATTGCTAATTAGATTTTAGTACTGGTATATATGTAATAAAGTAATAATTAATTACGATTTATTGAAAGTTAAGAACTTAATTATGAAATGGGGTTACTAAATTAAAATAAGCTTGACTTATTAACAGTGTATTATTAGCATACCAAAAGTGTTATATGGTACTCAATAGATGTATTGTGCAATACCATAAAAATTACTAATCCAATTTCAATAATAGTTTCTAAGAAACAAAATCAACATAAATGTAGTTGAACAACCTAGTAATAAGGTTACAAGTAATTAGAATGACTTACATACAAATGATATTACAATATATGCAATATGAAGAACACATTAAATATTATTTTATAAGTTATCAATAGTATTATATATATAAACAAAATTAGTTTACAAATATAAACAAAGTTATGATATGATCATTGATATAATACTTATATAATACACTTGTATTACATATGTGTAACATATGTATAAGGATAATCCACAAATGTAAATACCATAATAATTTTTTGATTTTTTGAAAAAAATATGAGAATCAATCATAAATTATAACATATTAATATAGTATTATGAAATTGTTTCGCCATGAATTACAATTTACGAAAATCTTATACAAGTAAATATAAATGGTTACATAATTGAATGGTTATAAAATTCCTACGAGAGACCTTCTATTATGAGATAAACGTCCACATTGTCCATATTCGAATTCAATATTAAAAGAATAAAAACTTGTTGGTGAGTCCATTTATAGCTGCAGAATCAAAACGACATTAATTTAATGAGGCGAAAAAAGTAGTAATAAAACATTTGATTGAACGTAAGAAAAAAGAAACTATGTTGTGATAATTTCCTCAAGGTTGTATGTGGACAATTGTAAGAGACACGTGAAAATGGAGAGGTTAATGACAAAACGGTGAGTAGTCGTATAAATAGAGGAAATAAGAGAGAAAAAAAAGAAATATTGTATGTGAAACTTAAAATAACTAAAGATTGTGCAATAATTAAGAAATAGATTTTAAACAGATACTATCAGTTATAAAACATGGAATGATGAGGAGAGTAAAGAATCACTATATTTGTGGCTAGTAAAAAAAAAAAAAAAAAGATTAACATGGATATAATTAATATTGGCAATAAATTTTGTTTATTTGAGGTAAATTAAATTTATATTAAAATTAAATACAACTATAACCACCATAAACTCTTGAATTGAAGGTAGGTACATAGAGATGCAACCACACAGGATGTTCTTGATTTGATTCCTTGCTTTAAGGAGATCTCGTTTTTTTTTTTGTAATCATATTTGTAACCGTGTAGCTGACTGGCTAAACCTTTGGTAGTGCCTAAATATTTTGCGGTGTATTTATTTGATTCTTTTGTGGCTATCAGGAGGATGATGGTTGGAGGGGAGGCTTCCCCTGAGATTCTGGCTCTTGTTCTGGTTAAATTTCATAAAAAAAAAAAAAAAAAAAAAAAATCTTGATCTGAAGTTCCACAAATTTCTTTACCCCAAACAGTATTTCTTAAGTTAATGGGAAACCCTGACCAGAAACAACAAATGAACAAAAAAGTAAATGTCATTTGCTGCTATCCTCTTAATTGACAAACAAGTGATATTCCATCACACACTCTATGAACATCAAGATTTTCTACAATCAAAATTTTAGCTACACAAGTTTCTACGAAATGTAAACGAACTTCGAAGATTCTGTCAACTACGTCAAACGAATCGCCTAGCGAAGTTCCGAGTAGTCGTTCGATAGGTGCGAACGAGCAAGCCAACTCCCACGCCAATTCCTAAACAAACACCAAGTCCTATACCGACACCAACTCTCACACCTGCATTAAACCAGGAGAGTTCACCATCTTCATTTTCTGAATATTCTCTCCTCTTCCAGTACATGTTGTTGTAATAGTCTGAATCATTGTTGTCAATGTCTTGTTTGTATCTTGCATATTCTGTGGCCTGCAAGAAGCAAATGGACGTTTGAGAAGTTGAAAACCAACCAACCCCATGATCATATAATCATTATTTTCTTTCTTTTGATGACTAGGAATACCTGGAGTGCTCATCCTAAAATTTGAACTCGGAGAAAACAAGAGATTTTACAATTAAGTTCAAATCTATTTCTTTCATTTGATGACTGGGAATACCTGGAGCACCCGTGCCCATCCTAAAATTTGAACTCGGATAAAACAAGAAATTTTACAATTAAGTTCAAATCTAAGACCTCCAAATGAACAAAACTTGAAAATCTCAAGTCTCAACCAACGAGGTTGCACTGGGAGAGACCCCAGTATGTAATCTTAGAATGGACATTGAGATTCAAACAAATAGCATTATAGTAGGCAGAAAATGATGAATAATTCAAGATTAAAATATCATTTTGCTCCCTAGACTTTCACCTTTGTTCCATTTTGGTCTCTAAACTTTCAAACGTCCGGTCCCCTAATCTCTCAAGTTTGTTTCATTTTGGTCCCTCAACTTTCAAATTTGTTCCATTGTAATCTCTAAACTTTCAAAAGTTAAATTTTAGTCCCTAAACATTCAAAAAAATGTTAAATTTGGTCATTGTTAGAATTTGTTTTGTTAATTTTTCTTAAAAAATATATCATCTTTCCCTATAAACTTCAGAAATATGTTCGTTCACTTTTTTTTTTACTTGTATTAAAGTGATTAATATTATTGAACCAATTTCATTTAATATTAATTTCAAATTTATCAAGGGACCAATATTAAACTTTTATTAGAGATTAAAATTGAACTTTTAAAAGTTAAGGACTCAAAATGGAACAAACTTGAAAGTCTAGGAATTAAAGTTGAACTTTTGAAAGTTTAGAGACCAAATAGAAAAAAGGTGAAAGTATAGGACCAAAATGATATTTTAATCTTAATTCAAAAAGCTACCACCTTAGTCACTGCATATGAGAACCAAGGTAACATGAAAAATAGATGAAAACTAGAGCTTCGCTCCACCGTATACCAAGGGCACCAACACATGTTCCAAAGTCTACACCTAATAGATAACAATAAATTTTACTATTAAGATCACTCGTAGATTTCGAAGACCTCCAAAGGAGAATACCTTGAAGACCCCAAGCCTCTATCAACGAGGCTACCTCGGGGACTTTCAAAGTTTTTACAAGACTTGGATAATATAATTAACCATTTTATCTAATTAAGATACTATTGTATAAGGTTTATCTATAGATATAGCTAGGACCATTAGAACAGAGATGAACAAATCAATCTAATCAGGAGATGCCTCTAGCAATTTCAGGCATTTTGCATAAAAAGATTCACAGGGAGATCAAGGTTGTACCTGTAAATCATATTCTGGAAATTGATCTTCATTAGAATCAGGTGTCTCAGACTCTGGTATGGCATCCAACATGGATTTCCATCCCTTCTTCTTTCGGGTGCTAAGCTGCAAAGTTTTGGTCAAGATGATAGGATTTCCAAAGAAGCTACCAGCTACATAAACCTCGATCACCGGGGACACGGTTTCAGCACCAATCATAAGCTTTCCCTTCAAGAAGCCAGCACCAAACTTCGACTTGCAACGCATGTTCCATCTTTTGACATTGCCTTTCGAATCCCCTAATAAACCATTACAATTTGACATCTCCAAAACCCCAGAAAGAATCAAATCTTCCTTGTCATAAACCTCAAATTTTGCACTTCCATTTAACCTTATGTTATCGGTTGTCACAAAAGTAGCTTCTTCCGATTTTGTATCAGCCCTATCTCTCTTTAGAGAGGAAGAGACTCCCTCCAAGTGACTACTACTTCTAATACCATTGACTTCGAAAAGTGTGTCGGGGCTGAGAGGGATATGGTTGAGTGTGAGGAACTCCGGCGTCGAGCTGTCCACTTGGAAATTACTGATCCTAACATAGAAAACTCTCAAATCTAGCCAGGATGATGAGTACA
Organism: Cyclanthera cordifolia; assembly: GCA_037832605.1. NCBI lineage: Eukaryota > Viridiplantae > Streptophyta > Magnoliopsida > Cucurbitales > Cucurbitaceae > Cyclanthera > Cyclanthera cordifolia. The sequence goes on along the minus strand of JBBMEG010000015.1, from coordinate 9,348,078 downwards.
CTTTAACACGAGGCTGGTGACGCGAGAATCTTGCAAGTTGAAGTTCATTATCAATCGATTCAACTTTCGGTAGTGACTCAACAGCACCCTCCATGGTTAAAGGAGCTCAATCCCTATCTAAATTTGTAAAGTGGTAGTAACATGAGAGAAATCGTCCAAGACTAGATCAAAAGGGCAAATCTAGGTTCTCTCTAAATTCAATCCTGAAACATATATACTGCTGAAATCATCAAAACAAGAAATAGATTGAGCTTTTCTTCTAAGTAAAGAAAAGCAAAGAGAAACTTTCAGTCCCAAACGATCGGAACCATATGCATAAATCCAAAACAAATCAGAGTAATATCTAATCAAGTGATTCAAGTTCATAAATAGAAAACTAAATTCCAAGAATAGAAACTCTTATATCAAAGGAGGAAAACCATAATCAAAACCAAAATCAAAATCAAAATCAATTTCAAAATCAAAATCAAAACAGAGAAGTTTCAATTTAGGCAAGCTCAAATCCCCACACCAATTGAATGATATCCAAGTATCCAAACAAAGAGAGAAGCAGCAGGCTCTGTAACAAACTCCATCAATAGCATACTTATAATCAGGGGATGTTATTGCAAAACACGCCTAAATGAAGGACAAATTAACAAAGAAAACGCAAAGAAACTCCTAATATTTGGACAAACAAAAGCCATTAGCAGAAAGAGAATCCACTCAACCATGAACTCACCTAACAAAGCCACAAATCCAAATAATTCTATTGAAAAAGAAAAGACCCAGATCTCTTTTTAGCTAGATTTCAACAAAATAAACTTCTCACTCGCCTGTGATCAAACGTATTAGGTTCAAATCTCCCAAGAACCTGCTGGCCTCCAAGAAATCAACACATCACACGAGATATGGCCGGCCAAGAAAACCCATGGTCTGTATTGCTTCAGAATTACATAGAATCGCAAATAACACAAAACAACAAAAAGGAAACAAACCCCATCTGTTAAAGTTGGATAAATACGTAGAAAATTGACTCACACGCTAAATCCAGCCATCAAAATCTCGGATAAAGATCGATATCGCTCTCCACTAGAAAAGTCTTGTGCGGAGAGCGTTCTCGAATCGCTTTCAAGCTACAGAATCAAAGCTTCTGATTCCAAGCCAATACCCTCCACACAAACAATTATCAAGTCCCTCGTTGCCCAATTGGAATCCTATTTCAGTTGAGAAATTGAAGTGGGTCTGCAGGAAAAAGTTTGAAAATTACGAAAATCGAATCGCTATTCAGAACGAAAACCAGCAGTTAACCCAGAAGAAAAATGATGGGAAATTGCGGGCGAAGAAGTAAAATCTGAAGAAATGAAGATTGGGGTAAATATGGGAGAGATCGATCTTATCCATTACCAAGAAGTAGGGATTGGGATTTGGCGCAACAGCAGGCGTTGACGCTGAAAGATTGGTGACCATGACCGGAAGGTAACAGTAGCGCGGTTCGTGGCATTAAGTTGGGACCTTTGTCCATTGTCATGCGCCACGTGTCAATGTACACTATCAGCTTTGTTTCTTTTTTACCAATTAAACATGATTAAATTATAGAAAATGACTAAACTTTGGAGCGTCACTAAAAATAAAATTAAAAAAATTACCGAACTAATCACAAAAAAAAACCCCTAATTAAAAAAAAAAATGGCTTACCAACTTCAATAAAAATTCAAAAAATTACATTACCCGCAAATTTAGATGAATATTATTAAAGTTGATTTAAAAAATACTTCAATATTTTTAAAATATATTAAGTTTTGTTTCAATGATATTATAGTCATTAAAATTCATTTTGGAGATGCAATTATCATAGCTTCGTTTTTTGTATCACTCAAAAAACCTCATATCAATGGAGAAGTTGTCTTATCTTTATATATCCAAGCTCTTTCTCCTGCTTTAGTGATGCGTGATTTTGTTTGTCATGCAATATACCAACAATCATCCCTTCAAACAAAGTACAACTCGAACCCGATCCTCTTTGTTCTAGATCAAATATTCTGGCAAGCAATATTGCAATATTTCTAACTTATGAATGTTTTGAATTTATGGATTAATTAAATTAATTTAAAGTTTTGTACCACTGTACCAAATTAATGTCAAAAAATTACACCTAACTTCTTTTTTTTTTCACAAGAATTACACCTAACTAAATATGAGATGAATATAAATGGACATGTGACCAAATGGTTAGAAATAATTTGGTCAAAATTTGGCCGAATAGGATTACTAGAAGAAAAAGTTACCCTAATCCATCCATAAAATGGAAAAATAAAAAAAATTACGAAAACATGATGAACCGTGATTCAGACCGGGAGATTGACCAATCTATTTGAGCCTTCAATTTAACCAACGAACAAACCAGAGTCGGTTCGAGAACCAGTCCAACTCCGTTGAGCCAGAGAACCTGCAAAATGGTTCACAATGCGACGACCTGTCTTCTTTCTCCGTAACTTTGGTCCAACTAGCTATCATATTGAACAGTTTACCAATCACAACCAAATCTCGTCACCATAAACCACCTAAAACTTGCCAAAGTTAATAACATATAGTAAATATATACATACAAAACAAGTTATTTTTTCATGCTTTAAACTATCACTCAACATCAGAAACTAGAATGTCATACTACTAATTCTTAAATCCCAACTTAAGAGAGTAGAAAAACACAAGCGCTTTTATATATAAAACACGAATCAACCATGTAGCACACCATACTATACTAACTGACATGCATGATACGTACTCTACTCTAGAATACAACTGTCTAATCAATAAGCTCTCAAATTGAAGCGTTAAAACAACCGTGTATATACGACTGAGAAGCACATTGCTCGTGTTGTGGCCTCGTCTATTCAACTACATGCATTTGTTGTTTCTTTTTAGTTAAAATTTTTAAATCTCAATTAAAAAAATTAACAAATATTTTGATATGTTATCACTGAGATACTCGTCTAAAATCAAACTCAATTATATTGAGAAATGTAGTGATTTGGTACTCAAAAAAAAAAATTGTGATTAATTGTAAAACATATGACATGAATTAAAACAATAAAAATTAAAAAATCATCAAACGTTTATGTAATCTAGAGCCAATTTTTTTATATTTACAAAATATAAATCAATTTCAAAATTAACAACAAATTTGATATATATATATATATATATATATATTTATTTGTTTTTTTTATTTTTTTTTTTAAGTCATTTGATTGAAATGATGTCAACTCAAATTTATTATAATTTCTATTATAACTATATTGCTAAGATGTTGAGGTCATAAAATATTAAAGTAATGTCCAGTATTAATAGAAAGAGAGAGTATATAATATATAAATACAAAGATTACAAAATTAAAAAACTTAAAGAGTATATGAATTTGCCAATTGCCACATTTAAATTCAAAGTAAACATAAATAAATAAAAAAACTTATTTGAATATTCAAAATTCTTATAATATATAAACAACATAATTTAATTTAAAATTTAAAATATATCTATATAAAATCGGGAAATAAAATAAAAATAAAAAGCAAGTATAATATTACAAAAATAAAAAACAAAATATAAATATAAATATAAGTATATATCAATAATATCATTATAATACAAATTAAAATCTTACCCATTGCAAAACTAAGAAATAGAATAAAATAATTAGAAAATGCTAATATATGTGAAAATTACAGAAATTAAATATAAATATATGCATGCATAAATAATAATATAATAATAACATAAATATATGGTGATTATTATCATTAATCAAAATATATGATAAATACCTATAAAGTACTTGCGCTAAATTATCAAACATATTGATATAGTTTCAAAGTTTTCTCAATACTGTCTCTAAACTTTGGTTGGGTTAAGTTCTATAAAGAACTTGGACTTGGGTTGAGCTGATCCTTAGGGGTACTCGCCACCTTGGTCGACTCCAAGGGGTTAGATTCAGATTCGGTTGACCATAGAGATCCTAGTCTTTATGGGTGTTCTCTGGGGAGAAACTTTGGCCTTCTTTGCCAACCATTGAACGTTGGACTTGCCTTCGACTGACCCTCTTGGAGCTGGTCTTCTCGGTGTAACTTCAGACGGTTACAAACAGTCTTAGATGTTACTTGTACTCGATCGACTTCGGCCCTAAGAGGTCCTAACCTACATGGTCACCCACATGGGAGCTTTTGCCTTCTCAATATTGTAACATCTTGGACGTTGCAACATGAGTGTGCAACAACCTTGAGTGTTACTTAGACTCAATCGACTCCTACGAGGTCGATACCTCCAGTCTGACCTCCAGGAGGGCTCCAACCTCTTTTGTCGAACCCTAGGGGTTTGACTTGCCTTCAGAGTCAGCCAAAAGAAAGTTCGATCTCTAAAGAGTCACCAAAAGGAGGTCGGAGTAAGAATTATATACGTTTATCTTCATAGGAAAAAAAGTGAGAAAGAAGAATAATTATTTTTTTGTAAGAATTTTTTTTTAAGAAAATTTCTATAGAAAAGTTATTTTGGAGTAAGATTTAAAAAAAAAAAAAAATCTATAGAGTCAATGACATGTCTATTCAAACAAAATGTTAACATTTTTCATTTAAAACGTAATGATGAATTTGTTTTAATAGTTTTTTTTTTCAAATCAAATGTATTTTTGAAACTTTTTAAAGTTCATTGCCATTTTTGAAATCAAACATTAACAATTTTCATTTAAATTTAATGACTGAGGCATTTCTAAAACATTTGATAAAGTTCAGAAATATTTGTGAAACTTTTCAAAGTTTAGGAGTACTGTTGAAAAAACTCCTAAAACATAGAAATATGTTTGATAATTTAGCCAACAACTAAACTTACATAGTTATGGTTTCAAAAAAAAAAAAAAAAAAATTTACATAGTTATGGAATTAAATACATGATCATCAAATAAATTTTTGACCGCAATCATTACTTTTAAAAATACTCAAAATAAATTCTCAATCTAAATATTAATTTTTAATATTCTTAAAACCTACCTCCAAACATGGTAATTATTATTTATTTTCATTTTAAATACTGGTTCTAAATATTTCTAAAATTTTAATCCATCCATCACTATGAAAAAAAGTTTAAAAATAATCTTTAAGAGTTTTAATATTTAATCGCATTAGCGAACCCGAAATATAATTATTTTAAATAAAATTTTATTTTGTTAATCTCTCCCAGACGTTTTCTTTCTCTCGCTTTTTCTCTTTATTAAAAAAGAAAATAAAAAAGAGGTCAGCACCTCATTTCCTTAAATTTCTCTTTATTTCTTTCTTTCGTCTCATTCTCATTCTCATTTCCATTTCTTTTTTCCATTTTTTGTATGATTTTTTGATGGTCTCTTATTTGCAGCTTGCCAGCCTACATCATCATTTGTAGTGTAAATTAAAACTCAATCTTATAATTAATTTTTTACATAATTAAATTCTCTAATATTACTCATTCATTGTAATGCTTTACAATATAATGGACTGGCTTCTCTTTCTTATTGAGTGAAGCTCCAACTT
>JBBMEG010000015.1:9297418-9310812 GCA_037832605.1 Cyclanthera cordifolia | reverse complement strand
ACCACATGCATAGGAATCAGAAAAACATTTGCCATGTAAATGAATAAAAACAAAGGTACCTGGTATTATAGAAATAGCAAGGCTTTTTCAAAATCCAAGTTGTGAGCCACTCAAATATGATCGCCTGTCTTTCTCAAATGAGCCCTCTTTCCTTTTTCCTTCTGTTGAGAGACGACACAATAGAATCCAAAATAGAGAGAGATGGACAAAAAAATACGAGATTTAACATACTCGTGGGTGCAGCTTGATGTACTCGCTCTCCTCTTTTCTTTTCTTTTCTTTTTTGACAACCGTGAGTCCAAGCCAGCTTACGTAGATCTCAACTAAACAATCGTTTCACCATACAATATTAGGGGTTAAGAAAATTAGTAGGAAATGAATTGTCTAGGTAAATGATCACTATACATTGAACGACACTCTTGATCACTAGGTCAATTCATGATGGTTCACTCTCCACCCTCCCTTTTCATTTAATTGATGAGCTTTTTTTTTTCTTTTTTTTTTTGAAGCATTGATTGTGTGTGGTTCTCTTTCCTTATCCCATTTTCCTTAAAATCCTGCCCTCTATTTTTCATCGAACACCTTTTATTCTACAAAAACAGAGTGCATTATCTACTTTTCTAATTCATATCATTTCTAGCAGCAAGGTTTTAATAGAAGCATGACTGATACAGAGAATGGCTTACCTGATGATTCTAAGTGGTTTGAGCTAAAGCTCCCGGATATGTTGTTGGCCGATAGTGTACGTGAAGTCCATGCTAAGATTGAGGCTGAATGGGATTACCTGCAACGCTCGGCGTGTCAAATGGCAGCAGGGAGAGCGCTTTGGAAGCATGTTGTCCATGACCCACTAGCAGAGTTACTTGCTGGAGAGACATGCCTGAGAAACCTGCATGAGAAGATAAAGAAAGATCGAAGCAACAATGCAAGGGAGATTTCTGGAGTGATTCTTGCTGTTCGTACCCTCTGGTTTGATTCAAAGATTGAAGGTGCTCTGAGATCCTTCAATGGCAGTGATTCACAGGTTGTTCTCCTTGGCGCAGGTTGGTATTTCTATCCCGGATACTTGAGCATTTAGTTAACTTCCAAATTGCGTTAAGAGGTTCCAAACATAGCAGAAGATGGGTTAGAAGGTAGAAAATTGCACAAACAACTGTCTTGATTTTCTTTTATAGACTCAGGTTGTTACTAGGCACGTTAGAACTGCAAAAAAAAAAAAGAAGAGAAATTAGAATCTCGCACATTGATATCTGAAAAATGTGCATACTATAATACTCCTTTTTCTTTTTCTCTTTTCTCTTTGCTGGGATTATAGTGAGGAGAAGGGGATAAAACACTAGGTCCAGATTAATGACCACCATAACCTATTTAGTGGCTAAAAAATGAGGTCATTAAAAATTATCAAAATGGAAACTGTATGCTGAGTCAAAGAGAATTCCTTGCTATCAGTGTTCTTAAAAGCAGAGCACCAAGGCGCAATACCAGCCTGTTGAAGCTGAGCTGCAAGACGCAAAAAAAGCACTACTTTTTTCTTCTTTTTTTTTTTGTAAAACGCACGCACACTATATGCAAGAATATTCATATAGAAGATATAACATAATTGGAGTGGGAATATTAAAAAAAAAACACTAATAGAGTTAGTAAGTTTTTTTTTTTTAATTACGAGTTTAAGGGAGAAGTATGTTAGACTTCAATTTAAGTTTGTTTCACTTCTTTAAGTAGAGATGTCCATTGTAATGTAGGAATGGATACAAGAGCTTACAGATTAAGTTGCTTGAAGCAAAGTGTTGTTTTTGAAGTTGATTTCCCTGAATTGCTGCAAGAGAAAGCCAATCTTTTAAAGACAGCAATAGAATCTCCCTATGGACATCATCAACAACAAATGGCAAAATCGTTAAACAGAGTAGCAGCTGATATCAGAAGTAATGACTGGCTTGAAAAGCTGCGATCAGTTGGTTTTGCACCAGAGAAGAATACAGTGTGGGTTTTAGAAGGATTACTCTACTATCTTACCCACTCCCAGGCGATGCAAGTATTAGAGACAATAGCTGACAAATGCACCATAACCCACACAGTCCTCTTAGCAGATTTTATGAACAAACCCTCAACCACTCTTTCAAATTCTGTCTTCCATTTCTACTGTGATTGGCCTGAACATCTACTTCCATCACTTGGATTTTCCAACACTAAACTGTCACAGATTGGAGATCCAGATGCTCACTTTGGGCTTATGCACGATCCATTAAATCTCTTCAATAAAATCCGCAGCTTACCTAGGTCATTACAAACTCACCCTGATGATGGAAAACCTTGCTGCCGTTTGTATTTGGTACAGGCTTCTGGCTCACCTCAGCTACCACCCGTCACGTGATGAGGATTTCTGAGTGAGTAGGTCGGAAGGATGTAAGACATCAGATCTACCTGTTATGTGCTATAAAACTATTTCATGGAGAGAACATAGTACTATGTTACCCAAGGTCACTGCACCATACCATATTAGAGGTGTAGTCATACACTGTGTAATTTGATATATCTCATATTTAAACTATGCAATTAACAAAGACAACTCTTGGACCTAAATTATGTTTTGTGTATGAAGTATATTATGAGCACTCCCCCCATCCATCATGTTCGCACTTCTCCATGTAAAATAAAATCACCTATACAAACATCTTTCCTGATAAAAGAATCCACTGAATTAATGACAAGGGTCTGGGAAATTGACATCTTGTCTGTGTATTCGAATTCAACAGTCAAAAAGGATTTAATAACTCAGACAATTGCAACAAGACTTTTACGTCACAAAATACCGCAACTATCCGCAAAGAAGTATTTGATCCCTGATTTTCTTTGCATTTAACCTGTGGCAGTTGTATATTTAATTTTTTTATATACTACAGTCGTGCAGCAAGAAACACTAATGTTGAAATCAAAAGAACGAGGCAATTATCTGTGAGATGAGAACTGCCCAATGAATGAAAGGCAAGAGATAAATGAAGTTTTGAGCGTAATCATAACAAAAATGTCGAAATAGCAGGACATAGAAAAGAAATGAGAATCAAATAGTAACATGATAGGATTTAGGGCTATTCTAGTTAGTTAAATGGTTACAATGAAAAGTGGTTAGTAGTTAGTCTCTCATGGGCTATATAATCTTGCAACCAAGCAACACATTTCAAGCTTTTGGCGACGACAATTACGACCAAGAAACGTGAAAAATCAGCGGGAAAAGAATTGGTCGGAAAAAAAGAGACCGAAGAAGAGGAAAGGGAAGAGTCGTCATCCAATTACGCGGTCGAAGAAAAAAAATTCAAGAAAGGAGAAAAACATGCAAAAAACAAAGCGTGCCAGGGGAGAAGACAATCGGGAATTCGAAGTGTTGTGCACAGAGATACAGACACGACACGATACGGACACGTATACACGTCATTATTTAAAAATGTAGGACACGGACACGTAGAGGACACGTTATTTATATACTATTAAAATATAAAATTCAAAATAGTAAAATTTTGTTACTAACTATGAAAAATACTTCAAATGGATGAATATGAAATTAACTCACCTAGTTAGTTATATGAGTCCATTTAAATCCAATGAAGATCAAAATCTCATCATTCTTTACATGTTTACTAAAAGCACAAAAATCAAAATTAATAAGCCTACCTTAAACAATCTCAAAATACTTTAATTTTTATCTCATTTTTTCTTCACTCTATTTTCTTTCTTTCTTTCCTTTTTTTTATCATTTTAGTACGTCTATCTTTAGTGGATGTCGTTGTCGACGGCCTCTACCAACTTGAAACAAATAAGTTTTAAATGAGGGCGTCCATGAAGTGTGAAGGTGTGTCCGTGAAGTGTCCGAAATTTAAAATAGTAATAATAAAAGAGGACATGAAATTTTGAGTGACGGACACGTGTCCAAAGAGCGTCCGGAAGTGTCTGTGTCCGACACGGATACATTGTCAAAATAGAAGTGTTCGTGGTTCTTAGCTGCACAACCCTAATAACAAAACTTTTCTTCACACCGGGTCCAAAAAAAATAAAAAACTATGATTGGGCTTGACTTTTCTCATTGCTGGAAATTTCTTGGGCTGGGAGGAAAAGTGAAATGATGGGCTGAATATTGTGGGTTTGGAATTTCTAGAGCATCAACAACATTGAGGAATTTTAATTTTTAAGTTTGGGCTATATCTCGTGTATACATTGTGTATTCCCACCTTGAGGACAAGATAATTTAAAATGGGAGGGTAATTGATAGGATTAGGGCTATTCTAGTTAGTTAATGGCTACAATGAAAGGTGGTTAGTAGTTAGTTTCTCATTGACTATATAATGTACTATTGACCCAGGAGAAGCATTTTGATATTGATTCACAATTGAGTGAAGGACCATTGATAGTTCCTATCATAAGACTATGCAGATTTTCGAGATATATAATTATAATTCCCCAACCTAAAAATAAGCATGCACATACTAACGCATAAGCACCTATACCATACGGTGAGTCTATACGCATTTAAGCAAATGATTTAGCAATATAGATGGGTATTGAACTTAAAAGTTTTTCTTTTGGTTTCATTCAAATGTTTTGTAACTTGTTTGGATTGAACACCAGAAAACTTTAATTACAGAACAAAATCATAGGGCTTAAATTTCAAGACAATCCTTAATACCCTTCTCAAATTTGTCAAGGGAAGATATGGTATCACTCAGTGCATCCAGTACTCTCTGTCTGCAACAAAAAAATAAATATAATAAAATAAGCGAGAATACAAGGGAAAAAAAATCTCTGACTACCACAAATTTGTGTACCTAAAGAGTTCAGTGAGACGATTAAAGCTAATTCACAATAAATTTCCTCACAGTATCAAATATATAAAGCAGTATGAAAGAGCTTCACTTGGTTAAAGTAATCAAGCAGAATATTGTATCAAATTACAAAGCAATACTGGCCATGAACCAAATGTTGAATTACGTTAAACCACCAATCAATTTAAACCTTAAACTAATGGATTGGAGTAAATTTAATTATATCAAATAACACTCCCCCTCACTAGTAGGCTTGGATATTTGAGAAATGCCGTACGAGAAGAATTCAAATTTAATATAGGAGGAAAATAAATCAGTAGGAACTTATGCTTTGATTCAATGCAGAATTATGTTAAACCATCAATCAATCCAAATACTTAAGTCGGTGGGTTGGGGTAAATTTAATTATATCAACTAACACCAAACAACAATACCATCACTTCCATGGTTGTTACATCTTACTGTTGAGATTCAATTGTGCCCGCCCAAAGTACAAATTCCCAGATAATTTATATCTAGTTTCACGTCTACCGGTTCAAATTAGTCTTGAAGTTAATGTAGGACAATGTAATTAAAGCAAATGGACTACTTATCAACACAACTGCCTAGATTGGGAAAAAAGGATCATGCAGCAACCGTATCACATGATGTATGTGAAATCTAACATTTCGGGTAATCTAATTACTAATCAGTAACAGCATTTGTCAGTTATAATTCAGATAAGAGTGGGACAAGTAACTGTTCAATACACACTTTATTGTTCGAGCCTTCAAATAAAAACATACCGGTTGGAATTGACTTGAATATCAGTTTCATATGTGAGACTGTTAAGAGAAGTAAAAGAGCTGCATTACAAGAACGAGAAAAGATTACAATGAACAATCAGCAGTCTATTGAAGAAATAATATAAAAGGCAACAAAAAATGAAATGGAGGTTACCTTACTAGATCTTTTAACCGACTTTCAGCTTCTAGTTTTGTAGGATCTTTGTTTCCAAGCAAGGAGGAAGCATTTTTGACAATCAATTGAAATGTACAGACCTGTGGAATTTACAAGCTAAGACCAAAGAGCTAAATTCAAGCTAAAATATTGGAAGAAGGTTTTCAACATTCCTAATCTTGGTTCAGTGTGAATTTATGGGATACTGAAACAATAATTTGGTTTTTGCATTATGTTTGGAAGCTGTCTTGTTTAAAAACACAAATAATTAAAAACGAATGCATGTTTGTAAATTACAAGCATCAATAAAATTGTTTCTTATGCAGAAAAAATACGAGCAATATTAGGAGATTGAACCTCGACTCCAGTGCTTGCTTGAAATTGAACAAAGGAATTCCTATCCTTCAAAACGCAATCCCTTGAAGCAGACTTAAGCAGTCTTTGAACATCCTCCATATCCTTGTTCGAATAATCGGAATCGTTGGCTGCAACCGGAAACGACGCAAGTAAATACGGAACGAAGAGATAAAACAAGAAACAAGAGACGGTGAGAGACTTACAAAGCAACATAAAAACTGCCTGTAGGCTATCTCTGGAGGCATCAATTGGCGCCAAGAGAAACTTGGAGGCCTTCTTCTTTTGCTCCTTCAGCCAATCCTTCGGTCCTGCTGCAAACAAATCGAAAACCTAGGGTTCCGATGAAACTGACGAACGGAAGGAAAAACAAACCAATCGACGAAACGAGGTTGCATAGCGTGCTTACAAATGCCTATATCGAAAGCAGTGGCGGGAGCAGGTCGGAACAGTGACGGCATCGCGGAGAGAAATGAGAGCACAGTGAGGCCTCTACGAGTTGTTATAATCGGAAGCTGGTGGCTCTGCGGTTGGAATGGATCGTTGTTCGGATTGTGAGAGAATTGGGAGAGCGATGAGCCGGCGGTTGGAACCGAGATAAGGCGGAATCCGATCGTTGTCATGGTTGGAGAACAAGGCCCGATATTTTTAATTGTTATTTCAAAAAGATATTGTTTTTAACTACTTTTACTCACTATTTAGATAACTTGTGCTACTAGGTCACAGGTTCGAATCTCCTACCCAAATTGTTGTATCTCAAAAAAAAAATGGTGCCATTTTTTTTCTGGTTGAAGCATACTGGTTTATGATGAGGATTGAAGCTAGTAAAATTATTTGTTTATTAGATCGTACATGATGTTATAGCACTAGTGACAATTGGTGGTACAAATAAAATTTTATAACATGTTATGGTTATTCGAACTCATAGCTTACCATTCATTGACGTACACTAAAATCGTTGGGATTGACAACATGTTTTTTATATTTAAAGTGAAAACTATAAGATCCTCTTCAAAAATCTGAAACTATGAGAGCACGATGTAGTTTTTAAGTTATGTGTCATTTACATGTATTTGGAACTTTGAGCTCAAAGTGTTGAGTGATGCATACTTTTCCTACTCAGTTTGTATGTAAGTAGTTGCGATTCTATTTCTTGTACATTCTTATATGTTTGATCAATATTAATTAGAAAACTAGTATGAGTTGTTAATTGCATTTCGTTAGTTCTAGAGTATAGTGTGAGTTGTTAGTGGTGCTTCATTCGTTTAAGAGTGTAGTGTGACTTGTTAGTTGTGTTTTATTCCTATAAAAGTACAGTATGAGTTGTTAACTGTGTTTCATGTCTTTAAGAGTGCGATCATTTTTATAGGTTGGAGATAATTTAGTGCATCCGAGCTACACACGAGTGTTTGTGTTGAGAGTTAATGAATGTTTATGTACTCAACGGTTTGAATGAAGAAGTGTTATGTTGTTAGTTTCACCATGATATTTTTGTAGTGTTTTATGAGTCAAAGCAGGTTTGAGTATGTACCCATGATTTGTCCTATCAGAATGTGAAGTCTAAATCATTTATCGAAAGATGGAGTAGGTTGAAATGAAGCTTGTTGAGCTATTACTAGTTTAGTGTAAAACCTTTGAAATTACTTGTATGAGTTCATACTATTAACTCAATAAATCTCATTCATGTAGGTGACAAGATGACTTGTTAAAGCGTGAGACTAGTGTGAAGAGATTAGTTCTTAGATGTGGAGATGATATTTAATTTGTGGTATGTTTAAGCGTGCGCTTAGTTAAAGGAACATTTCTCCTAGTGGAGATAATGATGTATAGTATTAGTCAATGCGTTTGTGGTTGAGACTTGCATTGACATATTTTAGAATCAGAGTCTTTAGTGTGAGTTGATGAGGGTTCACTATTTTAGGGTGCATGATTCTATTTAAAGTGAAACTATTATGTCGTGTGTGAGTCTCATATTTTCTCCCGTTGAAGTTGGAAGAGTAAAGAATCGCGCTTGGTTTACGAGGATGGAATTTTTTTTTTGTGCGTGTGTGCGCGCACATGTGTATGTATAGTTGTTAGCATTCTAGTTGTAGCAACGAGATTTAAAAATAGTGCTTTAATGTAGGAGTTATGAACTCCATACTCATCTCGCACCATGATTAATAGGGTAAGCATGAGAGTACAATGTGTTAATGTTAGAAATGTGTTTCCAGTGTTTTAGAATGGGTTATAAGATGGTAATAAGATACCCCTAGTGCGACTTTGTATGACACTCATAGAGAGATGAATCATTCAATAAGTGAAAAGATGTGTTTGAACATTCGATTCATAACAAGTACCTTTAAGTGCTCATGTTCTAGTAGTCAAGGTTTGAAGGAGCCATCAAAGTTGAGAGAGTGATCAAGTGTGAATGGTGTTATAACAATTTGTTGTATGTTTGTAACGATCTAATGTGGATTCCCTAAAGCTATCGTGTGTTTAGTGAGATCAATTATCACTGGTTCAACTTGGGGCATTCCCTTAATGGAAAATGATGTTAACTAGCTAATTTTTTATTGGTACACAAACACTGTACTCCTGGATCGCATGTGCAAATGAGTTAAATACTCTAATTAGAGAGTTAAGTGAGTAGTTAGTTACATTATTGTGTAGAGAACTTGATTATAAATATACATACATGAAGATTTGATCGATTCGATAGAAAGATGAAACTAGAGAGGTTTATAGTTGTTTTCAACTTCTTAAACTTATAACTGTGAGCTGAATCAATTAGACTTAGATTCCAAGTAGTTTAGCTACATTAACTGTTATGTCTGATGCTTTGCTTGATAAGTTTGAATGTTTTGCACAAAGACATCATGCCTTGTGGTATTAAAAAAGAGTTGTGCAATAACCCTAGAGACAGACTTGAGTTTAAAGTTGTCATGTTTTAATTTTTGTGTGGGTATTAAATCTCCCACAAGTTTTTTTTAAGCTCTATGAATGTTTTGGCTAATTTATTTAAAGATAAATACTTCCCTATACATTATTGTGTAGAGAACTCTACTTATGATATATGGAGCATTATTTGGTGTCACATAAATCGTTAATTAAAAAAAAAAATTTATGTGACACCAAATAGTGTCATATATATGTGCATAAGTAGAGTAATTCTACACTTTAATGTGTAAAGTCATTACCCTTATTTAAATAGGCAAACGCTAAAAATTGAACTCGTGATTTAAGATTCTACTTTTTCTTCTTATTTTTTTAGTTTACTATAATTGGGGACGAGAGATTTGAAGTTTCTACAGTGTAAGGTTGTTCTATTGTGTAAAAAAAGAAAAATATATTATTTTGTCCATTTTTGGAAAGACATAAGACCATTTCACCCTTATACATTTTGATGCTCTATTTAATTCAAGCCGAATTAAGTTTCCAAAACACTTTAATTTCGAGCATTTTCATTAAAAGTGTCGGTTGGTATTCAACCAATTATCCCACATAATAAAAGAAAGATCAATGGTTTAAATGGGACAACCACCTCCAATGCTACGAGATCTTTTAAAAATGGAGAAGATCAAAACAGAGAATTCTCATCATCTTTACTAAATTTTTTTCTCCACCAAATGAGTACATTTATTTACATAATTCAAAGACTGCTACGATTCTCATATTTTTAGCATAATAACAATATTTAGGTGTAGGTTCAAACTTGCAACCTCTAGATCAAAAGCAGCTTCGTTGGAATATTTTTTATATTAGCTACTAGAATCCAAGCGTTAAAATTTTACTTTTTATTAAATAAAAAAACATCATAAAATATTGTAAGATCAAGATGTGAACTTTCTGACACTCATTGTAAAAAAAGTAAATTGAACTTTCACATTCAAATTTGTATCCAATATGTTTGTGATTCGATAAATGTTAAAATAGTTCAATAATTTTTTAAGTCGCAAAAT
Organism: Cyclanthera cordifolia; assembly: GCA_037832605.1. Classification (NCBI taxonomy): domain Eukaryota; kingdom Viridiplantae; phylum Streptophyta; class Magnoliopsida; order Cucurbitales; family Cucurbitaceae; genus Cyclanthera; species Cyclanthera cordifolia. Next base: position 9,300,767 of record JBBMEG010000015.1, on the reverse strand, counting down.
TTAAAATTGAGAGACCTATTGAATTTAAAATAAAAAGTTTAAGAATCCATTAAACATTCTTAAAATTTGAAAACCTATTGGACACACACAAAAGGAAAAAAGAAAAAAGAAAAAAAATTAAATTAAATCGACATTTTTTTTTTAATTTTAGAGATGAAAGACAACCCTAAAAGTACATTGTATTGTTACCCTTTCTTTATACATTTTAGGCTAAAAAAGAACCACATTATTTATGCTTTTGAAAAACTAGAAACCAAATCATTGAAGAACCTCAAAAAGGTTAGAGTTTTTTCATTTTTAGGGACTATTTTCACAAAGGAATGATGCCAAATTCATGGACCATGAAATCTTCACTTGGCCTATAGTATTTATTTGGAGAGTAAAGGCTCAAGTTGGTCACTTGGCTGCTGTAAAGGCATGCAAATCTCTCTACTTGATGAGCAAACCTAGAGTTTTGATATCCAGTCTTCAATAGTTGTCCCCAAACACCGTGAAACTGCCATATTTGTGAAGGGAAATCATCAAGCTTTTAAGTTACTTGGCAATTTCAAAACCTAATACAAACAATTACTCTATTCAGCGAACTAAATGCTTCATGTAGCATGTCTGTATATCGTACCTCTCGGTGACAATCCCGTAGGGCATCTTGATGACTGTGTCGCACTTGTTCTCGTTCGCTCTATTAAACAAAACCAGTAAAGCCTCAATCAGATGAATTACACCTTTTTTTGGTCATAGGTCAAGATATTTATTGTAGGCTGCTTAATATTTATACAGTTGAATTAAATGATGATAGTTAGAAGTCACCTCTAACTGATGTAGTTCAGTAGATAATCGCTCCTTGGCATCGGCCTCGATGTCTTCAAACCTATATCAAAAGTTGCGACTTCAATGTAGCTGAAAACAAAAATATCTCACCGTCCAAACCCCATTTGATAACCCGTTGGTTTTCAGAATTTGCACCGAGTCAATAAGCTTAATTTTCAAAAACAGAAACGGTAGCCTTGACTCATTGTGGCAAGGCACAATGGAAACAGAGAGACAGAGAGGAATACTACAAAATGAGAAAAGTCAAGAAAAGTACTTGAGAGACCACTTCAAATGATGTATTTTATCTTCAATAACATCCCGGTCATTTCTTAATAGTTGAAGTTTCTGAACAAGGTTGAAAAACAAATGGTTCACAAGTTAAGTCTATTCCATGTTTCTTCCATTATAAATATAATTGAGCTTTGTTTCTGAACTCAAGACAAACCTTGCGGGACATCTTCAACTCCGATAAGAGCCCGATTTCCCTTTCGAGTTCTGGAACAACAAGCATCGTCCTCCATCCTGGTAAATCACCAAGCAGTATATGAAAAACGATCATAACAAAACTCGTATAACAATGGAGCTACAGACAAAGGAGAAAATGAGACTATTATACCAAGAGCCTTTTTGCTCCGTAAAATATCCCCATAGATGTGATCCCCAACGTAAAGGACCTTGAAACAAACATACAAAAGATCAGGGGGGTAAAACTAAAAGAAGTTGATACACACAATCAAGATTAAGCGTATAAGGGGGCATAGGAAACTAAATAACTACCTCGTTAGACAATAACTGCACTTCAAATGAAATCAAATAGGTTTGTATTAGAATAATTATTAGCATACTATAGGGGTGTCTTAGCAATTAGCTGGAGAGTTAGTTAAAGGATTATGAACATAAATAGGAGGGTTAGGGTAGTAAAAGATAACTTGGAATTGAATGATTGTTAGGACTTGGAGGAAGTTCTCAAGAATAAAAAAGGTAGATTCCTAGTCTTATTAAAACTTTTAGCTTATTTGTAATCCTATTTTCTTGATATTGTAATACAATTCCAATAGTTCGAATCTTATCAAACTCATTCGGTAAATTTTAAGAACGATCCAAAACTTTGTATATGCAGAAGAATGGAGAATAAGACCGGATATATTTATATAAATGACTTATATGCAAACTATCGGTCTTTTGTTTTGTCCCTTCCAACTATATCCTCCTAATAGATAAAAGTATGCGTCACCTGTGAACTTGATTCAATGGAAAGAAGTTTATGCAGATGCCTGACATTGCCTCCCTGGAAAAGTACACGTTACTCATCACCAATCTAAGTGCAATGATGGAAAAGAAGAAAAGAGAAGAACTAACTCAAAAGACGATTCCATCCCACACCTGAAAAACTCCGCAAGATTTATCGACCTTCGTAGGTGAGAATGCCTCTGAAGTGTGCCCCACCTTCATCGATGAATCAAGGTTGAATTAAAACCATAACAAAATGGCATTCGTTGGTACCAAACTTTACAAAGCTAACCTGAGGCATAGGCGAGCCATTATCAGTATTAATTAGCATTCCTGACTTCGTTTCGACCTTGAATAGATTAGCACGATTGTCCTCATGGAAAAAACCTGGTTTAGCACTGTTTATACAGAAATTTTTCAGAAAAGAAATCCTAGTGAAAAAAAAATGTCTAGATTCAACCATCAGCTCCTCGACTTGATTAGTACAAGAGGAAAACAATAACTGGCAATGTGTAGCATTAAACTTGTTAACCATAGCTGATTCTAGATTAGCAAGTAAAAAGAGGACCTGCCAGTGATGACAACATCGAAATACTGAAGCCAATCAAAATTGCACTTCCGATCAGAATCTGGTGTATGTGAATTACAAAGGAAGTTCATCACAACGTTCGTATAGTCCCATAAGCTGAAATCAATATCGGTCATTCTGTAAGCCCTTATGAATTATATATGGCATGACCAAAGTAACAATACGAAATTATTATACCTGTTTGTCACCAAGAAAGTAGAACGGCCAGAATCTCTGAGCATTTTAAGCATGGGAACAATTGAGGTATCCACATTGATATACCTAAGAAGGTAAAACGTCCAGAAGTGAGGGGAGGAAAGAAGTTAGTTCAAGATTTACAGAGAAAATCGGCTAGTGGTATCAAAGTCGAAAAACCAATATGGAGGAAGGAATCAAAAAAGCTTTGGAATCACTATATAACAAAAATTAAGGAGTTATATATTATTTGATAGCTGGAGAACATATACTTGAGAGATTCAACTTTTCCATCCTCACCTTTTGGGATCCTTTGCAACCATTTGCTTTAAGGTTCCATCACGGTGACAGAGATCTACTGCAGCTCGAACATCTTTATACATCCGAGCATAACTGTAACAAAATGAGATCAAAATCAAGATAATACCTCAAACTATGTTTGTCTTCGAGTTCAAGGACAATTTAATTAGTTGTAACAAAATGCATAACAGGTCCCTCATATAAGTTATCATGCCGTCATACCGTTAATCTCTCTCTCTCTCTTTA
>JBBMEG010000015.1:9280613-9297318 GCA_037832605.1 Cyclanthera cordifolia | reverse complement strand
AATTTCCAAATTTTAATAATTACTAATCATATATTTAAATTAAACATATTTGCAAATTTAAAATTCTTATTCAAGTAAATTTTTAGTCAACGTACTACAACAAAATTCAAATAGTATTTTCTCATTTCTTTTAATATTATTATTATTAAATTTTTAATTTCTAATCCAATTTTCAAATTATAAATATTATTCATCTTAATCAAAATCATAAATTTAAGGAAATTACTCCACATACAAACTTTTTATTTATCTATTTTAATTATATTTTTAAAAAATTCTAAATATCAGATTTTCATTCAATTTTAAAAATTCCAAGTTTACCCATTTTTCAGCAAACTGATTGAAGACAGTTAGTGAGCTGATATGTGAAGTTAAACTACGTACTAATTGAAAGTTATTAGCTGAAATGATTAAACTATTCGTTGAAATAATTGAGAGGAGAACATTTTAGTCATTTCACATAAACAACCAATTATTTTGCAATATAGGAAATATTTATAGAATTTTACTATACATGATTTTCTCTTTTTTTTTTTTTTTTTTTTGCTATACATGAAAAATCCCCTAAATTTAAATTATTTATTTTTAATAACCAATTTATTTTTTTCAAAGTTTAACAAAAATTTAGTAGATGATTTGAACTAATGACCTATTTAAATTAATGAAATTATTCTTGTTGACTTTTTAATTTTTATATTATTTTTTTAGTAAATATGTCACAATATATATATATATATATTTTTTTTTTTTTTTTTTTTTTTTGAGTTTTGATATTTATAATAAAATTTCTGTTTTTTTAAAACCAAATATCTATTTTCTGATCCAATTTGTAATTTACGATAATAATAAAACAACTAAGTGACAATAACGAAAGTAAAATTAGAAAAAGAAAAGAAAAAGAAATTATAGTTAAAAAAATAGTTGAAAATTAGATGGGTTTAATATGGAACGGTTTTGTAGGATTTGGACCTACGACATCGAATTTTGTTGACATGCGTTCAACCAAGCTGAACTTAGAGCGTTTATCATCGAACTAAAATGCAATCCTAATATATCTTACATACATATATTATATATAGAATACCATAAAATTAAATTAAAAATAAAAGATTGATTCGAGATAGTTAGATTCAATTTTTATGGATTGATTCCTCTGTAGGATTAAAAAAAAAAAGAAAAAAAAAAAAGAAAGATAAGTTATATGTATGGGGACAAGATTTGAACCTGTTGGGTATACAAACAACATATTATCCCACAATGGTTAATTAAGCGATAGATAATGATTTTATAAGAGAAGACAAAGATTTTCATTAATATGAAGTCTTTTAGGTGAATCCAAAAAGAAAGCTATGAAATGTATGTCCAAAGTATAAAATATCGATGTTAACGTATAACGTAATTGTTAGTGAATAAAATACATAGAGATTAAATTCTATTTCTTCAAACCAAGGGACTAAATCTATATTTTTCCAAACTATAGGGACTGAATTCATATTTCTCCAAACCACAAGGTCTAAATTTTAAATGATAGAACTATCATGAAAGTACAGGGACTTAATTTATAATTTACCTTAAAAAATCTAGTCTAATGTTACTACAATTGGATATTTAATTTGCCTGCTCTTCAACATGTTGCATATGTATTATATTAATATATCTATTTTTAGTGTATTTAGTTAGAGAATTCGTGTATAAATTCATAAACAATTGACAATAAATACATTTCTCCATATTCATGTACACCTTCATATTTAACCGTATCCATGACTACAAGGATAAACTAACACGAAATTCGCCACCGCGTGGTTGAATTTTAAATTTAAAAAAAAAAAAAAAGGGAAAACCATTACTCTTTACGGATATATAAAGGAATTTACTAAACTTATAAAATGAAAAACCAACATGAAACTATTTTTCAGAGAGGAATGATGCCAAATTCATGGGGCATAAAATCTTCACTCGGCCTGTAGTATTTATCTGGAGAGTAAAGGCTTAAGTTGGTGACTTGGCTGCTGTAAAGGCATGCAAATCTCTCTACCTGATGAGCAAACCTCGAGTTTTGATATCCAGTCTTCATCAGCTGTCCCCAAACCCCATGGAACTGCCATTTTTGTAATTCAAATTAACCTTTTAAGTTAACATAATATAAATACACTATACTCCACGCAAACACGTAGCATCTTTGTATGGTACCTGTCGGTGACATTCCCGTAGGGCGCCTTGATGACTAAGTCGTACTTGTTCTCTTTCGCTCTGTAAACAAAACCAGTAAAGCCTTCATTTACACAAATTACACCCTTTTTGGTCTTAACTGAAGTTACTTATCATTGTAGGCATCACCTCTAACTGATGTAGTTCAGTAGCTAGTCTCTCCTTCTCCTCAGCCTCGACGTCATCAAACCTGTATCAAAAGTCGTTTCTTTAGTCTCGGTGAATACAAGCACCCCGTGTTTAACGTTTTGATGACAGGGCAAGGCGAGGACAGAGAAGAATAGAAGAAAATGAGGAAAAAAATAAAAAAACCAGTAATGTACTTGAGAGACCACTTCAAATGATGTATTTTGTCTTCAATGTCATCCCGATCATTTCTTAGCAGCTGAAGTTGCTGCACAAGGTTAAAGTAAACATTAGATGACTAAAATCAAAGTTGATGTATTCCACATTTCATCTATTGTTATAAATGTAACTGTGCATTGTTTCTAAACCCCAACATAAAAGAAGTTGAAAACCTTGCGGGTCTTCCTCAACTCCCATAAGAGCTCGACCTCCCTTTCGAGCTCTGGAACAACAAGCATAGTCCTCCATCCTGCCAAATCACCAGGTAATAATACTTCTTTTAGTACAAGAACAATATTTGAGGATGGGAGAATCTAACTTGCAACCTCTAGATTAAAAATATATGTCAATTACCACTAGACTCAGCCCCACGCAACATTTGAATTGTGATTATAACAAAATGCTAATAATTAACAAAACTAGACGGACAATGAAGTAACAAATGGGAGAGAAAGTGAGGGCAGCATACCAAGTGCCTTTTTGCTCCGTAATATATCTCCGTAGATGTGGTCCCCAACATACAGAACCTTGAAAGAAACAAAAAAAGTAAAGGCAGGAAAAGAAGTTGACACAGTGTATCAAGATTAAGCATAAAAGGGCTACCAAATGAAGTAGCCGCCTTGCGTGTTAATAAATGCACTCCTAATGAACATATCCAACGACTCTGGACGTTTAAGAGTTTGTATACTCCCTATTAGATAAAATATTTCACCTGTGAACTTGATTCGATGGAAAGAAGTTTATGCAGATGCCTGACGTTGCCTCCCTGAAAGAAAATGTATGTCAAAGGCAATCAGAGTATAACAATGGAAGGATGGATGGACGGGGGAGAAAATGGCAAGAAATATAAAAGGTTCTAACTTGTCGAGAAGATTCCGTCCCATACCTGAAACACTCTGCAAGATTTATCTACCTTCGTAGGTGACAATGCTGCCACTGGTGAAGTGTTTCCCACCTTCAATGAATTAAAGTAAAATTACAACAATAAACGAAATGCATTTGATGATACCAAACTTTACAAAGCTAACCTGAGGCATAGGGGAGCCATTATCCGTATTAAATAGCATTCCTGACTTTGCTTCAACCTCGAATAGACTAGCACGGTTGTCCTCATGGAAAAAGCCTGGTTTAGCACTGATTATAACGGTAGTTGTTTTAGAGAAAAAGATCCAAGGGATCGAGACAACTATATATACATTCGTAGCCCTAGACATAGACTCTTTAAATGCTTGCCTCTACTGCTTTTTTAAGAAACATCTTTTCGTTTATGATATAAAAGAGCTACATAATGTCCAATAAAAACAAGGAGCAATCCGAAGGTAACATCAAGGTAAAACAGATAGAAGAAGGCAAGTATGTAGGCTTACAAAGTGAGAGTCTCAAAACATGTTAAATCACTAATCTAACACTAGCTTTCTAGCTGATAAGTTGAGATAAATATAACTATATCCAAACACTCTCCCTCGTAAACTTGAAAATTTGAGAATGTTCATTAAGTAAAAATCAATATTAATTAGAGTTTCAACACAAGACCTCCTCCTACTAAAATACCATGTTGAAGCATACTAAGCAGTCCATAGTTTCATTATATCAATCAACAAAAAGAGAAGATGTTAGAGAAACACAAACTGATCACCAAGAAAAATAATATTCCAAAAGTCAAAACCTCCATGAATCGAGAGAGAGCTCAATTTAAGAATCTCAATTCCAATAGTCTATAACGTGCAACGTGTTTGAATTAAACTAGTTAACCAGGGGCATAAATGATTCAAGATTAGGTTATTATAAGATAACCTGCCGGTGATGACAACATCGAAATACTGAAGCCAATCAAAATTGCATTTCTGATCACCATCTGGTGCAGATAAATTACACAGAAAGTTCATCACCACGTTCGAGTAGTCCCATAAGCTGCAATCAATACAAATCGTTCCATAAGCCCTTACAACTATAAATGGCATAGAAAAATTAAAATGTTAAACTAATATACCTGTTTGTTACCAAGAAGGTAGAACGGCCAGAATCTCTGAGCATTTTAAGCATGGGGACAATTGAGGTATCCACATTTATATACCTAAGAAAGCAAAATGGCCAAACGCGGAAAAAGAAAAGAGGTCAGTTCAAGATTTGCAGAGGAACAATATTACATTTACCAGTTCAATTTGCAAAACCAATATGGATGAAGAAATAAGAAAGGTTTGGAATACCTATAAAACAAAATAAGAGAACTCAACGTGATTTCATCTCTGAAGAATATATCATTAAGAGATTATCACTTCCCATCCTCACCTTTTAGGATCATTTGCAACCATTTGCTTTAAGGTTCCATCACGGTGACACAAATCTACTGCAGCTCTAACATCTTTGTACATCCGAGCATAACTGAAAGAAAAAAAAGTTGATATTTGATTAAATGCCTTTGTTCCACATTCAATTCTCAAACTCTTTAGCTTTATCTATTTTATAATTGAAGGTCCTAATTTATTGCCTTCAACATTGAACTTAAACAATATTTGTCTGTGTTCATAAACCCAACATGTGTTACTAATTGATTTATCAAAAACCCAGCATCCATAATTCATGAAAGAAAGCAACCAAAAACAATTATGGTGAGATAAAGGAAACAAAACCGAATAATTTCTTACTCGATGTTCTCTGGAATTTTTCCGGTATTATTATCCTTAAAGTCAACCAGTTGAGCAAACAAGTAGGCTTCAGCTAGTGAAAAAAGGGTATCAATAAGAGCATAGTCGGGTTCATCAAAAGAATCCCGTACTAGAGTATTTCCATAAGCCTCAACTTTATCATCCTTGGACAACTCTTTGAAACCATGGTAGGCCACTTTGACATATTTGTGCCTATCCATCTGTATACAGTCATTAATTAGGCCATTTTGACAATTGAAAATAAGTAAATGCGATAAGAGGACTTAGTTGAAGGTGAAATAAGGGGAACAAATAAAATAACCGAGTTACCTTCAAAATGTTGCCTCGCTTTTTGTCAAGAACCAAACCTCTGACCATGTATTTCCAATCAAATGACCAATTCAGCAACTGTAAAATGTCAAATGTCAACATTCTTAACCAACAACAAAATATTGCTTACATCTATTTATTTTTCTTAAATCTCCCAACAAGTAAACTACAATTGCAACACAAGAACAAAAAGAAATTTCTAGGAGCTCATCAATAGTCATTTTCAATATTATTTTAATTTCAAATATTTATATTAAGAAGAAAAAAAACCTCTTCAGAATATCCCAAATCATAAACCAGCTTTCTTATTGTGCCTTCATATGCAAGGGACTCAAAAGTTTCTGGCTTGTATTGTGCCAACGTGTAATCCATGTCAAACCCCACGGCAACAATATTTTTCATATTCAAAGATCTATTGCAAAAGATCTGCTTTCCAATGTCAATTTTGCAGTCCTCTGATGATGACCATATGCATGGTTCCTCAACATCCTCACAGTAAGTAACATCCACAGAACGTGTTCTCTTGTCCTTCATGGCAGTTCCTAGATTCTCACCCATAGTATCAGTAGCGCGCAACCGATTTAATCCTGCCATGATAGTTTACAGAAAAGGGAGACAGTGAGCTTGAAAATGAGAGTTAAATAAACAGTCCAGTAACATTTAATATAAAACCAACAAAATATCAAATGTTACTGTCTTCTTGAAGGGAGACAGAAGCATAAAAGAAACAATAACGTTCTTCTTGAAGTGAAGTTCTTGCTTGTGAACTGATAGGTACAGAGACAAACCCATAGTTAAACTGAAAACAAACATTCAAGGTTACTCTCCTATACCCTAAAAATTTATAAAACGTGTTCCTGAAAATAACAATAATATTATTTCCCTTATGTGCTGTCTATCGTCACTTATCAAACAAAGTAAATGAATGTGTCCACGATTGGTCACTACCTCTCATACAAGAAGAAAAAATTGTTGGAATTTAAAGTTCAACAACACAAGAATTAAGTGGTTCGGCTATTCATGCCTACAAGCATTGTGAGAAGCAGTCAGAATCCTTTTCTATTAATCTTAAAGAAAAAGAAAAGAAGGAAACAAGGTGATCGTTTTCTTCAATACTATTTCTAAAAAAGAGGTAAGTACTTTCTTATACATTCCTTGCAACAAATTAAAACGTTGGGATAACAAAAAGCTTCGTTATTTTGTTAACCATTTGTAAGTTGAACTGATTCAGCCAAATAACTCAGCTTTTCTTTTCTTTTCTCGATGACTTTGGTTCAGGTTTTACATCTACAAACAAGAAACACAAATCTTCTCTACCACGGAAAGCCAAGCTTTAATTACTTACCTCTACTCTAAAAGGGAAAACATAAACCAAGCCAAACTCTTAACTCCAACGGACACCCAAAATTCCACTGTCTCAAACAAACAAAAAAACCCCTTTTAGGTTCTTCAAATGTCCCACTCAAGAACACTGTTTATAACATCCCAAACCTGAAGTTATCAATTCTTGAATGCTTTGCCGAGTAAAAATACAAATTTTGCTCCACAAAACAGTTAAATACATACATATAGGCATACACATATTGATAAACATATAAATGAACAAACATAGGGACATGCTCGTGAAAGAAGGAAGAGCAAACCAAGTAATAAACCTGAAGAAAAATGGTGCTAAATCCCCAAAAGATAAACTGAAACGTAATAACAACAGAACGACGACTGGAAATGAAGGTTTAGAAGATACAGAACACAGAACATAGAAATTGAAATTAACGACATGTTTGAATTGAACCCATTACGCAAAACTTCAAAATACACCACATACCTAAAAACCCAACGATAAATAAGTCTCAATTTTAAAAAGAAAAGAAGAAAACGAACCTAGGGTCTGCATTCCTCTGGGTTTGCGGATAGAGCAATTGGGAATTCCGAGGAAATTTGGAGGGGATAAAGGGTATGAGAATTCAATCGAAAACAAGGAGAGGCAAAGAAAAACCTGTCTCCGGGGAATTCGCATGGTGCATTTAAATATGCATTTGGGGGAAGAGCCCAATTGTGGCGTAGAGGGATGAATTACAAAGTTGAACAAAAAAAGAAAAAGAGAGGAATCAGATTCCGAAATGAACGCGACAGATGTAGGAACAGGAGTTGGGCATTGAGAAATTGGATCAAAGCCTAAATACCCAATACACAAAATGGTAGTAGTGGAGGTTCGATTCGAATGGAATTATTCGAACAAATGCGAATCAAATTCATCAAAATTATTTGGGGAAAAAGAATCGTACGACTAATTTTTGATTCCCTATCCACTGGAATTGGAGTGGAGACCTCGTGCTTTTCTGATTGCTCGCTCTGGCTGGTGGATTTGAAGCATCTTCGAAGAGGAATGATGGGTTTGTGCCACGTCCGGACAAAGATATTGTGGATGACGATTACAGTTTGAGGGACGGCGGCGATCAGTTTCGCCGATGAAGAAGGTGCACAATCGAAGGCGAAGATTCAACAGGAAAACTGTAAAGCTGCGTCAATCTGGCGGGTAAATATGGTTTTTGCGAAGGATCTCAAATATCTCACGTAGGTAAGGTGAAGAGTACTCCAACTACGTATTATTCAAGGTGCACAAGTCTTATCATTGTTCATTGATTTTGAGATAGATGTCCACATTTTCTAACGATGTTTTCCCTTGTTTTTACTACCTTTTCTCATTTATTTTTGGGTTGATAAGGGAGGAGAAGAGGAGGAGGAAGATGAGGAAATTGCGTGATTTGGGGATATGAACTATTTTTTGGAGATTGATGTTTTAGAGAGAAGATGTTAGAAAAAATTTGGTTAGAATTTGTGTTTAAGAAAGAAGGTGTTTAGTTTAGATGAAATTTGATATAAAGTTTGTTTCGAGGTTTTGATGAAATGTTGGAAAGAAGTTGAAGAAAGGTTGATGAGAAGTTAGAAAGAGATTGCAATGTACTGCCATAGGCAAAATATTTCTAGAGATACCCGACAAGGCAAAGAACCTTTCGAAGGACAACCGAAGTGACTCCGACCCCGCAGGGGGTCAACCATGTAGGCCTTGACCCTTCGAGGATTGGCCAAGGTAGGCTAAGACCCCCCCCCCCTTGGGGTTGGCCAAGGAGGCCTTGACCCCTCAAAGGCCAGTCAATCTCAATCCGACTCTTCAGGGGTCGGCCAAAAGAGGTCGAGATCCCTTGGAGTTCAACCATGGCGGCTTTAACCCCCTCAAGAAACGGATAAGGCCAATCTGGCCCTTCTAGGGGCCGGCCAAAGTAGGATTGACCTCTCGAAGGTCGATCATGGAGGCCTGGACTCTCGAGAGAGAGTCGACCGAGTTCAAGTGACGACTGGATCCGCTGATAATGTCCAGGAGTTACGTCAAGAGGGCTAGAACCCCCCGCTTTAGTGGGCGAGGTGTGGAGGTAACAACCTGGTAAATGTTGACCGAGACCAAAGCCACCCTCTAAAGAGATCGATCGAGTAGGCGAAAACCCACAGAGGTTAGGACTCTTTCGTGGACGAGTTGACCAAGTCCAAGTAAGCCCTAGGACCATTGTGCCATAAGGTAGCAGTGACCGGGAGTTACAACTAGAAGATCTTGATCCCCTAAGGATCGGCTGTGGAGGTTAGGACTCTCCCCCAAGAGTCAACCGAGTTCAAAGGGACAACTGGATCCACTAATAATGGTCACGAGTTACACTGAGATGCCCACGACCCCTCTTTTAAGGGTGAGCCGTGGAGGTAAGTACCTATAAGGGTCGACCGAGACAAAAGGCAACCTCCAAGAAGATCGGTCGAGTGAGCCAATCCCAAGATGGTCGGCTATGGAGGTTAGAACTCTCTTGTGGATGAGTCAACCAAGTCCAAGTAACATTTAAAAATGTTGCACCGATTATGTGTAACGTCTTGGAGTTACACCAAGAACATTCCCTCAAGGGGTCAGCCATAGACGTGAGAACCTGCAAAAGTTGATCGAGTCCAAGTAACCTCCAAGTCAAGATCGTTACACCTCTAACAAGTAACGATCATTTCTGGCTTAATGGCGGATGTTTGAAACGGTCGACCATTAAGGCATCATTAAGTGAGTTGCAACAATTACAAGTCTTGTTGCTATAAGATGTCAGATCATTCTCCATTCGAATCCAAGCTGAAGTACACTAACAACTCTTCTAAGTTGTTCTAAGTTCTAAAGCACTCTCCTTCTAAACACTTTACTGAATTAGGCATTGGAGGCCTTGTGGCTTACACCACACCGGTGTGCCTAAATTTCTTCTTTTTTTTTAGCTTTCTCGTTCCCAGTAAAAACAAAACTTACCATTAATCTCGTTGACCATTTTTTGACATCAATACTTGACGCCGTCTATGGGGACGAGTAATGCTCTACCTAAAAAAGTTGATCCTTACGCTTTTTCATAAAAAATGCCAAGCATTAAGAATCACAGGCACCACATTGTCGACAGAGAGTCAGATGTCGAGCATGCTCAAAAGAGAGTTGCCAGCAGAGGACATGACATCGTTCATGTCGAGAACGACCCGGATCCTAAGGGTGGAGTGCCCAGGCAAGAACCGGAGTGTGCCGATCCAAAGTTCGCAGCTTTGGAAGAACAAGTGCAAGGGAGACGCAGAACTTGGGTCGTTTGATTGAGTTACTCCAACAGGCTTCTCCAGCTCAGGCTGCCATTGTAGAGAATCAGCGAGCATCGCGATAGGCGGAAAGGCGACGATCCACCAAGAAGAAGACTCCGACAATAAGTCAGTAACCTTGGTTAGGAACCCTACAAAAGGACCTCAAGCACCAATGACCGGTCGAACGACTTTGACTGGGCAGTAATGATTGAAGGAATGAGCACTCGGTCCATCAAAGAATCGGTTCCCAAACTGAAGGATGTTTTAGAAACCAATCGGTCAGGAGCAGCCAACCGTGGAGCACCTTTTAAGGGTCTTCTACCTAGCACCCTTCAAGGACCCCAAATACCCGACAAATGGGATCAGACTTGAAGACAGACCTGAAGACGTGATCAACCAGCACCGAAGGGAGGTAGCAACTGTCGGAGCCAAGGACCAGCCATGGTTAGCTCAGCTTCGTTTCCTCTAAGATCAATTAGGAGATATGAAAAAGTCGCAAGACTAGGACAAACTCGACCTGGACAATTTAGTCGATTAGGTCGACCCTCCCTCATTGAAAAAATTATGGAGGAACCAATCTCGCTAAAATTTAAGCTTCTAATGATCAAGGCGTAGACGGATCTCAGGATCTCGTGGATCACCTGGATACATTTCGGGCATGGATAGAACTCCATGGACTACATGATGCAATTAAGTGTCGAGCGTTCTCATTTACGCTCACAAGACTAGTCAGGAGATGGTTTAGGCAACTAAAGCGGAGTTCATTTCCTCATCCAAGAAGCTAGCCAGAGCCTTTGTCACTTAATTCTTGGGTGGGCGAGATCAGAAGTAGTTAGTCATCCATCTACTGATCGTGAGGCAAAGGAGCCACGAAACCCTTTGAGAGTACGTAACACGCTTCAACAACGAGGCATTGAAAGTTGAAGGGTACACCGATGATACGACCCTCTTGGTGGTTGTGGCTAGACACAAAGACGAGAAGTTCTTATGGTCGTTGGGAACGAAAGCCTCACTCAGATATGTCGAGCTGCTCACTTAGGCGCAAAACTACATGAGCGTGGGGGAGCTAGTGAATTTCAAGGAAACCTTGAAGGAAAACACTCAATTTTAAGAGAGTGAGAAGTCAACAATCTGTCGTGAGTCTGATTACAAGGAGTCATAGAAGCAGAGGGCAGAGGAATACCCGATAAAGAAAGAGAATACTGACTAGAAAAGAGAACCACCAAGTCGGTTTGAGAAGTATACTCCAACGATGATTCCAGTATAGAAAATCTTGATGGAGATTCAAGATAAGGAGGTGTTAAGGTGGCCAAGCAAGATTAAAGCATGGACCAACAAACGAAATAAGGACAAGTACTGCCTATTTCACAAAGATCACGGTCATGAGACCTCAGACTCCTACGATCTGAAAGAGTCCATAAAGTCCCTCATTCGAAGCGGAGGCCTGAATAAGTATATTGAAGAAGTGGAAAATCATCCATGACCCTTAACAAGAAAATGGGAGACGAAGGTTTACCACCACCTGATCAATAAATTCCAACCATCCTTTGAGAACCTGAAGAAGGCAGGTGCAACGAGAGTTGGGATGATAAAGCAAGGGAACCCGAAGGATGCCTAGAACGGAAGCTTCAAAATATCCTAGCAGAGGAAGCTCCCTACTCTAATGGGGGCAAGTCAAATTCGTAGAGGTACAAATCCAGCAAATACCTAGGTCCCAAAATTCCAGTGCTGACGTTTTAGTAAAGTTAGTTGTTGCTTACGAGATAGAAGTAGGTAGGACCATACCAGTCAAGATCTTTGCCAAGTCCAATATCACTATCGAACTACTGCACGAGATCAGTGATGTGGTTTCAGCACCGAAAAAGACTTGGATGACCCCTTTCATAGTGTACCTACTGAAAGGAAAAGCTACCAGGTGACAAGAAGGAAACTCGATGTCTCAACTACAAGGCTTCCTAGTATGTGATGCAAGGGGATAAGTTGTATAGGAGGGGATACTCTTTACCTCTCCTTAGATGCTTAGACCCTGGCAAGGCCACTTATGCAATGTAAGAAATACATGAAGGCGTTTGTGACAACTATGAAGGAGCAAAGACCCTAGCCAAAAAGTTAATAAGGTAGGGGTACTATTGGCTGACCATGGCTGAAGACTCCAAGAAGTATGCGCGATCATGTGACAAGTGCTAGAGGTTAGCTAAAGTTCAGAGGCAGCCGCCTAAAGTCTTCACTAGCATGATGAGACCAAGGCACTATGCACATTGGAGAGTAAACCTTATAGAATCCTTACCAACTGGACGAGGCCAAGTCAAATTCGTGGTGGTAGTAGTTGATTACGTCACCAAATGGACGGAAGCTGAGGCGTTAGCAACCATCACTGAAAAGAAGGTGATCGAGTTCATTTGGAGGTGCCTAGTCTGTAGGTTTAGGGTACCATGAACCCTGGTCACCGATAATGGGAAGCAGTTTGACAACCAAGCTTTCCAACAATTCTACTCTAAGCTGATGATCCAACATCATTTCTCATCGCCAGCTCACCCACAGGCCAATGGGCAAGTGGAGGCAGTCAATAAGATCATCAAGAAGAATCTCAATACCAAGCTAGAAAGCTTGAAGGGGTCTTAGGCGGAAAAACCCTCACAAATATTGTGGGCGTACCGCACAACACCTAGGACATCGACGGGTAGAACTCCCTAGTCACTAATATTTGTGACAGAAGTAGTTATCCCAATTGAGATAGGACTTTCATCCCCGCGCATTAAGTTTTTTGACCCAATATAAAATGACCAACAAATATGGATGAGCCTAGATCTCTTGGAAGAAAAAAGAGATGCAACCCACATAAGGGTGGCACATTACAAAAGAAGAATTACTAAGTATTACAACTCCAAAGTAAAGATTAAGCGCTTTTAAGTATGCGACTTGGTGTTGTGAAAGGTAATGTTTAACACTAAAGAAATCAACAGCGGCATCCTAGGGCCAAATTGGGAAGGATTGTACCAAGTCACCAAAATTGCTCGCCTAGGAACCTACTACCTCGAAGATATGGATGGGAATAAGATCCTCCATCCTTGGAATGCGACACACTTGAAAAAGTACTTTTAATATAATGTAATTCAATTCTCAATAAAGTTGACAATAAAAGTTTTTGTCTCATCCTTCCAAATGCTTTATTAATTTAAGCTCTATTTTACTGATTTCATCGTAATTAAAAAAACTTAAATTAGGGGGTAAGCAAGAGGAGAGAAAGGATTGATACCCAAAAAGCTAACAGTTCATTCCAAAATTTAAAAAATTGGGAAAGAAAGAGCAAGTACTCAATAAGCAGCAAAGTAAAGTACTTAGAAAAAGTTCTACTTCAAAGATTACATCAAAAAGCAACTAGTCATCAAGTATTTTCGGAGCCACGCATACTCGAGCTTGGCCTACTAGGTCTGGCTTGAGCAGGTTCCAGCCTAGTCGAGGGAGTCCTTATTGGAAGGTCACTCTCAGGAATTCCCTAGAAGATGCGAGAATAATAGTAAACGACACATGTTGGACCGTTGGGAAGCCCGGACTCGAAGGCTGGAAGAGAAGGGTCGGCTACCTTCTCAATTGTAGTAGCACAAAGCGATTTGAAGAGTGAAAGCAGATTAATTCCTGTAGCTGACCCGTTCCTGAATGCGGCCTAGGGCCTAGTTTATAGTGGTTATGCCTGCATTATTCTCCAGAATCGCGAAGACATGAAAGCCTTTCACCAGGTGAGCCAAGTAAGAAGCATTCTTCAACTTCCCTCCACCAGCAGCTAACTCTCGACGAAGCAAAGGGATGGTAGACAAGTCATCTTTGCGAGCACGAGCAGCTAAAATTTGGGCCATTCGGCAGAAGTTCGGAGGTCAGCCTCGGCAACACGCTGAGCTTCTTGAGCCTGAGATAATTCTCACTAGAGCTTGTCAAAACTTAAACTCAATGAGGAACGTGTATAGCGCAAGTTCTCTGATAAATGTTGTCAAGCCGAAGCAGAGTATATAAAGGCCTGCCAGGGAAAATATGAGTCAGTTTCAAGACTTAGCTAAAAATGCGACTGATAGCAAGGTTAGCAAATATACCACATGCATCAAGTAGGTTCCTTTCTTCAGAACTTGGGAAGTGTCCCCAGTAAAAAATGGCATGGGAAGGGTTTCGACCTCATACCATAGGCCAGAGACCAAGCTTATTTTCTCGGCAGCATTCAAAGAAGGGCGATAAGGTCTTGACAAAAGATAGAATTCAAAACCAAGCGGAGGACCGAATGAAGGCGTTCGAGGAGCATGTAGACTAAGATGAGCCAGGGAGAAAGCATCGTCAGAGATGGTACTCTTCCCATCGTAGTTCAAATCCGCCCCAAGGTCCAATTCATTGGGAGCTCTGGGAAAGGGTGATCGTTCTCTTCACCAACAGGAAGATGACCTTCCAAAGTAAGGTCCACTATCTCATTGGTGGGAGGCCTATCAAAAATATTGGAGGGATAACGAGATACTGCGTCAAAAGCGCTCCTCAAGGTAGACTCATAATCCATAGCCACTAAAACAAGAAAGAAGACGTTAGAGTAGTAAAACATCAACCAAGATCACTAAGACTAGTTAAAGCAATGTACCTGGACTTGGGTCCTCATTCAAGTCTAGAGAACCCGAATTTATGTTATGAGGCATAGTGGATTTCAGAAGAAGACCATAAAGCACCAATGACTCAATGGTCAACTATTGAGCGGTCAACTATTGAGCATTCTGAATAACCGTAGCCGGGAAGGTTATGACCAAGTCACGACACCCGAGAGCGGATGGTTAACTTCCTGTGCACTGCACACAAAAAATGTTAGCAAGGTGTATATGTAAGTATACAAGGTGAAACGAATAGAGATCATACCATATGCCCCAAAGGCGATCGAAGTAATCACTGAGGCATCAATACAATGAACAGACCAAGAGCCACTTGCAAAAAACCACCTGTCACACCAAGCTTTTTAAAAGTTAGGACAGGAGACCAGTGGAGAAAGTCTGCTATGTGGAGTAAGGTAGCATCCACAGCCACGTTAGGATGCTGACAAAATTGGTCCAAGAAGAGAAGATCTCGAGCACTGGGGGAGCCTTCAAAGCCAATGTACGCCCAAAGACTGTGAACTCCAAAGAACACATTCCAGGTGTTAGGAGCCACCCAACCATGTACAAAAACTCTTGAAGGGAAGGGATAAAAGGTAACCGAACTCCGCTGTCAAACATGGCCGTACGTATAATGTGCCACCTCGCTAGGGGGGAGGGGTATTATTAGGGGTGAAAGAAAAAACTGAAAACCAAAAAAAATGAGCCGAACCAAATCGATCCAATAGATCAGTTCGGTTTTTTAGAACAATATTAGATCACTCAATTTGATATATTAGAAAATTGAAATATATCGGTTCGGTTTCGGTTCCTGATGGAAGAACCAATAAAAACCGAATATATGAATAATAAGAAAAATATATATGTTAGTATTTAAATTTGATGGAAGAACCAAATTAAATGTGAAATATGCAATAAAAGTACTGTAAATATTGTGATACTTATGAAATGTATTGTTTTCTTGTTAGTAAAATGAAAGCCTTTAGAATAAAATTTAAAAACAAATTGTGAATGAGACAAAAAAACTTGAAAATAATAAACTAAAATTTTTATTGAAATGAAAACCGAAAAGTGAACGAAAACCAAACCAAACCAAATAAAACCGAACCAATGGTATTGTCCTTTATTGAACATCGGTTCAGACCCAATTATTGAAAAATCGAGAATATTGGTTCGGTTATCGATTTGGCACAAAACCGACAAAAATCAAATCGAAATCACCCCTAGGTACTATAGTCTTCTTGGGCAGCCGGTAGCCTGAGTGTCACACTAGAGGGGATGCAGTAGTCCATCCTTAGTTTATCTAAGTCACCTTGGGTCAAGACTGAGGCAACCGGTTCAGAGCCATATCCAACCACCAACGCCCCTATGCTGAGTCCTTTTTTGACCTTCTCCGAGTATTCTGGGATATTTTGGCCTATAACAACTTCTATACTAATTCTTTCACAACTTCTCAACCAAACACCTCTTATGGCTATTGATCTTAGTTATCCTTTCTATCGATTTTCTACCTTCAATTCTGGACTAGTGCTGTATGTGGAATGTCCCTGCTAGTGATACATATTTTATTGTTTAAACGTCAACTATTTAAAAAGAACAAGCGTCAACTTTTTTTTTTAGCTAGTGTTTATTACTAATTTATGAGTTTCTTGGTTGCAAAAAAATATTACTTATAAAGAAAAAATTAAAAATCACATGATTTTAAGTTATTAATAACTAAATTCACGTTTTGAATCCAATTCAACTCAAACACAATCATAATAAAACCCAAGTCAATCTACATAGTTACAATTAAGTTGATCAAATTTGTCAAGATTGATGAAGGTCGGTAATGAAGAGTGCTTCTAATCAAATGGCTTGAAGGGTTAGAATCAAGGGCTCAAGAGAATCACCTTTAATGAACTTTGGATTCCCCCTTTAATTGTG
>JBBMEG010000015.1:9225065-9238637 GCA_037832605.1 Cyclanthera cordifolia | reverse complement strand
ATGTAAGATAAGTGCCACAAAGTGAGCATCTCCAACATGCTCCTTCAAGATAATACATGTTTTGGCTTACTCGCTTGGGTCGGATCCAACTCTTTGGGATCATCAAATGTCCACTTAAGTCTTTGCTCGCTTGGGTGAGTTCTCGAAATTTTGGAACTAATAATCCACATTATGCTTTGATACCATATTAGAAAGTGTGGGCATCCATTTCAAAACCAATTGGCTATGAGAGAAGTATCTCCACCTTATCTTATATATATGGGTATTTCCAACAGATTTGGGCAATGAAATTAGAAACATAATTTCGGATTGTGACTTTTTTTCTTTGCTCTAGCTAGAAGCTCCATGTTTTGTCTAAGTTGTGGACGGAGGATTCTTCTATAAAAAATGAAGATGAAGACGGGGCACATCACAAAGATTTCTTTTCATTTATCAAATTTTAATTGTGATCAATGTACCATTTTTAAATTTATTTAAAAGTTAATGGAACATTTTTAAATGTAATGATCCGACTCAAACCTAGGTCTTTTACCCTAATGCATGAATTTCAACACTTGGATAACATGGACAAGTTCTTAAAATAAAATCTTTAAATAAATGAAATAACTACAATTACTTTCAAAAAAAACTCTCAAAACAGGTTAAGGGTACCCGAGTAAAATCCAAAACAAAGAAACATCCTTCAAATACCAAAACTATCACTTACCTGAAAATTATGCAAACATAAGTAAAATAAAACTGTAAAGAGTGTAGAGTGCCCATGGTCAAATACAGCTATCATCCATCTCAGTACAGACCTGTCATATATACTATTGAAATTTCACAATGCAAATGGCGAGTTTGTGAAAACTGAATAAGGATCTCAAACTCGGGATCAGACATGAATATAGCCAAAGCATGATATCAACGTAACATATATAACAATATGCTCAATAAATATTCAATCAAGGGGTACATAGATCCAAGCTCCTAAAGAACAAAGCACCCACTAGAGTTCTATGACTCACTTAGGTAAACAATCAGAGCTATAATGTCTATGATAGGAATCTGGCGACAGAGCTGCCTGGTTGCCGCCAGGCTTCATACACTCATGACGATACGCTGATCCACACAGATCACCACATGACATCTCCCCTACCTACACATTGGCATGTTCCCTAGGAATACAACATGTCTATCTTGGCAGATGGAGCGACCAGGTCGGTCGACCTTCCTTACATCGTGCTACTGAGGATATTGCCTTGAGCTATGTGAAGTGCGTCTCTACATCGTAGTCTAACAGCCCACTATCTTTCTTGTATCCTCTATTTGATACTCGTGCCTAGCCACGTCTTCCTGGTGCACCAACACGTGCTAATCAATGTCCCATATGGGACGAAAGTGTCGATACACTCACGATAAGCGTATCTCTTATAAGACAACAATATTAAGTCCCAATGGGACGACGATGCATAGTTAGCCCAATATGGACATCACGACCACACACATCATAGATAGGTCTCAATGATGCAACATGATAAATAGGTCCTCAATGGGACAGTGACATAGATTAGTTCCCTATAGAACATCTCGGCCTAACACGCACGCAAAACAGATTTCCACAATTCAATAGCATCAACAAGACATCTCATCACAATCAACTTCAACATACATCATTGCATATTCAGATAATCACACATTCATATCGATATTCACATGTTCAGTTCTATCTCAAATAGTCATGATCAAACCAATCATCAATCAATTTATACAAACATCAATCAGTTTAGCAGTAATCACACAAAACATCATATTTCAATTCATTCATGTATTAAACCACATGATCTTGAGTTGAGGATAATGGTCTCTTACCTTCGATCCCATGAGCAAGCTCCTAAGTTTCCAGGATTAAACTCGCAACGTTGGTGTTGAACTGAATTAACACTAAACAATGATATCGTTGTGCTACCAACCCTTTCAGTCTTATTCATCTTCTTAATTAATAACCAAAGCTAGTAAATGATTTTAAAACCATTCACAACTAGGAAAAAAACCAATTTTAGTTATTAGAAATTTTTGGGTTGTTACATTAAATTTATTTAAAAATTAAAGGACTAAAACTGAACAAATGAAAGTTTATGGACTAAAATTAAACAAATCTGCCAACTAAGTAGCTCACCAGCATTAATGTAAACCTAATAACCAATAGATCAAGAGTTTGAGTCTTCCATCCAAATTCTTGTAATCTCAAAAAATAAATAAATAAACAAATAGCAAGTTTATGGATTTTACTTTTGAAAGTATAAGGACCAAAATGACATAAAGTTCATAATTTACGAACCAAAATAATATTTTAACCTTCTTATTAATATGACATGTACTATAAAGTATGAAATATCGAGAATGGTTACGAGTATTGAATTGTCATAAATTTATTATTTTATGTGTGATCTTGGAAGATCAAACTCACCTATAGCTAGAAAAGTAGTTGTTTTAAGAGTTTATGTGTTTTCTGATGCATTAATTGGATTGAATTGAGACAATTGGTGATGGTTGTAAACTCGATGTTAAGAGATAGTTGATAAATCATTGATTCTCATTGATTAGGGGATTTATCATTTTTCGATGAGATTTTGATGTTATGAGATGATTGTTTTTTAATTAGTTTATTACGTTAAATGTTTATCTATTATGTATTGGGTGTGACGTAAATCTCACATATTCTTGACCTATTGCTTTAAAGGTTACTCATTGCAATTGTTATCCAATTTGAAAACATTCAATTTATTGATTTAAATATAACTTAGTAGCCAACAAATCTTTAATTATTCTAAATCCATCAGTAAAATAAAATTAAAACAAATCAGTTGAAAAAATATTCAGAGTTCATCAAAAGAACCCTTCCATATTTATTGTTCAAATGGGTTTTTTAAAGATAAATCAAAATGTATTTTGTCCACTCAAATTTAGGTTTTTGTTGGTAAATAAATGAAAAAAAATATTGAAAATGAAAAAAAAAAAAAAAAAAAAACCATTTTGGTAAAATAGAATAATAACGGAAGTGTAGAGAAACAAATGATATTTTAGTCGAAGGGGTGGCGCAATCGATTGAAGACTTTGGTTCGAGAGGTATGTTGCCTCAAGATTTTAAGTTCGAAACCTGACAAATATAGTTTCTAGTCTCAGCTATCCATCTATCTCAAACCAAATAATATTTTAATTTTTAAAAAAAAATGGAAAAGAAAGGACAGGCGGAGAGAAAATAGGAAAATAAATATATATAAATGTGAAAGTAATTGGAAATGTATTTCCGGAGAAAGATCATACAAAATCGAAGCGATCGAAAAACGAGCCAACGGAATCGTCTTCATTCAATCGCTACTTTCCATTTACGGACTCGCTCTGCTAAATCATTTACTGTTCTTTCATTAGCACTTCGATTATTCAAGGTTTGGTTTCAGTTTCTGCTACTTATCAAAATCGTTTGTTGAACCCTAATACTCCGATTTCATGATTTTCTTCCCCTGAACTCTAGCCATGTCTTAGGAATTGTTTGATTTCTTTCTGTAAATTCCATTTTTATATGTTATTATCGAGAACTGCTTCTGGACTTTGGTGGATAAATTGTTGTTTGTGTAGTGCCATATCGTTTCTGGATATGAAATCAATTGAGATTAACCATTCGTTTGACTTCCTTGTTCATGGAAACATTTTAGATTGCTTCATTTATTTTTCTTCCGATCGCGGTTTGTTAACCTAACGCCATTATTTATGTTTCGAACTAGGGAATAATTTTTTATGGAAGGAGTTGAGGGCGACGCGGCCTCAGCAGTAGCTCCTCTGGCCAAGTGGAGAAACGATTTTGCGAGAGCATTTCAGTATTACTTGGATCGATCCACTCCTCATCCGGTTCATAGGTGGTTGGGAACCTTTGTTGTTGCGGTGATTTATATTTTGCGTGTTTTCTATGTTCAAGGGTTTTATGTTGTGTCTTATGGCTTGGGAATCTACATCTTGAATCTCTTGATTGGGTTTTTATCGCCCAAGGTTGATCCTGAGCTTGATGTCTTAGATGGAGCCTCCTTGCCAACTAAAGGTTCTGATGAGTTTAGGCCGTTCATACGCCGACTTCCGGAGTTCAAGTTTTGGTATTCCTCTTTGCATTAGCTTGTTTAGTAATTTCGGTTTCTGCATTTGATTGCGTTTAATTTCTGAAATGTTTTTTGGGCTAATTATCAGTTAACTTTTTTCTTGATTTTTCTTGTAATAGTTGAAAACATTTCATTGCTGAAAACCGTTCTGTGAGGTTGCATTTGTTTTTATTTTCTCGCTCTTGATTTTAAAATGTTGTAATTGGAATGTAGACAGTTATGTGGCATAATGTTTTAAAGACTTTACCATTTTGTAAAAAGTTGTGCAGATATACTTACCTATTATGTAACTTACCCTCTGAAAATAATGTATTTATGTTACTGGCTCTTATATAATTTATAGGCTTTATGTTTGTTAGGAAGATATATCTAGTTGTTTAGTTTTACTTGTGTACACTGTAACGTGTATTTCTGTTAGGCGTTTCTTGCCAAGCGTAAACATTTTTTTTTTTTAAAAAGTTGGAATTGCATTTAGTTGGCGTGAATTTGTTGATTTTGTGTTGGACTCGTTTTCTCTTTTTAAGTGACAACCTTATTTTAGACACCTTCCATTTCTTGAGGATGGAAATTCGTTCAATTGTGAAGTATTAATTTCTTAGACAATTAGTGTACTGTGTAGTGCTACATACTGGTCAACATTGATGATTCTAGTGGACCCTTAGATTTTTTTAAATGACAAATCGTAGTAAATGCATGTTATTGCTCGAGGTTGTAGAGAAATTTTTTTGCGTATTAGATGCCAATATCATTTAGTTTAATTAATGACTTTGTGGCCTCTTAAATCTTTTTCTCCTTTCTATTTTTCAGGTACGCAATCACCAAAGCCTTTTGTATTGCCTTCCTCATGACCTTCTTCTCACTATTTGATGTACCTGTTTTCTGGCCCATCCTTGTTTGCTATTGGGTTGTTCTATTTGTTCTGACTATGAAGCGCCAAATCTTGCACATGATCAAATACAAATATGTTCCTTTCAGCATTGGGAAACAGGTGAGACTACAAAAACTAGGCTAACCTTAATTTTAAACACATGTTACTTTAAGACAGCATAATACCAAACCAAATCCACCACGGAGCATTATGGTTGTCAATTTGGAAACGTTTTCTAGATTAGGCTAAATTTTGGGGGTGTTACAGTCTTACGGAAAGAGAAGTTACAGGGGTGGGGTTAGTGTTGATTCTGTTAGGTTATAACAAATATTGTAGCTGTTGAAAATGTCTTATGTTCCCCTACAAATACTTAGTCAATCTTTTATGTATTTTGGGTCATATGTTATATGAAATCGTACTTTATAACTCACTTAAATTCCTAGTGACCAAGTATTTTTATTCTTATCTCTTAAATAAAATAGATTTTTCTTCTACTCAGTGTAGCTAACAGATTAATACAAATACAATATTAGTGTATTTTGTTTTGCATTTTCTGTAATTCTTGATTATTGTTCTTTTTGTTTTTCATAGTAACTTTTCTCCTTTTATCTGTTGCAGAGATATACGGGAAAGAAGTCTTCTGCAAGTAGCAGTGGCATTTCAAGAGACTGAGTGTCATCAGCAGTAGTAGTAGACAGAAATGTGCAGAATTCGAACTCTTCTTTTGACTTTTCTAAATACTTGAAGAGACAGCTTATGGTGGTAATGTGGATGTTGGTTAATAGATGTCTCTATGTTGACCATAATACCCTATACTAGTTTCTTTTCTTTTGTATTTCTTTTTTAGGACTTTAGGCTCTAATACTAAAGAAGATAGCTTACAAATGTTCTTTTTGTATCTTTATTTTTTTTCTGATGGGCCAGGGGAAAATGAAAATATCCAACCAAATATTTGTTGGGTTTTGGTTTTCTTGGCAACTTTCCTTTCTGCTTCATATTGACCTCAAGCTCTTCTCTATAATGGCATCGGGGACATTGCTGAGGTCTTAAATGACTTCACAGTGTCCTTGATTTGAGATGATTAGAAGACATGAATTTGGCATTATAAGCTCTCTCCAAGCCTTGATTATTGCTGCGTATTGTTTGTTTTTTAAAAAAGGTTTTCTCGTCGATCCGTTGTTTTATATGCAAGTTAAAGATGAAAGAACACACGAGTGAAGGAGTTACAAAAGAAATAAAAACCAGAGACATTATACAAAAACAACCTCCAATCTAAGTAAAATAGTAGCCAAGGAAAGGTTACTTTAAGGGTTTTGAAACATCTGTAAAAAAGATGAATCCTCTTTAGACTCCAAGAAAGTCTCCTTGGACACTCCATCTTGCATGTATTTGGCCACAATGATGTGCGATCTTGGGCCTCACCAATTTTTCTTTGGAGTGCGGGTAATAGGTGGTTTGAGGGCTCGGAGGCGAGCATAGATGGAGCTCGATGGGAGCTATGTGGGGAGATTTGGGGTACATGGTTGGAGCTTGCCCTGGGTCATTTGGTTGTTAGAGATGGGGTGTCCATGGAGAACTTAGGTTGACTTATTAGAGTAGGTAAGCCTTATTTTAGTTGGGGATGAATGACATTTGAAGGGGAAGATTTATGCATGAAAGCTACACGAAGTGGGATAAGAAGGCTAGACTTATTCTAGGTGGGGATGGATGTCCATTTTAAGGGGAAGATTCGTGCATGAAAGCTATACGAAGTGGGAAAAGGAGTTTCCTTTCGATCATGATAGAGATGAGGTGACTAGGAGCTTCCATCTCCGGTGGAGGTGACCTCAAAGGTGTAGTTTGGGAAGGTGGACTGTAACTCCCAAGTAAAGCTTAAGAAGAAAGTAGATGATGTCTGGCGTAGAAGAACTCGAAGACGAACCCTATGGGTATTCTCTTGCGAGTTGAATCACTGACAAGATTTTTTAGCTAGCCGATTGAAGTGTTCTCCTGCATGTCCAACGACATGCTCACCAAAGAGTGGGGAAGCAGATGTATTATGAATACGTACTCAGATATGGCAGAAAGCTAGGCTTGATCATAGAGTCTTGCAGTTTCCGTGGCTCAAGGTAAGTTTATCTGGGGTTGATCCGACTCAGCGTGTTGGAGGGCTTAGACAGGGTTCTGGAGAAAATCAATGGTTTTTTACCAGCAGGACTCTGGATTGGACGTCATTTCTTCGTTTAGTTTATAGGTTAAAATATCTTTTTGGTCCCTGTATTTTCATGGTTGTTCCATTTTTGTCTATTGACTTTTAAATGTTTAATTTTAGTTCTTAGACTTTCATATTTGTTCTATTTTAGTCATTGGATTTCTAAATATCAAATTTTGATCTTAAACTTTCTGAATGTTTAAAAATAGTCTTTGGTAAAAATAAATAAATAACGAAACATTTTAAAAATTGATGAGATGGCACAAAAATAATAATAAAAGATTTAAGCCCTCATCTTCTCCTTCAATTTTATGCTCTGCTTTCTGTTTAATTTGAGATACATGTTGGACCTGGAAATAACTTCTTCATCGAGTTAGCATTATTAATTAAGCAGTATTAGTAGTAACAAATAGATCAGTTCTCAAAAAAAAAAAAAATAAATAAAAAAAAAATAGAGCACATAATTCTATTCCATGTTTATTGTCGGGAAAATTTCCAAATAAATTAAAACCCTCCTCCTTCGTCATTATTTTCAGATTGAAAATAATATTCCACCATTTTTATATTAAGGCACACATCTTTTCTTTCTTTCTTTCCTTCATTGATTCAGAAGCGAATATGAACCCATATGTTCAATTTTTTGTAATGTTTCTAAAAATGGTGGAATTTTGAGTGGAATTGAGAAGTGGGTTTGGTGAAAGAGCACGATGAAATTGGAAATCCATGTTTTGGTTTTTGTATTTTTGTACTATTTGATTGGTTTTTGTACTTTTTGTTCTACTTGTGGGTTTAGTCAAGAAGATCTGGCTTTGGTTTCCTTCAAATAGAGTGTAAGATTGAGGAAGAAAATGATTACTTAAATTTCTTTTATTATTATTTTTGTGCCATCTCATCCATTTTTAAACCTTTTGGAAAGTTTAAGGATCAAAATTGGGTATTTAGAAGTTGAAAGATTAAAATGGAAGGAACATAAAAGTCCACGACCAAAATGGTAATTTAACCTAGTATATTATGATTCTTTAAGAGTGCTTGATGAAGGCGGTAGAGCTTGCCGTTCAAGATCCTGGTCTTTTATGTGCTTTCTTACGAGGTTGAGGGTAGTTGGTTAATGGCTCGGGTTTCAAGGGCAGGCTTCTTTTCAAGGTTTCGAGTTTGAAACTCACAGTTACCTTTCGATGTATCTATATGCACGGTCTACGAGCGTGTTAATGGCGTCCTTGGCACAGTGGAGCTAAACTTTGATGCTTGGTGATTAAAAAAAAAGGGTAAAATGTCGTTTTGGTCCCTGAGCATTCACCTTGGTTTCATTTTGTCCATAAATTTAGTCCCTAAACTTTGGAAAAAAAAAACTTAAAATTGGTCCCTCTAATAAATTTAAAGTCAATATCAATCACAGTTGGTTCAATAATGTTAATAATTTTAATACAATAAAAAATAAAAGGTAAAGACATTTTTAAAATTTATATAGGAAGATGATTATTTTCTTAAAGAAAATTAAAAATTAAAATAAAATTTAAGGATCAATTTTAAGCTAAAATTTGACTCTTAAAAGTTCAGGTACTAAAATACTATAAAAATCAAAGTTATTATCAAAATTGAACTTTTCAAAGTTCAAGGATTAAAATGAACATTTTACTCTTATAAAAATGAAGCGTTGTTACCAAGTTTGGTTTTGGCTTTCTGATTATGTTTGTTAGTATTAATATGTTAGATTTAGTATTATGATTTAGTTTGTTTTGGCTTAGTTTTTGGTGTTTGTATTGTTATAGTATGTTTGATTGGGGTGTGTTATGCTGATCTCGTGGGCAACTCTTTGATAATTAAGGTTTGGATTATTGGTTGAAAACGTAGCAAAAATCAATTCAAGAATTTCCATACGGACTATGCATCCATTGCGTGACGAGCATGTTCACAAAATCCCACCCTCTTTTATTGTAGTGTGCACACCACAATCATATATGGTTGAGTCAAGATGAGAATGAATAATAAAAAAACATACATAACAAACCCAATTCTAAATGGTTTAACATTGCAAAGAATTTAAATGAGCAAATAGCAATGACCTTCTTCACAACCATGTAGATGAATGAAGGACAATAAATGAATAACTTCGAATCCTTCAAACAAACTAGTTATTACTAAAATGTCAAAATAACTTCTCCATTTGGCGTTTCTATGACGTTTGGAATGCTCCTAAGGCTCGGTTTAGGGGTCGTTATGCGTTGTTGGGTTAATAGGGTTTTATCTTGTAATTTCTCTCTCTTATTGACGGTTATTTATTTATTTATTAAAAATATGAATATTCATGACCAAAACTTCAACTTCGGGGCGTTTGGTTGCCTATTTACACCGGTGATTAGTTTCACTATTTGACTGATTAAAATGTGGAGTTATTTTAAATGATTGAATAATAATAGGTCGTTTGAATATAAATTTTTGTAGAATAGTTGTAACCAGAAGCTTGGATGTAGATTTTTTGTTAGAATGGTCGGAGACCATAACTTGTTGATTTAGGTTGGATGGTTGTATGTTTTTTTTATATTTTATTTTGGATAATTTTTATGATAAAATTAGTGTTTTTTTGTACAATAAAATTAGTGTTTTTTCGTATACTATATTTTATCTTAATTAACATTTTTCATTTTTTTTTTTCTAATTATTTTCTTTTGAAAGTTCTCTTAAATATCTAGTTTATTTAATCAATGTTAAATTTTTCTAATTTATAAATGTACTCAATTATGTAATATTGATCAATTAAACAATAATTATCTACTTATCAAGTTGTTTATAGCTGTTAGATCATTGTTCGTTAAAATATTATTTTAATTCAATTTTTTTCATACTAGTCATTGTATTTTTAAATATCTTAATCCACGTAATTTGACGTCTATAATAATTTTGAAGCAAAATTTTAATTGTAACTAAATCTAATTAGAAACTTAACAAATAATTAAAAAAGAAATTAAATGTGACATAATATCAAAAATGGTTGTAAATAAAAAATTTGGCCAATTATAGGTGGAGATGTTAGTACTTACTGCCTTTGATGTCCATACAAGGGTCATCCGTTAAATGAGCAAAATATAACTGCTATCACTCTTATTCCAAAAAATAAAAATCATAGGTGTGTATCTGATTTTAGATCCATTAGTCTATGTAACGTTCTCTATAAAATTATCTCTAAAACTATTGCTAACGGATTAAATGTGGTTTAATTTTAAATTCTAATATTTCTGCTAATCAAAGTGCTTTTGTACCAAATAGGAACATCTCTGATAACGTTATCCTTGGTTTTGGGTGTTTGCAATCTATCAAGAGTAAGAAAAAAGGGAAGCAAAGTTTTTTAGCAATAAAATTAGACATAGCAAAACCTAAGGTGGAATGGTTTCCTACGAGTTTCCTTGACATCCAAATGTTGTAGGGTCAGGTTGTATGTCCCGTGACAACTTTCTACCTTTTTCTTCCTTGCCTTGGTTGGTTGTCGGAGATTCGAATGAGATTTTATGTGGTACTGAAAAGAGAGGGGGGCGGCCTAGGTCTCAATCTTAAATGGATGGGTTTAGAGAAGCGATTATGAATTGTAATTTAGTGGATATGAGTTTCAATGGGCACCCTTCTACTTGGATGAGACAATTTAACAAGGATCAATGCTTACGAGAGAGATTGGATATATAGAGCTTTCTATAACGAGGATTTTTTGCTGCGGTTTCCCTACACCAAGGTAAAATATCTGGACTTTATGAAATCTGACCATTGTCCGATCGAGATACTTATTAGCTTGAGTAGAGGGTCTTTTGTCTCTTGATCTAAGGCTAGGAAGTTTTTTTGTTAAAGATGTTTGGCTGGCTTATCCAGACTGTGAGGGTGTCTTCAAGTTGGAATCAAAATTGGGATGAGGTTAGCAGTGGTACCGCTCATGTCATTAATAAGCTATCCGTTTGTGCAAATGTGTTAGCCTTCTGGCCGGGAAATAGGAAGAAGGGTGGTTATGACCAGAAAGTTGCTTCACTTCAAAAGGAAATTCATGAGGCAATTCATAACTTTAAGGACACCAATGTTCTTAGAAAGAAGATGGATAATTTATTGTTTGAGAAAGAAGTCTATTGGAAGCAAAGATCAATATTGGATTGGCTAAAGAACGGGGACCATAACACAAAGTGGTTCCATAACTGTGCTTCCAAACAAAGGAATCGAAATCACATTGAAAGGCTTCGACGGATGGGGGTTGGACTCAAAACGATGATGAGATTGAAGCGAAATTAGTCAATCAGTTCAAAACTATTTCAATCGAGTGGTCAAGACAACAATCCAGCGATTTCAACTTTCATAAACTAGGTGCATTTTAATCGATTTCAACTTTCATAAACCAGTTGCATTTTACTCTCATCTCTTTACTTTTTAAAATAAACATTACACCGGATACAGGTTTTTCAAGCCCTTTCTAATATGGGAACTAATAAAGCTCCTGGTATCGATGGTTTTACAATGTCATATCATAAAATATTTTGGCCAATTATAGATAGGGATGTTAGTACTTACTGCCTTGATGTCCTTAATAGGGTCATCTGTTAAATGAGTTAAATATAATGGTTATCACTCTTATTCCAAAAAATAAAAATCCTAGGTGTGTATCTGATTTTAGACCCATTAGTCTGTGTAACATTCTCTATAAAATTATCTCTAAAACTATTGCTAACAGATTAAAAGTGGTTTTAAATTCTATTGTTTCTCCTAATCAAAGTGATTTTTGTACCAAATAGGAACATCTCTTATAATGTTATCCTTGGTTTTGAGATGCTATTAAGAGTAGGAAAAAAGGAAGCAAAGTTTTTTTAGCTATGAAATTAGACATGAGCAAAGCCTACGATCAGGTGGAATGATTTTTCTTGCAACAATTTATGATCTTTTTAGGCTTGGGTTTTCTACTTTTGTTAATTTAGTAATGAGGTTGTATTTCTTCGGTTAAATATACCTTTGATTTAAATGGGAGTAGACGGGGCACGGTTGTTCCTACTCGCCTTACATTTTTCTCTTATGTACAGAAGCCTTAACTAAATTACTCAATCACGCGGAAAATAATGGTCATATTTCTAGATTAAAAATCTCTAAGAATGCTCCTACCATTACTCACCTGTTGTTTGCAGACGACTGTCTGTTATTTTTCAAGTCAAATCGGGGGCAAGTTGTTAATATGGCATGAATTTTAGATGATTATAACTCAATTATCGGTCAGGAAATTAATTTTGATAAGTCAGCTATTTGTTTTAGCCCGAATACAGATATGATTACCCAAGGGATTATTACAAATTTGTTAGGGGTTAAAAAAGTGGATGTTCATGGAAAATACGTTGGGATTCCTGTTTCCTTTAATGGCACTAAGAATCGCTCCTTTAAATTTATTAAGGACAAAATTTCGGCTCACATGTTTAAATGGAAACATAAATTTTTCTCAGTGAGTGGTACAGAAGTTCTTATTAAGCCGGTGCTTCAAGCTATTCCTACTTATTATATGTATTGTTTACTTATTATATGTATTGTTTTAAACTTCCTAAGAGCTTAATTAAAAATTTTCATATAACTTTTGCAAGTTTTTTTGTGGGGGGAATACTAATTATCATAATAAAATTCATTGGGCAAAATGGAAGTACGTATGTCGGTCTAAGTTTGAGGGAGTTCTGGGCTTTCGGGATCTTGAGCTTTTTAATCAAGCATTATTGGCTAAGCAAGATTAAAATGTAGTTAAACCAAATAATAAAGTTTCTTTTCGTTAAAATATCATTTTGATCTTAATTTTGAGTTTTGTTCTATTTTGGAATCTGAACTTTCAAAGTTCAATTTTAGTTATTAGATTTTTGAATTTATTTCATTAATTTAATTTATTAATTTTCAAATATTTAATTCTAGTCTCTATAAACTTTGAAAATATATTTACCTTATAGCTATTTCCTTTAAATGCAATATTTTTAAAAGAAGTTAATAAAAAAAAAAAAAAAATAGTACATAAATACTTATTACTAATCACACTTGAAAATTTAGATTCAAACGCGGGGCGGACATCTGTATGGACAAAAGATTTTATAACGAAGTAGGGAAGAGTAGCCTACAAAAAGCACTAATGAAACAGTTAGACACATGAGCGGGCCATGGCGTTTCGGCTGGGCCCACACGGCCCATTTTGCATTTCTAAAGGGAGCGTGCTTTACATGTTTAAATAAAGCCCAACAAATAGACCCCACCATAATAACAATAAACAACTAACAACAATTTAGGTTATGCCTACCTATATGCCTAAATATGTTAGCTTTTTTTTATTACAATTAATGGAGGGGAGAGACTCAAATTATTGATGAAGAGAATGTTAAGATATTATTAATATGAACATT
>JBBMEG010000015.1:9187516-9218505 GCA_037832605.1 Cyclanthera cordifolia | reverse complement strand
TTTTTTTTTTAATTAATAATTGGTTAAAAAAACAAAATTATGACGATGTCACATATGTGTCTCTCCACATTAATGTGTAGAAGTTTTTCTCTTAAATAAAAGAGTTTGGTACATGAGGCTGTAATTGGGTAAAAATGTGAAGCATGATAGAGTAATTGATTTTCTTTAAGATCGAAAATGTTATAAAATTGTAAGACATTAAAGAAAGGAAAGGTCGAGATTAAACGTTGACCAAGTATGAGTGACGTCATTTTTGTTTGAAATAAAGCGAAGTTGTTTAGAGTGCTACGTGTGGCGGTTGACTCATGTTTACGCGGTGTGGTTTTCGTTTTTAAAGGAAATGCCGCCATCCTACTCTTCATTTATTTTTTATTTATGTTGATGATGCCATTTTCTTAGTAGATGATCATCTATAAGTTCTTGGAGTTCAAAGCTCAAAGTGTTGGATGATGCATACATTCTACCTCGGCTTGAAGGTAAGTGACTATGTTTATATGTCGTGTACATTTTTATTCATTGTATGAATTTTCAGGAAACTAGTGTGAATAGTTAGTGGTGATTCACTCATTTAGGATAATATGTGGATTGTTAGTGGTGCTTTATCGTCTTTTTGAGAGACTATGAGTTGTTAGTGATATTCTACTGTTGTAAGGGTACAATGTGTTGCTAGTGATGTCTCACTCCATTAAGAATGCAATGTGAGATGCTAGTGATGTTTCATTCTTTTGAGGGTGTGCAAGGTGAGTTGATAAAGATGTTTCACTTATTTGAGGGTGCATGATGAGTTTCTACGTTGTTTCACTCTATTGTGAGTGTAGTGTGAGTTGCTATAGATGTTTTACTCATTTAAGAGTGTAGAATGAGTTGATAATGGTATTTCACTCCTTTAAGAGTGTAGAGTGAGTTGCTAAGGCTGTTTCACTCCGTTGAAAGTGTAAGGTGAGTTGCTAAGGGTGTTTCACACTTCGAGAGTGCAAAGTGATTTGTTAAGGGCGTTTCACTCTTTTGAGAGTGAAGGGTGAGTAATAACTCTTTTCACTCCTTTGAGTGTGCAAGGAGAGACGTTGTTAGCGGGGTTTCATCTTTTGAGGATACAATGGTGAGTTGCAAGCTTTTCTTCACTTGTTAAAAGTGTAGTCGTACTGTGAGTTGAAGATGTTCTAGTGCACATGAGTGATACATGATTGTTCGATGTGTGGCTAAACATGTTTGAATGATATATTATG
Organism: Cyclanthera cordifolia; assembly: GCA_037832605.1. NCBI lineage: Eukaryota > Viridiplantae > Streptophyta > Magnoliopsida > Cucurbitales > Cucurbitaceae > Cyclanthera > Cyclanthera cordifolia. Next base: position 9,217,279 of record JBBMEG010000015.1, on the reverse strand, counting down.
AATTAAAGCATGAATGAGTACGAATATGTGATTTTTCATGTTGAATGATTAAGTGTAGTAAGTTGTGTGAGATGATGGGTGATTGGTGCTAGAGACCAATATTTAGTAGAGTAGGGTGTAAGACTTTAGAGCAGTTATGTCATATGCGAGCTTTATATTTCTTAGTGGTAGTTGGAAGAGTGAGGAGTTGAGCTTGGTTCTCGGGATTGAGATTGATTGTTGAACAGCTAGGTATTAGTGCTACTAGTACGACGACCACTGTGAAATTGATTGTTCAAGTAGATAAAAGAAGTGTTGGGACGTACATCCTTGAGTGAATACCTCTTGGTATATAGGTTCTGGTAATCATGGATGCAGTGTAATAATCAGGGTCGAGAAAGTGGTCAAGTGTGTGTTGTGCTGTACGAGTTTGCTCTAGGTGGTAAGAGTTTATGGTGGAATCCGTTTGAATGATGTGTAGTTAGCAAGATCACCGTTCTCTAGTTTAATGTGGGGTACTCTCATCTAGTTTTAAAATGTGTTGCTAACTAGTTATCAGTTGGTGCATGAGAAATGTACTTCTGAGCCACATGTGCAGATGAGTTTCACGCTCTAGTGAAAGACTTTTAGTGAGTAGGGAGTTGCACTCTAGATTGGAGTACAAATATCCATGTTAGATAGGTGGTGCATGGTAAGTGGTTGGCAGCCGTGAAATCTCGAGTGCAATGGGTATGGTCGATCTGTGTTGAGGAGTTACTAGTGTGATCCTTTGACTTTTGCTGGTGAATGGTGGTTTGCGGCAAAAAAAATCTACGTACTTTATATGCCTATAATCAATATGCTATGATGTTTTCTAACTATATGGTTGTGATGGTGAGACTTGCTTAGAATTGGCGGACTATACAAGGTGATAGTTGGATTAGAGACCTAAATTTGGAATTCAGGTTGCTAAGAGTATTTCAAACATCACAAGTAGACCCTGTTGACTTGAGGAAGATGTTAAAATATTAATGTTAGAGTATTAATATTGTTAATATTGGTTAATGATAATCTTTCTGTTTCTCTGGTAAGTTAGAATATTAGGTTTATGTTATGATTTAATCACTTAGTAAGTTATTTATAAAGGTGGTTGATAACTCAAACTATAGAGAAATTTGTTCACTATGATCAATAAAATGGACATATTTTGAATTGATTTGATCGTAGCTCAACTAATACAAACAATATAACTTCATTTATTAAAAAAAGAAAAGATAAAGAAAAAAAAGAAGATAAAACAGAGAAGTGTGGAGGAAAAGAAAGGTTCCTCCAGAATTATTGATGAAGCAAGAAAGAAAGCAAACATGAACATTAATGAATTTGGTTCAAAGAAATAGAGAGAGGTATTGATCCACAGTGGTGTATTCAATTTCTGGGTAGAGCGTTGAAGCCTCCACTCCAAAGGAAGGTTGAATTTGGAAGTTGGTCTGATCTCCCTTAATAAACATACAGTGGTTCAGCGCCAATACCACATTCATCGGAAGTGGAGCCTCTGCAAAGTTTATAAGCATATATAAATAATGGCCGGTCTTTTCTTAGATTAATTAATATTTGCCTACCCATTATTAATTATTTACCTTGAATGTCCTTCAGGATTTGGTCCTCTGGAACGTACACCTTTTCCAATACTTTGTTGATTTTTTTCTCCCACAACGTGACGAGTTGGTTGAAAGAGAGAGTGTTGTTGGGCGGCCTGATGTACAGGATTTTGTTTTCAGTTCTTGGGTCATCCACTGCTTTGATTGTGTACGTCCCAATATCTTTCTCCAGGTTGAAAATCACTGTGCTTTGTTTTTAGACTGTTAGAATACAAAGTAATGTTGTAGTTAACATTGTGAGAAATAGTACGACTGACCTTTGGGGTGTCCGTCGCCAGGGATGATGACTTTGTCTCGTCCTGGTTGAATCAATGTGGGGAGGAAATACCCATTGAAGCAGTTGGAGGACACGTAAGTATAGGGTATACCTTCCCTTTCAACTACCCTGCGGATTTCGGCCTTTACCGCCAATGCAGATTTTGCTGGCTCAACTGCATGGATTCGATCCACATCCAACCCGAACTCCGAAGGAAAAAATCTCTGCACTTATATTATTATGATCATGCTAATTGAAGTTTCTATTTTATTTAACCAAAATTGACTAGAATTTTATAATAAGGACCAATGTAAACTTTTATTTTAAAAACCACCAATTATGATGATCATATACTTACAAAAAAAAATCAACAAAATTTTATAATAAGGACTAATGTAAATTTTTATTTTAAAATGTAGTGAATAAAATTGATCTTATGAAAGTTTAGTGATTTAAATAAAACAAACTTAAAAGTCTATAAACAAAAATGAAAATTTTTGAAAGTTTAGATCTCATTTGATAACCATTTATTACATTTTTTATTTTTAAAATTTAAGTCTATAATTATACAAATTTTCATGAATTTGATATCGATATCTTATGTTTTTAAAAACAATCAAAATTTGAAATATTGAGGCACCAAAATTATATTTTAATTTAAAATTTAATTAGTGTAATCAATCAATATTACATTACTTAAATTGAATATTGAATATTATAAAAATATCATTGAACTAATATTAAACTATTTTTTATAATGTAGACTTTTAGAAACCAATGGAAACAATGACATGATGTAGAATTATATGGTTCCAATCCACATCTCTAATATTATCGAATAAAACAAGAAATTGGGAAGAGTAAAAAGTGAAATAATGGCTTTAGTACCTTGACATTGCCGGCCTGTTTGATGGCGGCAATGATGTTAATCTGATCAGCCAATTGCATTTGGCCGACCGTGGAAATGACGACGTCGACCTCCTTCATCGCCTTCACCAAACTTTCATGATCATGAAGATCTCCCTGCACCCAAACATTCAATCTCAACCAACCTTACACACACTACACATTTGTGATCAATTAATTATTCCAACTTACACTCATCACTTTCACTCCCAAATTCTTGAAACTCTCCACGAGTTTTGCTTTCGTTGGATCCGACGCGGTGCTCGATCTCACAAGAGCAAATGTAGGATGTCCGGCCTTCGCACTTGCCTCTACCACAAATTTTCCGATGTAGCCGGTGCCTCCGATGATCAGAACTCTGCTCTTCTCCGCCATTGTTGAATGATACTCTCTCTTTCCCTTCAAAATGTGAAAAACTATTTCTGGTTTGAGTAAGCTGAAAACTCAAAGGTATTTATTACCAAATTTGAATGGGTTTAAACTACGTTTATGCCCTTCCTTGTTTCTGCTTTTTTAAGTGATTAAAACTGTTAAACTAATTTCCAACTTTGACAACCCTTCTGCAAAGTGCAAACGTACAGATAGGATGAAAGACCAAATTACCCCTGCATGTTGGTTGGTGTAGGCATGGTGACTTTGTTCGGCAGCAAAGGATTGGGTAAGCAGTCATTTAGATTTGTAATTATAAGTTCTTATAATTACTTTTAGTTTGATCAATCATATATATCTTATTAATCTATTTCAATTTAATTTGATAGATTTTCACACGCAAGAAGAGTAAATTTAACACACTTCTTTTGTGTTGCGGAGAAGAAATAATCGTGCAGAAACACAAAGCACGAACAATGAAAAATGAAAGAGAATTATCTATGGATACTATTTTGTTTGTGCATTGCTTCTCATTCAATATTCTTAATTTTTTTATGGTTTCAAAATTTTCTATTCATTATTATTTTTAATACTTTTCATAATCCAAGAGAAAGAACCAATGAGTAGGTGAATTTCCATATAAAGTTGGAGATTTTTTAGAGACAAAATAAAGAAAAAAAAAAATTTAAGACAAATTTACCTCTTCACACATGTGATGAGAATCTATCAAATTTAATTTTAAGGGGTTAATAGCAACCTTTATCAAATTTTAAAAGATATAATTGATCAAATTAAAAGTCTTATTTTCTTATTTTCGTGCTCATTTTCCTTTAGAACATGATGTTTGGGTGATAGGAAGGGATGTGAAGAAAAGGATCTCTTTTCACCGTTTAACGTAATGTATTGCATCATTTGATTATTCATTTACTCTTACTTACCTTCTTCCTTTATCTCTTCGCTTCCTTTCCTTTCTACCATAGCCAATTATGTTCTTAATGAAAATATAGTTTTTATTTTTTTGTTAAAATACCATTTTGGTTGCTAGACTTTTATCTTTGTTCTATTTTGGTCTCTAGACTTTCAAATATTCAATTTTATTCTCTAGACTTTCACGATTCTCCAATTTTAGTCCTTAGACTTTTAAATGTTTAATTTTGATCCTTGGACTTTACAATTTTTTTAAAAAATAGTCCTTACACCTTAAAAAATATATAAAAATATTTTGAATTGCCATAAAAATAATAATAAAAACTTGGACGGTTAAATTTAGATAAACAATTGTCAAAAAAGTTTCCATCTTTTCATTGTATTCCAACTTAATTATATAGCACATCAAATAACTAACTTAGAGAATATATATCTATAGCATTTAAATAACCAAATCTACTAAATCTAAGAAATAAATAAAATCTATGAATTATATTCATAATTCCAGACAATCTCCCTCAAATTGGAGCATGAAGATTAAAAATGCCGAACTTGCAAAATAAAAATTGAAACTGTTGCTTCCTAAGCGCTTTTGTTAAAATATCAGCCAACTGATAATCAATAGGAACATATTTAGTAGTAAGATTTCTAGACAATGACTCATCACGACAAAATGACAATCTGCTTCGATATGCTTAGTACGATCATGAAACACAGGATTCTTTGCAAAAATGAATTGCAAATTGACTATCACAGAACAGTTGCATATGATGAGAATGCATAACACCAAGAGAAGCCATTAAAGATTTCAACCACTTCAACTCACAAGTAGCCACAACCATCGCACGATACTCAACTTCAGTAGACGAACGAGAGATACATTTGCATGTTTCTTCATTTTCCAAGAAATAAGAGAAGATCCAAGAAAAACCACATACCCAGTCAATGAATGACGAGACAATGGGCAAGCTGCCCAATCACTGTCTCAAAAAGCCATCAAACGCATCTCACCTAAAGATGGTAACAAAATTTCTTGACCCGCAGTGCCCTTCAAGTATCACAATACTCGTAGAACTGCACCCCAATGTTGAACCCGTGGGTCAGTTAAGAACTGTGCAAGAGTATGAACTGAATAACTCAATTCAGGACGAGTTACAGACAAATAAAACAAGACGGCCAACTAAATGACGATACTGATCTAGATGCGCATACAACTCCCTCTTAACACGAGTCAATCCATGATTTTGCTCCATAGGTGTATAAATAGGCTTACAACCAAGCATACCAGTTTCAGTCAAAATATCCAAAGCATACTTACGTTGACAAAGATATATATCTTATTCACTTAGAGCTACCTCAATACCAAAAAAATACTTCAAAACACCCAAATCTTTCATATGGAAACACGAACTCAAATAATCTTTAAATCTTAAAATCGCACCATATGATGAACCTGTTATAATCAAGTCATCCAAATACACAAGGACATGAAGGGATACACTACCCTGAATATAACTAAATAATGAATAGTCACCATGAGAGTGTGTAAAACAATAAACTTTTAAAGCATTAGATAAATTAGCAAACCACTGTCGAGGCGCTTGTTTCAAATCATACAAAGATTTACGAAGCCGACAAACCTTTCCTGGAACTGAAGCATTGTACCCTGAAGGAAGTCGCATATACACTTCCTCTTCCAAATCACCATGAAGAAAAGCATTATGAGCATCCATCTGATGCAATTCACATTTCAACTTTGCACCACAACGAGAAAAAGACGAATTGTTTCCATTTTTGCCATAGGTGCAAAAGTCTCATTATAATCAATTCCGGCAACTTGTAGATTACCATGAACAACTAAGCGTCCTTTAAGACGTTCAATTTCACCAGTAGACGTATACTAGATTTTATACACCCAACCACTATCAATAGTCTTCTTGCCAGGAGGCAAATTCTCTAAAGTCCATGTATCATTTCTTTCAAGAGCATCAATCTCAACTTGCATTGCTTGACGCCAACCTAGATGTTTCATGGCTTCCTGAAACGATCTCGGCTCTTTACCCTTTGAAATTCCCATTAAAAAACATCTATGTTTGACAGAAAAATTGTTATAATCAACATAACAAGCTATATTGAAAGGTGTCCCTAAAGAGGTAAATTGAGAAGGGGGTGCGGTGAGTGCACTAGATTCTATATATTGTTTCACAACGATATATGTAACATAATCATGAAGTTTCTCTGAGGGAAGTTTTGTACGAAGTCCACGACCTAGTACCTCAACACCACTAGATGAGGCATGATCACTAGAGGTTATACCAACATATTCAGTATCAATACCACTCTTTACTGTAATACCTGCAGTAGGCATCAGGTCAATCAAATCATTATTAACGTATTCATCATCCCATAATGAAGACTGAGAAAAATACAATTCTCATTTCATTCTTGCACGATCAGAAAGAGTCTCAATAAAAGGAAATTTATCTTAAAAAAAAAAATGAACATCACGACTAACAAAAAACTCATATCTTTCGAGATCATAAAGATGCCAACCTTTCTTGCCAAAAGAATATCCAATAAAAATACACCTCTTAGACCTTGGGTCAAACTTGTCCCTCATACACTAAAAGAAAAACACGTAGATTATAATATGATGGAGTTTGACCAAATAAGTACTCATGTGACATTTTTCCATTTAACACGGGGGTAGGAGTTTTATTTATAAGATGTGCGGCTAGAACATATTCACCCCAAAATATTTAGGCGGTTTTGCTTGAAAACGTAAGGCACGAGCAACATTATGAATATGTCTATGCTTTCGCTCAACTCTACCATTTTGTTGTGCAATATCAACGCAAGATGTCTGATGCAAAATTCTCTTCTTTGCAAAAAACGATTTCAAACTCAAAAATTCATGACCATTGTCACTTCTGCGAACTTTAATCTTTTTACCAAATTGAGTGTCAATCATAGCATAAAAATCTTGAACCATTCGATGCTTCAAACCTACCTATCATCTAATATACCCAAGTAGCACGAGAGTAATCATCGACAATGGTGAGAAAAAAAACGTGCACCACAACTTGACAAAACACTTTTAGGTCCCCAAATATCGCAATGAACTAAATCAAAAGCATTAGATACTTTACTCGTACTTAATGGAAAAGAATTACGAGGTTGCTTATCCATAAAACAAACTTAACAATCAAAGTCACAACTTGTACCAATAAAGGATCCTTCAGTTATCCATGATACTACTTTCATCGAAGGATGACCCAACCTTCTATGCAATAAAATACTTGCATCTTGAACTTCAACTTTATTCGTTAAACAACTACGAGTACGAACTGGCCTAAACATTCCAACATCATGTGAACCACTAAAAATCGAACAACTCATATTTTCACAAAAGTATATGAAGTGATTTCGAAAGCAACAATATGTTCATCCATTGCAGCACAAGTGTATATGGAACGTACAAAATTTTTAGCTCAAGAAATAACTCAAATTCTATATCACAATTTCATATAGTCTTAGAATAGTATCAAAACTTTCAATCACATCGTCACAAATAAACTTGGAAATACAATCACAACTCAACACTGCAAGAATCAAATTCTTCAAAAAATTTCAATTAAAAACACGAGAAAGGAGTGCCACGCACTAGCGAAGCGAAAATAAAGCCAAAGCAAGAGGAATTCTTCATTAAGGGAAATTTGATGATTGTGTAAAAAATATGCATGCATGGCTAAGGCGTCAAAACACCATTTGCGTCGTCGTATGTTGACAGACAAACACTTTGTCGGCTTAAGCTGAGTGGCTAATGAGACGGAAAAGATGTTCTCTCACCTTAGCCCCTAGCTATGGCGACGAATCTTGTGTTCCGTCGCCGTAGGTGATATAAGACGACAGATTGGACCGCCGTCGCCGTAGCTTTTTTCGCCTAAAGCTATTTTTCTTGTAGTGCTAGAACCAAATTCTCACATGTCTCTTACGTTATTACAACCTTCTTTTTTGATGTCAAAGACCAGAAGCTATGCGCAAATTATCATTGGATCTTGGTTATTCTTAACATCGATGTCTATTCATTTAAGTCTTCGGGTAGCACCACTAGATCTTCAACAATGTGGAAATTCTCATAAACTGTATGTACGTGTTCCTGCGGCTCGGATGAGTATTCTTGTTTATATCGCTACGACTATAAACACTTTTTTGTTCTTATTAACAAAATATCCCTTTTTTCTTCGCTTTTCCGGAACCGGTACAGAAATAGGTGTTTTTTTTACGTTGTTAACTTTAGTGACTGGGGGTTTCGGGAAGACCATAATATTCGGTCAACATTAATTTCACCGCCATGAATGTTGAAATCGAATAGAATTTGATGTTCTCACAATTTCAATCACAATTCCAACTAATTTTATAAGTAAACGAAGACTCTTATCAAATGGGCAACAAACAGAGGCTAATATATATATATATATATATATATATATATATATATATATAGGCTAAGTCGAAAGAAATTGGTTTAAGTACCATAAAAATACCACTTTAAAATACCACATTTGATATCACACAAGAATGTCTTTTTGACTGAAATTCACATCAAGTTGCATAGTTACCATACCAAATCCAAGATGTTTGCAATCATGAATTCACCATCAAATGGATTGCAAGGGTTTGAAGAAGAAAATAACAATATAATGATAATTGAGTGAATTTAGGTTTGACTCTGACACCATGTTAAATTTAGTCAAACAATTGCCAAAAAAGTTCCCATTTTTCATCTTATCACACAAGAATGTCTTTTTTACTGAAATTCACAACAAGTTGCACAGTTACCATATCAAATCACAACACTCCAAGATGTTTGCAATCATGAATTCACCATCAAATGGAATTTCACAAATTATCTCCTACCAATTGCAAAGGTTTGAAGAAAATAATAATAATAATGATAATCGAGTGAATTTAGGCTTGACTCTCATACCATGTTAAATTTAGATAAACAATTGCCAAAAAAGTTTCCATCTTTTCATTGTATTCCAACTTAATCATATAGTACATCAAATAACTAACATAATATCTATAATATTTAAATAACCAAATCTACTAAAATCTAAGAAATAAATAAAATCTTATGAATTATAATCATAAATATTCGTAGCAACCTATTTCATCCTTTTTTTATTTTTATGTTCTGTTTTTGGTGTTTACATGATAAGGCTCGAACAATAGACTCAACTACCTATATATATGTATGTGTGTGTGTGAAGTCCAAGATCAAAATTGAACATTTAAAATTTAAGAACTAAAATTAGACAATCATAAAAGTCTAGAGAGAGTCTTAGGGAGCTACAGTTTGAGTTTTCTTGGCATTTTAGTGGATTTCGATTAAGATAATGGATCATTTTCCCTAGCATAGGACTTGTGGGTAATTATGAGCATGTTAAAGGAGGTTAAGTAGCATGTAATGCATTCTTGTTTCTCTTATAATGAACTGAAGCATCAATGAACTTGTATGTTTGTTTCCATGTTGATTGACTCATATGATTTGTTAGTTGTACTTTTTTTCCTGTTAGGTAGGCATGATAATTATGTTACCCAAGATGTATGATATGAACCAAAACATTAATTGATAATATGTCTAAGTCCATGTTGATTGACTCTTAAGATTTACCGAGTTGTATTGTGATTTCCTGTTAAGTAAGCATGATAGTTGTTACACAGATGTTTTATGAATGCAAGCATGTTGTATTGTTAATCTATGTCTAATTATTATAAGATCTGGAAGATTGTCATATTACATATGATACTCAGGCATATTGTCTACTTCATCATAAGACCTGGCAGGTAATTATATTATTGTTAATACTTACGCATACTATATTTTTCATTATAAGATCTGATAGATAATCGCATTATTGCTGATACCCAAACATACTACATTCTTCCGTTGGAGATACTCACCTTGTGGTCCTCTGCCTCACATTGGAAATGTGAGGATTGTTCAACATATATAAGATAAGGTGGACTACTTATTTCAAAGTCAATTGGTTTTGAGATGGATCACACTTTCTAATATGGTATCAAAGCATGATGTTGGTTATTAGCTCTTGGATACTTTGAGAAACCAACCCAAGCTGGCAAAGATTTAAGTCATTTGGTTTTTAGATGGATGCCAATACTTTCTAATATGTGTTTTGGGGAGAAAAGAAAACATTTTTCTTTCTTATTCCTTCAACTCAATAATACAAGGCTATATAAATAAAGGAAAGGAAAAAATAATATAGAATAAAATGTACTCTAAGAAAGGAAGATAATACAAATTAAAAAAAAAAAAAAAAAAAAAATCTACACTCCCCCTTAAGTTGGGTTGTAAATGCTATACAAGCCAAGCTTGGAGTTGAAATCTCCAAAGCTTATCGTTGGTAAAGCTTTTATAAGTATATCTGCAACTTGATGACAAGATGTAACCTAGTTCAGGTCCACAGTGTTGTTGTTGACCTTTTCAAATACGAAATGTTGATCTATCTCTATGTGTTTTGTTCTATCATAATGAATGGGTTTTCTTGCAATATTTATAGCAGATTGACTATCACAAAATAGTGTAATTGATTTTTTAGTTTCAACTTTCTGTTCTATCGAGAGTTTTTGAATCCATATTCCTTCACAAATCCCCAAGACAAGAGCTCATGCCTGACTTGTAACAACTTGAAAATTTGTGGCCTTAAAAAATTGGTTTTCTCCAAGGCTTGAACGACTTATTAAAATTTATTAGGACCAAATATGTGTTTTAGTGAATTAAATAAGAAATTTATGATTGTAAATTAACATGAGTAAGCATTTGAGTTTTAATTAGTTTATAAAATAGTGGAAATTTAAATGGAATTATATTTATTTGAGTTTCAAAATTTAATTGGAGAGAAGCTTATCCTAAATCTTTGTATTTTGGGCTAAAAACCCATTTGAAACCCCTCCCTTTTTGAATTTCCAACTTCATATCCACTCAAAACAAACACCCATTTTTTCTCTTTAAAAGTTGATTTGACCGAGTACTTAAATGTATTTATTTTATTATTTTTTTAAAATTTTTGGTCCAAACCATAATCTCTCTCCAGCATAGAAACCTGAGCAGCTACTATTCATCTTCTCCAAAGATCCGGCCAACACCTTTCTTTCCCTTCTTCCTTTTGTTTTCGATGGCCACTGATGCAGGGAGCTTCTGGCGAGCTCGCCTCCCTCGTGTTGCAAGTCGCGTCACTCGCCAACGCCGCAGGCAGTCGCTCTTGCCGCCATCCTTCACCGCGCACAGGAAACTGCGTGTCACAATCCAACTTTGTTATTATTGCAAAGCGATTGTGAGGCACCTACACTAACCCGACGAGCAAGTAAGCCAAACAAAAATCGCAGAGCGGGTGGTATAACAAAGCCAATCTCCCCCACAGGCCTCGAGAAAAGGTTTTCGAAAGAGAGAGAAAGAACGTTTTGAAATACATTTTGTCTTTGTAAGGTATATGACAAGATGCAATAAGAGACACAACGACTAGCTTGCATTCATCATATAATAGCTGGGTAGGAGGGAAGCTTCAAGAGTCAGTACGTCCCTATAGTACATTTTAAACCATAACTAATGTGACACCCTTGCATATGAAAATGGCGAGGAGTCAACACCTAAACAAAATGAAGGAAATCATCCTAACATGCAATAATAACAAAATAATATAAAAACATGATGAAAAGGGGTGTAGAGGTTCATACTGTCATGTGTAACACGTACTGGACAAGCAAGACCGTGACATTCTCCCCCACTTAAGCTGTTGACGACCTCGTCAACTAGCTCTACTCAAACTCAGTGATCGTTCGAGACTTACCATTTGTCCTTGCAGTCTCACCGAACTTCAATGTCCGTTACGCTTTGCCAGTCTTCATGAAACTTCTGCAGGCTTGGACTCTTGGCGTCGACTCTAAGCTTCAAAGTCATTGCATACAGAAACTGGCAGACTGCTCATTTCAGAAGGGCGTCGTCACAGGCTGACCCTGATCCTTGCGCGCATGGGCGCTTCATCGGGGAACTTCTGCCCCATCACAGACTTCTGTCTCCTGTCTTTGGAGGGAGTTCTCGACTCGAGACCAATTGTCTCGGTCATTGCTGACTCCGTTTTCATTTGGAGGGCCGACAGCAAGCGCACGCTACTTGGGTGCTTCATCTTGGTTTTCACGGTCGTGGATTGGACTTGGTGATGACTAAACATTCAGTGAGTGGTATAGGAATGACCCTGTGCTTGAGCTAGAACTTCATCCTTAATATGACATCAAAGTCGTCCATCCTAACGATTACAAAGTCAGCTTTGCCGGTCCAATCGCTTAGCTTGACACTAGTATTCTTCGCGAGTCCTAACATGGGTAGGGCTGCAGAATTGATGGCTTTCAGCCGTTCTTCATCCTTATGCCAGCTTACATTCAAACATTTTGCTTCTGTTTCAGACATAAAATTGTGGGTGGCCCTGGAGTCAACCATAGTGCTTCTCGTTGCCTTATGGTTTATCCATGCATCGATATATTTAAGGCCTTTGTTTGATAACTCATTTGGTCCTGTGACACTCTTTTGCAAGGCCGACAGATACTTGAGCACACCGATGTGAGAATTTTCTCTTTTCTTCTCTTCGAGGGCTACTAATTGCGCCACCTCAGCTTCGTCGTCCTCTTCGGCCTTATTTTTTTCTTAACTGACGCTCGCAGAGCATTGAGGGCTGGTCAGTTAAGACATTCAATCACTTTTTGGGGGCCTTTGCAGAGAAAACAACTGAGAGGTCATCGGTTATAGCCAGTCGGCTGAGAGGATCCTTGCCTTGTTCTCGATGGCGACCTTGTCCCTAGTTTGTCCCTGACCGGCCTACTTCCCCAATATTTGGAGAATTAGAGCGGCTGTTCCTTGTATCTCGTCGCGGGGAGGCCTTGTCTCGCCTCATATCTTGAGTTTTTTAGCTGTTGCCATCGATTTTCAAATCAAACAACATTTTTGCGACTGCATAGGCATCTAACAAGGTTTGAACTCTTTGCTCGTAAAGTTTTGACCTTGCCCACGACTTTAGTCCCTCAACAAAATAGAAGACTTTGTCTTTCTCTGACATGTCCCAGATGTCTAACATTAGCCCTGCAAACTGCTTGACATAATCTCGGATCAACTCTGTATTCCTTAGCTCATGCAGCTTACATCTTGCCACGATTTCGATGTTCTCGAGGAAGAACTGAGACCGCAACTCTTGCTTCAGCTTTTCTCAGGTGTCGATGGTACATCTCCCTTCTTGGATGTCCATATATCGCGACCACCACCACAGTTTGGCGTCATCGCCTAGATGCATCGTCGCTAGAGTGACCTTCGACTCTTTAACGATGGTGTTTCTAGCCTTGAAATACTACTCCGTGTAAAATAAGAAGTTTTCCAAAGCTTTGGCATCTCGAGCGCCTCGGAAAGGCTTCGGCTCGGCACCTTGATCTTGTTCAGCTGAACAATGCCTCTAGTTGAGGTTTGATTACCCACCGCCATCATGGTGAGGTTTACACGAGAATTCATCTCGCCAATTCAGTCTTGAGGTCGGTTAGGGCCACTCTGACAGTTTCTGAGAGGTCCGCGACTAACTGTCCAATCGACCTGTGAGCTCTTTCAATTTTCACAATTCGCTCTTCTATATGGGCAACAAAGCCCGATGAACTATCACCATGCTGAACATATTGAGACGTGAGATTTTGAGTTCGAGGTTCTCGACTCTCATCAACAGCTCTTTTATAGGAATTCCGACTAGGCGGCCAGCTACCGCATCGATCATGTCGGCTTTAGAACTAATCTCGCCCAACTGAGATTCTAAAAACTGAACAGTGTAGGGGATCTCTCTCATATAGAGCATCCATTCTTCCAACTCAACCAGTCGGTCGACGTGGGCCTTGCCCATGTTTTCTTCTCAGCCATTTCTGCAATTACTTTTCAAACAGAGCTAACAAAGCTCTGATACCAACTGTCACGATCCAACTTCGTTGTCTTTGTAAAGTGATTGTGAGGCACCTGCTCTAACCCAGCGAGCAAGTCAGCGAAACGAAAATCACAGAGCGGATGACACGACAGGGCCAACCTCCCCCACGGGCCTCGAGAAAAGGTTTTCGAAAGAGAGAGAAAGAACGTTTTGAAATACGTTTTGTCTTTGAAATGTATATGACAAGATGCAATAAGGGACACGATAACTAGCTTGCATTCATTATATAATAGCTTGGTAGGAGGGAAGCTTCAAGAGTCAGTACCCCCTATAGTACATTTTTTACTATAACTAATGTGACACCCTTGCATATGAAAATGGCGAGGAGTCAATACCTAAACAAAATGAAGGAAACTATCCTAACATGCAATAATAACAAAATAACATAAAAGCATGATGAAAAGGGGTGTAGAGGTTCATGTGTCCATGTGCAACACGGATTAGACAAGCAAGATCATGACATGACGCTCGCCGCTGCCGTTCAGATCTGCCTAGGCCGCGGGTCCCTCCCCGTTGGGTCGCGAGCGCGTCGCGCGTGGAGTCCGCGCTGACCAGCAGCGAACTGTGCCTTTGCTGCGTGTTTTGCAGCGCCATCGACCGTGGTCGCCACTCACTCGTGTGATCGCCGTGAAGCTTGAGTAAGGAGCATTTTTTTTTTTTTTTGGTTAAGTTGTGTTGTAAATTCCTTGTTAAATTCCATTGTTGGAGCTTAAAAAATATGAGAGAAGCTAAATTAAGAGGGTGACCAAGGCCCTTGAGTGTGAGTTTTGTAATTATAAAGAAATTAATATTCTTTTTTTTTTGTTTTTGAGATCATGTGGTTTCTTGGAAATATATATATATATATATATATATATATATATATATATGTATATACATACATATATATATATGTATATGTTTATTTATTTGTAAATCAAATTGAATTAGTGGAGATTTAAAAGAATGATTTAATTATTGGAGGATTGGGATAGTTTAGGATAGTTTGACGAGCTTTAACCGGTCAACCGAGTTGACTGAGTCGCCAGTCCCAAAAACACGTTTTTTCAAGTTAGGTCTTCTTTACTAATTTTGACGTCCTGAACCTTCGAGAGTCTAAGGTGCTAATTTTGACTAGTTAAATTGTTAGGACTCCTTTCGTGTGCTAGCCTTCATTGAACGTTGACTTTGAGCTTAGGAGCTCGCTCGTGGATCGCTTAAGGTAAGGGAAACATATCATCAACTCGAGATCTTGTGGTTTAATACATGAATGTATCGAAATAGGATGTCTCATGTGATGATTACTTAATTGATTGATGCCTGTATGAATTGTGATGCTTGGTTTGGTACTGGCTATCTGAGAGGAAATTGAACATGTAATTATATATGAATGTGCGATTATTTGAAATCTTGATGGTGTGTTGATGCTTGATGATGCTTATATGGTTTGGTGCTTTTTTGATGTTGTTTTATATGGTTTGCTGCTTATTTGATGTTGTTACACTATTTTGAAGACAAACCTACTCATGATTAATGAGATAGAACTGAACAAATAGGTTTATATCCGGTTGTGTATTATTTGATGATGTATTGATACTTGGGGATGTTCATAGGATATGACGTTTTATTTGATGTTATTGAATCGTTGTAACACATTTAAGGTGTGTGATAAGCCGGGATGTTCCTTAGCGAACTAGCTTACACACCGTCGTCCCATTGGGGACCTAATTGATGAGTAATTCAATGGAACCATATTATTTTGGTGTGCATATTGACACCGTCGTCCCATAGGGGACAAACCTCGTTTGTGGTGCATTTATTGACACCACCATCCCATTGGGGACAAGCCTCGTTTCTGGTGCGTGTAATGACACCGTCGTCTCATAGGGGACAAGCCTCGTTATTGTGCGTGTAATGACACCCCCACCCCATAGGGGACAAGCCTCATTATTGGTACGTGCATTTACACCATCGTCCCATAAGGAACAGGACTCGATTTTGGTGAGTGCATTGACACCGCCGACCCATAGGGGACCTTGTTTAATATGTAAGTTTTACTGAAGCTTGGGTCTATGTACCCTTTGATTGAGGTATATTATTGAGACCGTTGTGCTTGTTGTTATTATTGATATCTTATTTTTTATTATATTCATGTCTGATCCTGAGTTGAGGATCCTTACTGAGTTTTCACGAACTCACCCTTTCCACTATAGAATTCCACAAGTATAATAGGTTTGTATCGGGATGGATGATCGAGCTGGATTTGACCATGGGCACCGCTGCACTCTTTACTATTTATTTTCTTTATGTTCCTTCAGCATATTTTCAGGGCATGTGTGTTTTTTTTGTACTTAAAAGATGTTCTGTTTTGGATTTTTACTCGGGCCATAACCTATTTTTAGAGCTTTTTGAACTTAATGGCAGTTAATTCTTTTAATTTATTATTTCTATTTTTAAGAACATGCCCATGTCATCTAAGTGTTTAAAACTCATGCATTTAGGATAAAAGTTCTAGGGTTGGGCCCATGGTTTGGGTTAGGTCTCTACACGACTAGCATTAGTTTAGAGTTCTACTGATTTTTTTGAAGACTTTTTAAATAACAATCCATGATCATTAGTGCATTTTAGGCACCTTAAAATCCTGTTCACAACACCTACATGTTGTTCCTTTGGGTTGTTAATATACTGACTTAAGATGCTAACAGAGCAAGCAATGTCGGGTATTGTGTGTGACACAGATTAATTTTCCTATAAGCCTTTGATACATGTCTTTTCAACTAGAATGTCATCTTCATTTTTCTTGAAGACTAGGTTTAGATCCATGTGTGTTTCTATAGGTCTACAACCAAGATTTCAGGTCTCTTTTAATAAATTTAGGATATACTTTCTCTGAGAAATTACAATCTCATCATTGGATCATGCCACTTCCATGCCTAGAAAATATCTCAAGTTTCCCAAATCTTTGATTTCAAACTCAGTTGCAATTATCATTTGAAGAGCGAAATTCTCTTCACTATCATTTTTTATAATGATGATATCATCAACATAAACAATTAAAATTGCAGTTTCTTTATTGATTTTACAAACAAGGTATGATCAACTTGTCATTGATGATAGCCACCTTTTATGAGTGTTGTATTGAACCTGTCAAACCATGCACATGGTGACTGTTTTAAGCCATACAAAGCCTTATTTAGCTTACACTCTAGTCTGCTATTAGAATTGTTTTTCATTATAGGAGGAACTTGCATATACATTTCTTCTTTGAGATCACCATTTGAGAATGCATTCTTGACATCAAGTTGGTGAAGTGGTCAATCTTGGTTTACAACTAGGGATAATAAAACTCACACATTATTCAACTATGCATCGGGGGCAAATGTTTCTTCGTAGTCTATCTCGTAAGATTGAGTGAATCCTTTTGGAACCAATCTTACTTTAAATCATTCCACACTGCCATCAGATTTGTATTTAACTGTGAAAATCCATTTGCAGCGAACTGGATTCTTTCCCGATGAAGCTTTGTAAGAATCCATGTCTCATTGCTTTCAAAAGCTCTAATTTCTTCATAAATTGCCTCATTTCATTTGAATCTTTAAGAGCATCATGGATATTTTGCGGAATGTGGTCGAGTTGTCGAAACCCGCCAAAATAAATTTCTGGCTCTTCTAAGTCTAACTTGTATAAATAGTAGAACCAGGTCAAATCCCAAAGAAATTATGAATTAATTTCTCAATGTTTGAAAACAAATAAAACAAACAAATTACGAAAACTTCCAGTTTAAGGGTGTAGTTTAATCCAATTGTAATATTGATCATAGACTAACATAATTTATTATTTTTCTTGAATTCAAGGAATTAGTCTACCTATTTGGAAAAGTCACACTAAATAATTTTTCTACTGTTTTATTGACTCTGACCCACCATCAAAACCAAACCTTATTATGGTTGAAGCTTAGGCCTATTAGTATAAAACATGAGAGAACGAGCTACCTCAAGCAAATGTCTTTGTCAATCGCTATCGATTTGCTAAAAATAAAATAAAATCGATCGATGGATTAAGTCAGTCGGTTTGATCGATTAAGTCGATCAAAATGGTCGAATAGGTCGTTTAAGTTGGTTAATTTATTTTAATTATTTTTTCTTTTTTAATAAAAAAACATATTATCATACAAATTTTTCTTGAAGTTTTAAGAATTAATTAAAAAAAAGCGAACATACCAAATACTTTTTAAAAATACATTTAAAATTAAGTTAATTTTACAATAATTTAATAATAAATTTAGTTAATTAAATAAATAAATATTAATATTATATGAAAGAATTTTTATTAGCCTACCAAACTAAACCGACCAAACTGACCAAAAATTTTGGTTAAATTTTTTAACCGACACCATCGAATATATACTTGAAAATTGATCATCTGCCCTTAATTAGGTCAGTTTCAGCCCATTGAATCGATTTTTGGAGAATGTATGAACACCCCTTCTCCCTTTCGGCAATACCATTTTGTTGAGTATTCACACATGAATAGTATGAACAATTCCAAGATACAAGAGATATGAACCAAGGTTTGAGTTAAAGTAGTCTCGAGCATTGTCTATTCTAAGAACTTTAATTTTACTTCCAAATTGAGTAGAAATCATATAATAGAAAGATTAGAAGAGATTGGAAGTTTCAGATTTGTTCTTCATTATGAAGGTCCAAGTCATTCTAGAATGATCATCAATAAAGGTGAGGAACTATCGAGCACCTTATATATTCTTCACTCTCATAGGCCCCAAAATGTCATTATGGATAAGAAAAACTGGTGTTGAGAATTTATAAGCTACACTCGGATAAACATTTCTGATGTGTTTAGAGAGTTGAAAAGTTTCACACTGAAAAATGTTCGACCTTTTATTAATAAATAAATTAGGGAATAACTTTTCGAGATACATGAAATTTGGATTCCCAAGGCATAAATATGTCAAAATATAATTTGACTTTAATTCACTTGACAAAGACTCTGACTAAGAAATAAAGTTAATTGACTTGACACAAAAATTAAGGTTAGGACTGATGACCAAACTCGAATGTAATTGTTCTTGAAGAAGATAGAGGCCACCATGTTGCCTAGCACTGCTAATCACCTTTCCTCGAATTCATCTCTTAAAATTCACACAAATTTGAATAAAATTAAGAGGTACAATTTGAGTCACCAATAAGTTTGCTAACTAAAATCAGATTGAAGTTTAACTTAAAAATATAAAGCACATTAGAGAGACTGAGATTATTGGTCAATTTTATAGACTCTATTTTTGCAACTTCAGAGACAAAGCCATAAGCGATCTGAACTGATGAATAACCAGGTTAAGATTTGAACTGGTGAAATAATGTGATGTCGTTGGTCATATGATTGATAGTTTATAGTCTACTATTGACGATTTATGCTTTTCATGTTGCACATAAAGACAAAAAAAAAACTAGTACCTTGATAAGCAAGATTTCTAGGAGGTTGACCGATCAATGATGATGTGGAGGCTGAGAATGAAAGGTGACCAATTATGTTCTGTAGTACTTCTAGTTGTTCCTTTGAAAAAACAGTGAGTTTCTGATTTCACTTTCTTAGTTAGTTTCCAATCTACTGACTAACATGAATTTTCCAACAAGTTTCTTATACATGTCCCACTTTTTTACAATGATCACACCTTGTTTTTCTTAGGACTATTGTCTTGAGATGAACTATGTGTCACCATGGTAGAAACCTCTTGTCCAACAAATAACTTTGTCTTAGGCATCATCATATCTTTTCTACTATTCTCTTGTCGAACTATAGAAAATGCTTCTCTAAAAAAAGGTAGAGTTTTCACACTCATGATCCATCCCCTTACATCGTCTAATTCCTTGTAAATTTCTAAAGAAACTCCATTATTCTTTTGTTTTCAACAAGTCTCTTGTAAATGTTCATGTCTTCTCCGCACTTCCAATCGTAAATTTCATAAATGTCCAAATGTTGCCAATTTCAAACAACAAGACTATAATATTGCATAGCACTAAGTTCTCCTTGACCCAAATTATACAATCGAATTTCAATGAGCAATAGATCATATTAGTTCTCAGAACTAGAGTAGGTTTCACGGGCAGCATATCATATTTCTTTTTGCAGTTTGAAGAGTAGAAAGTTCTCTCCAACCTCTGGGGTCATGGAGTTTAATAGCCAGGACATGACTAAATGGTCATCAATTTTCATAATCGATATTTTAAATCTTCCACTTTTAGGTGCAACAGTATCTCTAGTTAAATGCCCATCTTTTCCTCGGCCACAAATATATATAAATACTGATTGATTCCATTAGAGAAAATTATGACATTGAAGTTTATGATTAGTCACGATTCGAAGAGATGAATCATATTGTTGAAGTTGAGATTGAGAAAAGCTTTCAAAACTCACACTTCCTAGCCCATGTTTTGTCATTTTTTTAAAACAGTATGAAGGAATAAAAAAAAAATCAAATATATACATCTCAAGCTTTTGTTGGAAGTGGAGAATAAAAGTGTTGATTTATGCTTTGATTTGGCTAACAGTAGAGAATAAAGGTGCTAACAAAGTTGATTTGGCTTGTATAGGAGAACCCCCTTAAAGAAGAACCCTTGAAAGCTTAATTGGGAGCAAAGAACCTACCAGCTGATTTGGAGGATGAATATCCAAGTGAGAACCCACTTATTGCAGTCACTCGGAGAAGATTTTGTTTTGAAAAATCGAACTGAGAACTCATTGAAGATACACGAACTGATGGTCAATCGAAGGAGAAGACTCGACAAATCTGATGGTCAGATGCATCATCGAAGATACACGAACTAGTAGAAAAAAGTGATCGTTGGCGGCTCTAGTTGAGACTAGGGTTTCTGACGGCTAAGGTTTGAAGATAAGATGACTCTGATACCATGTGTTTTGAGGAGAAAAGTTTTTTTTTTTTTCTTCTTATTCCTTCACCTCAATAATACAAGGCTATATATATTAAGGAAAGGAAAAGTAGAATAAATTAAAATCTACTCTAAGAAAGGAAGATAACAAAAATTAAATAAAATAATTCTATATTTTCATCATAAGACCCGACATGCAATTATCACATCTTTGTAGATACATAGACATATTCTTATTCTATATAAGACCTAACAAGTAATCGCATTATTATTGATACTCAGGCACGCTATCTTTTTCATTATAAGACCTGAAAGGTAATCATATCATTTATGATACCCAAGCATGCTATCTCTTTCATCATAAGATCGAGCAGGTAAATATGACAAACCTACATGTTACCCCGACATCACTACTTATCTGGTTGATTATATTTATTGATGTGCTCTTATGATGTTATTCTTATTCATGCTTGTACTAATTTCGAGCTAGGGATTCTTACTTAGTTTAAGAACTCACTCTTTTCTTCTGTGGGTTTTCATTGGTAAGCACGAGCTTTAGCAAGATGGTTGATCAAGAGTTGGATAGACCATTGAATTGTTGGTTGAGAGTCTTTTCATCGTATTCTTCATTCCGCCATTGATTTTACCTGTTTTTTTTTTTTTTTGAATTTTACCTGTTAAGACTTATTGTTTATGAACTTACTGTAGTTTTAAGTTTTGAACTGGGTATTCATAATTTACTTATTTATTATTGAATTTACTCGATATTTACAAACTGAACTATTCAACCTGCTCAATTGTTAAGGGTTGGTTTACTCAAGCATCTAAAGTAATGGTGATTTGTTAAGATGCCCTGTGTATATCTTACCAAGAAATCATGGAGTAATAAAAAGTTAGAAAACATATATTTTCATATTTCCCACTAATTAATTTAAAAAAATTGAGTATATTACATCATAGACAAGTATAAATAATCCAATTTTATATAAATGATAATTAATAGTTTTTTTTTACTACCAAATATAAACTTAAAGTTTTGCCTACAAAAAACATAGGACTGAACGTTGGAAAGAATCATATAGTAGTATTTTTATTGATCTATTGAGTTTAAATACAAAGTGAATAAAGAAATTAATAAAAGGATAAAATCGTAATTAGATATTGATTAGGATTTGGAAGAGCTGAAGGCTCTCTTGAAAGTGGTGGGCAAAGGCCTGAGCCAATCTACAGCGCCAATGAAGGTTTTGGTGAAGAATGGCGCAGCTTCTTGGCTGGTCATGTTGATAAATGACCATGGTACCCTTCTGGATGGATTGGCTCCTTTTCCGTAACATTTGTATTGCCCATAGTACACAGTGCTGTGCCAATACAAAATTAATTAATTAACTTTTTAATTCTGAAAACTGCAGTATTTTTGTTTGAAAAATCGATATTAACTTTATAGTAATGTTGATAACAAATATTCAAATTCACATAGATAAGAAACAACTCTCCCACCCCTCAAAAAAAAAAAAAAAAAAAAAAAAAACACATCTCTCCCAAAGAAACATAGCTGTAAATCTAAGCCCATCAAAATACTTTTCATTTTTTTTATTTGAAAACTTACTCAAATTTTATAAAATAATTAGGAATATGGTCCTTTCAAAAATAAAATGTACCGATAGTTAATTATATTATAATAAATATTGTCTTATTTTTTCTTATTAATACAATATTCATAATAAATTATTTAAACGTGTTCATGATTTTAGACCTAGTAACATGAGGTTGCAAATAAAATATGTGGCCTAGTTTTTTAAAAACTTACTAAAACATGGCTTATTTACAAAATGTTAAAGTTTAGGTTATGCACTTTTCATTCGGTGTTGTTTAAGAGGTCTTTTATTTTATTTTTGATAGAATAGAATTTGAACTTATAATCTCATGATTATGAAGTTAGACAAGATATCTCTACTCTATTAATAATTTATTTGTGCAGTATAGAACTTTTATTTTTATTAATTTTACAATTAATAAAGTCATTAAAATTTAAAAAGTGTCTTACAAATTCTTTAAGGTGTATTTATTTTTGATAAAAAATAATGGAGTGGAGAATGAGTATGAAGAGTGGTTGAAATAATTGACTAAGATTAATATTAACAGTGATTGAATAATTAATCATTTGTTTGAAAATTAGTGTTAATAGAAATTAAGTTATAAGTACTATGTGAGATTTGATAGGAAATTTAATAAATGTTTGATTGAATCAATAACTGTAATTATATACTATTAAATACGGGCAAAATTATTTTTGAAAAGTAGCAGTTAACTACTATTTTTTTGAGGAAAAAAAAACAAATAAGCAAACACACACAGTTAGTGTCTATGACATATTTAAATTTATTTTTTTTAAATATTAATCAATTTATTTGATTTAAAACTAAATTGCCTGATTGAACCATATATTTTCAATTATATATGTCTTTATGAATGTTTAAATAGGTTAAGTCCCGTCACACATGAAATTAAAAATTCAAGAACATAATTAAAAGATGAGGAGTTTTTTTTTTTTTTTCTGAGGTTACAAATATTTGAGAAGACTCGAATAAGAGATCGAGTTGATGCTACTGCATCTTGACCAAATTCAAAACTTTTTTTTATTATTTTAAAAAATAGGACTTGGTTTTTGAAACAGTAAATAAAAGAAAACTATAAATGGAAAAATATTTTATCGAATTAATATCGCAAATAGTTTTTTCTTAAAAAAATATATATAGAATGTTTAGATGATAAAGAATAAAAACCTCTGCTTAGATTGATCTTGCCAATCATCCCACCCTTCCGGCAAAATAATATCCGACATATAAGTGAATCCAAACACCACCCTTGAGAACGCCCCCCACGGCCTTCCCAAAACAGCCGAGTTGATTCCCGTGATTTTGCAGCCCATAAAAATGAACCCCGTTTGCTCCGACGGCGACTCTCTCCGTTGGGCCGTGATGGTCCCCACGGCATCTGACACAGAGCGCAGATGGCAATTCTGCAAAAGCCCAAACCAAAAGGCCCAATCAGTACCTTGGCCCAATATGCCCAAATGGAAGATAATAAAAATAAAGGTAAAAGAAATGTTGTTTATGAGATTTCAAACCTCAAAAAGAGAAGCCCCGTTCCCACAAATGAAGTCAGTTGCTCCTTCGATATAACAACTTTTGTAGTAATGACGCCCGATGTCGTCTAAAAGAGTGTCTTGATGACCAAGAAATCTACATGCAGTGAATGAGACTCGGTCTCCGGATACGCGTAAGGCCACCGCTTGTGCACCCGGCCCATAACCGTTCTGGAACCAAAAATTTTAGAATAGCTCAATCAAATTATAATGAATTTATAATGTAAAATGTGTAAATTAATGAATTTTTTAAATGTGTCTATTTGTAATTGGAAAGTAATGTGTCTTTTTAATATACAATAATGTTTGCATTAATATAAATTCATGGTCTTTTCAAGAATAATGCGTGTGCATTAATGGGTTAAGCAACCTCAGTCAATGTATATAAATCGCATATCCTGAAAAGAAAAATGAAACCCAGAACAAATTAAACTTCATTTAAGCCGGAAAACTCGAAACTTTTGAAGATGGGTTTGTCAAATTAGCCCTTACAGTAGAAGGAATGTTGATAATGCAAGTGCTAGTGATGAACACAGTAATGTCGATGGGATTCTTAAAGAACATGGTGAGATGTGTGATACAGATCATGGTGAGTTTAAGTGGGAGAAATTCGGGTTGAGGAAGAATTTGATTGGAAAGGTGGAAGAGAAAGGAGAATCTCGAATAGCAAGTTCAAATCCTTGAGCTAGAGGTTGAGTTGTCGAAGAGAGAATGAAAATGAGTGTGTTTGGAAGTTAATGAGGATTAAACTATAGTAACTACACTAAGTATTTTTAAATACCAACATTACTATATACTTAAAAAGATCCATTAATTAACAAATAAACACGTTTAAAAAATCTATAAAATTTTTTTATTATAAATTTATAAGAGATTAATTACAACACTTTTCAAAATTTAGGGGAGGTGATTGCATAAATTGAAAGTTTAAGAACTTAATGGTTACAAATATAATATTTTAAGTTCTTAAACTTTCAATTTGAACAATCACCTAAATTAATTAGGTTACTTTAAGGAGTGGTTTGTGCAATTTTTTCGAAATTTTTTATTATTTAAGATCAACCACATGGTGGGAATCTGTAGAAAATATATAAAACTAAAAACGAAAAATGACCTAAATTAGTTAGGTTATATTCCAAAAAATATATATATTATTCATGCAATAACTAATTATGTTGTGTCAGCAGCTTACATTTTTTTTTTTGAGATACATATTCTCGGCGACTTACATTTCAAAACACTTATATCACATTATGGAAAATTTTAAAATACAATTTTTGGTTATTTAAGAATAAATTATAAATTTTGTCGGTATAGTTTTGAAGAAAGTTAAAATTTAGATTCTATGGTTTAAAAATATAAAATTTAGTCTTTATAGTTTAAAATCTAAAGTTTAGTCCTATAATTTGAAGAAATATAAAATTTAGTCCTTGAAGTTTGAAAAAATAGAATATAGCTCGTATGGTTTGATAAAACCTAAAAAATAGTCTATGTAAATCGTCAGCGAATTAAGTATGTAGATGTAACTTTTGATATATGAATAATATGTTTTTTTGTCTAATTAATTACTTATCTCACACCCTCGTTATTAACTACATAAATAGATATCTTCCACGTATTTTATTCATCAACAATTATAAATGGTGTAGACTACTTTTTAAATTTTATCGACCCTTAAAAATTAAATTCTAATTTTTCAAACTATATGAATTAAATTGTACATTTTTTCTAATTATAAAAAAAAAAATCTAGATTTTTGAAATCATAGAGATTTTTTTTATAACAATTGTAACCAAATTTATAATTTAACTTTTATTTAAACATTTTATTTTTAAATATCTAATTTTAATTTTATAGTATTTTTAATTTTATAGTTTTCATAGAATTAATTAAAATCAACTATTATACAAGTTATTATGCAATTCAATTATACACCAAATAAAATGTCATTAATTAATTATAAAAACCTGAATTGTGAGGTATCGTCCAACGAAATCAGAGGCCAGAACCGCTAGAGTTGCAGAATTATAAGTATTTCTGCTATCGTTCCAAGTAATGATCGTGTCGACTGATCTTTTTCCACTGATCGTAATGAACGGTTTATTCGCCGGAACAATCACTTTCTCTCTGTAAATCCCCGGCTTCACCGCAATAAACACCTCCTCCAAATTATGCTCCGGCACCGCGTCAATCGCCTCTTGAATCTTCGTAAAATTTCCTCTCCCGCTTTGATCCACGGTTATCAGAATCGCCGTCGTCGCCTCCGCCCTATCAATCTCCGCCAGCAGCACACTAATCGCCATAGCCGTACAAACCAGCCACAAACCGCTCATCCGACGAGACATTTTGAACTTCGCAAAATTCTTGGTTTGAATTTTTAATTGATTTTGTTATTTTGAATGGCGATTGATGATCGCCGGATAATCGGAGAGTTTATTAATAGGCGATTGAAGAGGGCGTTGCTTGGCGTTGATGGAAGCGGCGGCGGCGGCGGAGGCGGAGTGAGATTTGGAAATTAATTGAAGTTGAAAACAGAGGAAGAGTGAGTTTGTGGCATATGGGCGGGAATTTGAAATATATATAAGGGTAAAATAGTAAAAAGCGTGATTATGGAGGAGTTGAAAATGCACGCAAGGTGACAGTGACGTACATGATTCTCTCGATGATGGGGGAGTGCCATTCCATACCTGCTTCCGTTATTCGTTTAATTTATTTTCTTTGTGTTTTTTTTTTTAGTAACGGGTTTGTTTTACATTACGCACATAAGTGTATTATTGGACATGTGAGAGTGAGAGTGTGATATGCATGATATTATTTTGGCAAATGAAAGACTTTGCTCAACATTAGAATTCATAAAGTGGGGATGAAAAAGTTGAGATGATGACGTGTACATACATAACTCGACCAGGTGTCGTGCTCGACATGCTTCCACATTTAAATTTGTGCCAACTTAGGTGGTATAGACATAAGCAAGAGTACAGTAGTTGCTATTGCATGTGAGGTAAACTACACAATATATTCAGTATCTTTTTTTAGTTTATCTATCTATAGACAACACCTAGGGTGTGTTTGAAGTTCCTAAATGTTCAGTTTGGTTATCATAACCTAATTGATAATCGCATAGCGTTTATCATAACCAATCGTGTATTTAAATCTGTGTATTAGTTTATCTAAATCTACGTGTATGTTATTTTAAATTCAAAAATAAAAAAACTATTTGTCCGTTTATATAAACTTTTTACGTGTTTCTTTAATATTATAATGAATATTAACTATTAATTTTCATTAAAATTTAATATGAATAATTAATTTATTTACCAACGTTGAACAATTTTCAATAAACAAAATATATGTTATATTTTTCTAAAATTACATCGTGATTATTTGAGATAATGACCATTTTATAAATTTATTTAATTTATTCAGTTTTTACTAACTAAATAGATTTATTTTCAAAATAAAATGATGTGAATAAAAAATTTTCATATTTATTCAAAAATCTCAAGTTTAAGCTATATCAATATGTTAATTTTTTTTAGTATACAGCAACTATACCCATATATAAAATAAGTTTAACAAAACTCCATGATTAATTATTTGCAAACTTTTTTAACATAAGTCAAGTTATTTAAAAAGGGGATTTTTTTATGTATAACAAAAAAAAAAACCAAATTAATGCTATTAATAACACACTTTTAAAATAATTAAATGTATGGCACAAAAGTTGACAAAATTATTAAGATGCTCCTAAAAAGTCGGCAGTTAGGAGAGGTATATGAATGAACCAGTCTACATTCGAATGAGAGAGATCTTGAAGATATATTCTCATGATTAAGAAATGTTTAAAAGAATCGATTTGCACTACATATACTAACAAGGTGCACATTTCTTTTCGGTGGCTCAATCGTGTTTAACTTGGAATAGTCCTTGATCGGGTGACTTCTTAAGAATTTTGCTATGATGCATGTGAGTGAGAAAAAAACATGTTGAAAAGACTCATGTTATTCTATAAGAATATAGTCTTCATTTAGAAGCGCTTAAATGCTAGTAGTTAACGTGGTCGAGACACGTGTGAGAGAAGGGAAAAAAAGAGGAATTAGAGAACTCAAAAAATATATCAAGTGAATGTTAATATATCACTAATATCAGTTGAGCTATGTTAATCTCAAAAAATATGTAATTCTTAGCTTTATTTAATGATACATATTAGAAAATAGTGAAAAAATATAAGTGAATATTAATAGCTTTAACTAATGTTTTTTTTTTTTTTTTAAATTCAAAATATAGCTAATGTTAAAAATTTATAATAATAATATAAAAAAATTAATCTATTTAAAAATGATGCTAGAGTCGCTCCCTTTAGCATAAATGCTGTTAATTTCAGCTATAACAACCAAAATTGGTCAAAGAAAAAGGGAAGAAAATCAATGTTAATTAGAAATTGAGTCAAACTACAGCAATCTCTTGTTCAATGGTTTTATGTCTTTTTATTTTTCTTTTTGTTGCATTAATCCATAAATTTCGCAATCACTGTGTTATCCGCCGCCGCCTCTTGCTTCCAATTCTAATTTCCAAGCGACAATATGGAAAGAGTAGTATACAGCTACTTAAATTATGTGAATTATTTTTTCAAAAAAAAAATTATGTGAATTATTTAATTTATAATTATTATGCGATTTTTATTTTCCCAGTTCAAGTGGATCAAAAAAAAAAAAAAAAAAAATCATAATTCTGAATGCACAATTCATATATGATAGATTTGCAAGTGGTATGAATGTTGCATTCTGGCTCAAAGCGTACTAGTATATATAAAAATGTTTAAGACACATATTTATCAATCCAACCTCAATTTGGAACAATGACTAATTCACTTTTTTTAAATTCTATTCTATTTTAAGTTCGGTTTTAATTTCACAATTATGGGAAGGATTCTAAGGACATATACATCAATATTGAATGATGATCTTTCAATCGTCTTTCTCATTTTGTTAGTTTCCAATAGGGCTGTTCAAAGAATCCAACAATCTGAATAATTGGAACCAACCCAATTCAATTTGACGGGTTAGGTTGGGTTATAAATTTATTTGAATTGGATTGTGTTCAAATAAATAAAAATTTATGGGTTGGATTGATTTTTGGGTTGACTTAAAATTGATTTGGTTGACCCGAACTAACCCGAATTTATTATTTAATAAAAAGAAAATTACTTATAGAATAATTATACATGCATTTGTTTAATTATTATTTTTAAATATTTTGTTCTTCAAAAACTTTTAAATGGTCTTTATAAAATATATAATTGTATTCAAAATCGACACATTCACTCAACCAATCCAATAAAATATATAATGTAGACAAATAAATAGAATAGGTTGGTTTGAGTTGAAAAATTGATCAACACAAAATTTTGAATTGATCTAAAAACTTTCCGTCAACTAGAACCAACCCAACTCGTGTACGCCCCAAATTTATTTAACTAGCTTAAATTTTGAATGATTTCATATATTTTTAAATTTTAAACATTACTTTCTGTTCAAAGATTTTTATGGATGGTTGGAATGAAGATTTTTATTGATTTATTGAACTTTATAATTTAAATATATGATTCAGTCAAAGATTGTTTTTTGGA
>JBBMEG010000015.1:9148743-9185793 GCA_037832605.1 Cyclanthera cordifolia | reverse complement strand
GTTCTTTCTGTCCGTGGTTTTTTCTCCGGTTGAGGAGTTTTTCCACGTAAATTCTTGTGTTTTCTTTTATTGTTTTTTCTTTTAATCTCTCAGTTATTTTCTGCTTATTCCTGCGATTATTAGGGAAGGTTTTTCCCAACATTATGTTCTTCCATTAATTTAATTATATAAATTAATATTCTCCTTATTAGTAGATTTAAAAAGTTTTGAAAATGAAAAAATAAAACAATTGTCAGAAATTTAAATCATGATCTATTATTTTATACCATGTTAAATTATATAAAGCATTAGTCAATCTAAAAACTTAAATTGAAGTCAAGATCTTCTGTCTTTATATTACAGGCAAAGATACAAATTTAATCAAATTTAGAAAATAATTATAAAAATATGATCACTTTCAAAAATATTATCAAATGTAATTATTGTACTAATGTGTAATATCATGTACTTTTGTATAATATAATATTTATAATACAGTATTAATGACTATATTTGTAAATATTTTTAAATTTGACTACATTTTTAATTAGTTTGTGAGAATAGTACATCAACTACAATTTTTCTCTATTATATTATATTATGTAAACCCATTTTCTAAAAGTTTTAAAATAATTCTCATAATTTTTTATCATTAAAAAAAAAACAATCTAACCTTTATAGATGTTAAAATATAATTTTATCATTGATTTTTTAAATCTAAATTGTTAAAGTTCACCTCGATAATACTCAATACAATTAACTGTGTTGGTAATTTTTAGATTTTCCTTTTGAATTTATAAATCATCCATACAATATATTGGTTGTTTGATTATTTAAATAATTTGACTAATTGTTAAAATTAATTCATTAAGATGTTTCTCTTCTTATTCTTCTTCGTCGTTTTTATGTCTTTATTTTGATTAATTCTATAATTGTTGTGTAACTCCAATGAACTAGAACAACAAGATATACTTTAGCATTAATTTTTATATACTTTAAGCCTTTTATTTCATTTATAAAGAGTATAATATAAGTTCATAACAGAGATTATGGTTATGGTGAGAACTTATTTTGGTCAATTTGTTACTAAATTTTCTAATATATCCATTCCCATTTATTTTGATGGGGGAAGAATATTCAAAGAAAATGAGAAAAATAACCTTTATTATTATTATTATTATTTTGAAGGGTAAAGGGCATATTCTAAAAATGAAATTTAAGAGGGGTTTGCCTCAATAATTGTGGAGTAATTATTTGGAGAGATTATAAATGATGAATTATTTTAAATGATTTTTTAAAAAAAAATTATAATAATAACTTGTTTGTATGAAACATTTTAAAAGTGATTTTAAAAATTCATTTTTAATTGCTCTCTTTGACTCCCAAAGAAACAACCCAAAGTTTTTCGGTTGAAAAGTAAACATGTTATTAGAAAGTAAGTTACGAAAATAAATCATATAAGTTGAGAAAATAAATACATGTTAAGTTTTTTATTTTAATCTTAGAGAGTTATAGGGGGGGTTCTTTAAGGAGATTTATGGATCTAGGTTTTTCCATAGAGTCATATAAATAGGATGCATTGTATGTGTTGAGATATGAAGCATCAAGCATCAGATAAAAGTAAGGTGAGTTTGAGAGAGAAATGTGAATCAAGTTTGTAGTTTGAAAGAAAAGTTACCCAATACAAGTGAAATATTCTTAGTTTGAATTCTTTGTTTTGTTAGTGTTTATATATCACGCTACCAACATTTTCATCCAAAAATTAATAATATGGGTATATTTTAACATTTTTGCTGGGAGTGCTTCCTTATAATATTCCAAATACACGAAACTTTTAACATTTTTCATCTAATGATAATTTTGAATATTTTCTAAATTTTAAAATATACAAAAGGTTTGGTGGTGCAATACATGGTTTCACTATTTTGTATTAATCTGTATTTTGTTCTCAATTTATTTTAGAGTAGTAAATGCGATTTGTGGTCCCCTCCTCATATTTTTACTTTTAAAAAAAAAACATATTATTGAAATATTTTTAAGTTTAAAAATATTATTATAATATATTTCGTAGTTTAAAATTATTAATTTTAATTTCATTCATATAAAAATAATTTGTACATAACAAGTTTTTATTTATTTTTCAAAAATTTTAATTTTATCCTTCTTTTTAGCAAATTGACCGACAACCATCAACTAACTAATTAAGTCTATTAGCAAACTCACTAAATATTTCCGTTGAATTACTGATTGAAGATTATCTCATAAACATTTTGATCGTTTTAGATAAACGATCCATTTTTTGTGCATGAATTATTTTCATAATTTCGGTGTTTTTTTTTATACAGGAAAATTTTCCATTATTTAGTAAATATATATAAGCAACAAAATTTTAAATATATATATAGAGAGAGAGAGAGAGAGAGAGAGAGAGAGAGTTGTTGAATGGGCCAACTAATTCTTTAACAAATAACATTCAGTTTAGCTTAATCCAATTTACATAAACGTCTTACCTATCAAATACAAATTAATTTACCATTCATGTTAACATAACAGCAATTAATTTAACATATTCATTCAGCCAAACACGTCGTTAAAATTCGATTTAATCAATTACAAGTTGTTTTATTATTATTATTTTTTTTAATCATTTTAATTTGTTGTTTTAATCAATTTTCATATTAGATAATGAAAAAAAAAGTGATAAATGGAGGTTGGTGAAGAATGAAGAAGCGACTACTTTTAGATGATAACGATGCACTTTTTTTATGTATCTCAAATTTAATCTTAAAATTTACTAACACTAAATGGTGTAACTAAACAAATTTTTTTTTTTTTTAAAGTAAAATGTAATGATTATAAATTTCATAACTTAATTATTGTTTAGGCAATTTTCTACCAATATTTTATTTATCAAATCATGAAGTGATATAATTGGTAAAACAAAGAGGATGTCTATTATATATGCAATGAGGATGATGTCATACACAAAGAACGATTATAATTTCATTAAAAAGAATTATAATAAAGTATATTTTTAAACATTTTATTCTTGATCTTTTTTTTTCTTTTTTGACGTTAAAACAATTAGATTAGAAGATTCGAACCCATAATTTCATGATCTTTGAGTGTACACTGATGCTATTGAGTTACTACTCTTTTGACACATTTTATTCTTGATTTATGTTAAGCTGAAGTATATGAATTTGTAAATAAGAGATGATATTTTCATTTTTTTAAAAATTAAAATGACTTTCAAATATTGCATCTTCGTGTTGGAAACGAACTAACGAACGTTTTATTATTATTATTATTATTATTATTATTATTATTATTATTATTATTATTATTTATTCTTTTAGGAGGTGTTTGTTTGTAAAATTGTAAAGTATTTATTTTGAGTGTTTAGAAATGATGAGTTATTTTGAGTGATTATAAAGAAGAAATTGTAATAATAGCTCATTTGTATAAGGTTTTTAAATAGTGATTATAAAAACTCTTTTGTAAAATCTTCTTAAACATTCAAAACAAACATCTCTAGAGAATTGTTTAAAAAATGATACACTTTGGCCTACTAAATGTATACAAAACCTACTTTAAATATGAGACCTTGTCATTTTTTATTTTGGAAATTTTTTTTTATATTTTATATCTAATAATTTTGTTATCCAAATAACTAAAGTTGAGCATTGTTGAAATATCATAGCTAAAATTATTCAATTTTGAAAAATATAGACAAAATATAAATTAGACTCTAAATTTAAAGAACATTATATTATACTATTTTTGAAATTAAAATAATAAATAATAAATAAGTTTAATGGTCATTTAACCTACCTACTATTAGTTTATTATGAGAATCATTCCTAAAAAATAAATCACACTGTAAAAAATTAAAAAAAAAATCAAAAAATCAAAAAAAAAACAAATCTTTTGTGCTATTTTATATATATTTGACCAAATTAAATTAATAAAAGTATTTTTCTCTTCTTTTCTTTATTTTTTAGGCTTCAGTTCTAATTTCTTTTAGATCTCAATGTTTTAAAATAGAAAAAATTATTATAAAATTTCAATAATTCTCAATTTTAGTCATTGAGACGATAAAAGTATTAGTTACGTAATATAATACTCACTAAAATGATGGCTAGACTAATTTTAAATATTAATATATTTGATAAAATGAACATTTTAGGTTCAATTTAATTTTTAAAAGAAAATAGTATCAAATTGTGCTAAAAGTGAGCATTATTAAAATTTAAGGGGTAAAAAAGTGTTCATTTTTAAATCATATGGACCAAACTGAAACATATTCCAAACCTAAAGATAAAAAGTGAGCATTATTGAAATGTCAGAGTAAAAGTGTTTAATTTTAAAAAGTATGAATCAAAAGTAAATATTATTGAAATGTTAAAAATAAAGCGGTTGCATTTGTATATAAAAAGCAAGTATTTTTAAATGGTTAACTACTTCAGTTTTTGTTTTAAAATGGAGTTGTTGAATGATACTATTCAAAAGTTAGAAGTTAAACTTCAACTTTAAATTTTTAATTATCTTAGTTGGCACTTCTTCAAAAACACTTCTCATATTCTCTTTAAATATTGTGATTAGAAGATTTTGTCAAACTTCGCATTTGTCTGAAATATTTTTAAAATATTATTGGGTTTTCTTTTTCATGTATCCAAAAAATATATATATGTATAAAAAAAAAAAAAAAAAAAAAAAAATCACATGTCGCAAAATTTTGAAAATATTTCTTATATAGCAGAAAAATAAAATGATTAAAATGTTCTTGTCTCAATCAATTAAACTGTTCAGTGGATAGCTTTCAATCAGTAATTTAACTTCACTACTTGTAACCTTCAATCAGTAGTTCAGTTAATAGACTTCAATCAATAATTAAATTGATAGATTCAATTAATTCACTGATAGATTCAATCAGTTCGCTAACCGTTTTCAATCAATTTATTGAAAAGAATGATAAAATTGGAATTTGTGAAAAACGAATAAAAATCTGCTACATAGAAAGAAAAATTTTTTATTGTTATAATTAAAATAGATGAATGAAAAGCTGCTAGGCGAAGTAATTTCTCTGTATCATTTTATTTTTATTGTTTGTGAAGCATATAAAATTTAGATAATTAAAATAAATAAATAGCTTTAGAAAAATACCATTAACTTATAGATTATTATCAAATCTAATAAGAGTGCAAACTTTAAAATGTTGTAAAGCTTTGTGGGTGTAGGTAAAAGAATGTATAGTCACCTAAAATTTATAATATCAGTAGACAAACTTTATAGTGTACGCAATTAAAAAATGGCTTTATGCATTTTCTTCTTTTTCTTTTTAATACTCATTAAAGTCATCCAATCTGCCGTTGAAATATTAATCTTCGGCCCAATCAGTTAGCCTATTGGGCCTGTTTTCTAGCCCATTTAAGGAATGATTATTTTTATATAAATATAATTCATCATCTGTTTGCTGTTTTATGATATTTAGGGTCGGTTTGGATAAGGCGGGTTGAGATGGGAATGGATGAGATAAGTTGAGATGTGAAGATAAGTGTTAAAAAGTTGATGTTTGGGGTGGTGGATTGAGATAGGAAGTGTGAGTAAGTTAGTGTTTGGGTGGTGACTTGAGATGAGATAAAAGTTGATTGATAAGATGAAATGGGATGAAGTAGTTTTTTTTATAAAAAAAGTAAAATAATTAATATAAATTTTAATTGAATATTCCATAAAATAACATTTTGAAGTTTTAGAAAAATAATAACACATTCAAAGTTTTATTTCTTATTTTATTAAATACATTTTTTTTTTCTTATTTACAAAATAACATATTTAAAGTTTATTTACATTTTATTATTATTTATGAAATTTAAAAATTTGTTAATCAAAACAATTACAAATATTTTTAAATGACGTGATATAAGGAATGATTTTTTTTTTTCAAATTCATTAACTATAGCTTGAAAATAAATATGAAATAGAAGAAACATATTTTTTTGATTATCAAATGAAGTAAAATAATTGATTAAACAAACAATAATCAAAAAGAGAAATAAATAATTAATACATATTTATGATAATACATATATATAAATAATTACAAATATAATTTAAATAACAAGATATATTGTAAAAAACATGATTGGTAAATATTGAAAGTAAAGTAAATACTCATAAATAAAATATTCATAGTTTATAAATAAATCAGTTGGTTAACAATATTTTATTTATTTTAAAAGTTCGTGGTTCGAATCATAGGTTGAACAACTTATTTTTGAATAAATTGGAATTAAATATTTAAGACTAATTAATATATATATTTTTTTTTTATTTTTTTTTTTTTTTTGAAATGTTGAAGTCTAATTAAAACAAAAATAAAAAAAAAAGAAGAAAAATAAAAGTAACAATTAAAGTGTAATTAAACAAAAACTAAAAGAAAAAAAAAGAAAAACTCCTAATAACCTAAACGAAAAAAAAGAAAAGAAAATAATAAAATTGAAAAAAACGAACAAGGAAGGAAGGCAAAAGAGAAAAAAAAAAAAAATTTAAAATCAAAATTGGCAGAAAACCAAGAAGAAAGGAAGGAAAAAAAAAACGCGTGGCCCACACGCGTCGTGTTAGCCGTCTTTTGGAATTCGGTGGACCAAACGCCGGGTTGGCATCCCTTCCTGGACCAACCCGACGGGCCAAATGCGTCCTTAAATAAATGTCTAAAACTAATATTTTAAAATTAAATAAATAAATAGATAGATTCCAATTGATATTTATACCTTTGATATTAATTGGATATTTATGTTTTAATAAATTTGAGTTTAGATTACCCCTAATTAATTTCAAAAAGAACTTAATCTAAAAAGTACTTAAAAAAATATTTAAAATACTCTTTAAAAAAAAATACAAGGTTCTTTTAAAATAAATTAAAAAAACCATAAAAGATTACAATTTTTTGACAAATCAAAATTCAAACCGTGTAACAACCCTCCTTCGAAATCTCAAAAAATTAAAAACACTAAAAAAATTGAAAAGATATTTGATGAAACTAGTATTTCTTTGTCTTTTAAAAAATTAAACCAAGATAGAGAGTTAAATATTAACTTGAAAAAGTTTCGACAGTAGTAAATTATTGTCGTACCTTCTACTATGCTCGTACATATTATGTTTTGTGGGTACATATTATGTAAATATATAATATGTACACAACTAACACGTGCAGAATTGATGTTTATCACTACACATACGACCATAGATCACGATGAGGGAATAAAGAGTACCTGCATTTTTCTTTTCCAATAAGTTTCAATTTGCAGCAAACTTTGAAAATAAGACATATGAATCTTCCGACTTACCACTCATGAGTTCAAATGTCTTCTCTTTGCAATAGTTAGATGTTAATATGGTGGTTTTTCGTCACATACTTCATCATATCTCTAGGGTTCAAACCAAAGAAGCTTATCCTTGTTGTTTCAAGGACTGAGGTATTTTTCCAGATCTTGTGCAACATGTTTAAAAGTGGTTTTGCTCCTTTTGTTCTTGGACATTATTCCTCTTTGGTTTTTTTTTTGTGTTAATATTTTAGTAAGATTTTGTTGATACATACAAAAATGTTGCAACAAAATATATGACAAAAGATAACCAAACTCCTCAAGTTGTGGTAGGTATATATGTAACCACCCATTCGCAGAACAAACTCGTAGGTGTATATGTATAGACCAAACTCGTAATGCTCAGCAAGTGGTTTATCTAATTGTTGTTGTGTTGTCGACAAGAAATGTAATGAGGAAGGAGTGGGTTTTTGCATGAGAATGAGGAATGGAAGTTTTTAGAGTTTACGCCATGGTTTTTAGGATTTTATACACTTTAACCTTAGATTAAGCGGATGCTAGTATATCTATAATGTCAGTTGAACTATGCTTGTTTTGACATTTTAATGCTAGTTAAATGCATGTTAACTTCATATAGTTGGTAGTTTACATTTTCAACCCACGTACATAATAATATTCTAAACTAAAATAATAAGAATAACCATAACAATAGTTTAGTGGCTAAATTAATTATAAAAAATGTGCCAAGAGAGCAATAGTTTAGCGACATTAGTGTATACCCAGGGACCGTATGGTCATGGTTAGAATCTCATGCCCTCAATTGTTGTAATTTCAAAAAAAATTATAAAAAATGTCGTAGGATTTTTTTTTATCCTGCATTGATAAACAACGAGAAAATTGATTGAAGACTATTAGTGAGCTGATTGAATCTATCAACAAACTGATTGAGTCTATCAATTGAACTAATGATTGAAAGCTATGAGCCGAACTACTGTTTAAGACTATCAGGTGAAGCGAAATTACTGATTGATTATTGAAGTGATGGTATTTTAGTCATTTTACAAAAAATGCTTCATTTTTCTGCTATGTAGGATATAATTTCATAATTTTGCTATACATGTTTTTTTTTTGTTATACATGAAAAACCCCCTCATAAATAAATATAACAATAACAAGTTATCATTTAATTCTAAAGAAGCGAATAAATCTTTACATCAACCTATCATATTTAGGTTTTTAAACTCATCTCAACAACAATTTAGTATTTTTCATCTTTAAAAAGTTGACCTTTCAAATATTAATATATGTTTATTCGCATTAATTTTCGGGAAGGAAAAATATTCAAAGTAAAAAAGAAGAATAACTATTTTTGAATTAGATTTTTTTTTTTTAGTACGTTGTAAAGTTGAATGACATATTATTCAACTAATTACTTCATTAGTTAAAAATATAAACTCCCTAGTTTAATTCAACTATGTTAATTTGTACCATTCTTCTCTATCGCTCATGGATTAAGTGGGTTGCAATAAAAAAAAAAAAAAAAAAAATCTTTAATATTAAGGCTTGTTTGGCTAGACGAGAAGAGAAAAAAAGGAAAGTGATAAATAAAGAAAAATAAGAATAAATGAACAATTTATGTGATAGAAGCTTGTGAACAAAACAATAGGAAGAGATCCTTCCCACTCCTTTCCACCACACCAAACATATTTTTGATGAATTTTTTATTAAGATATTCTCTCATAAAAAATAAAAATAAATAAATAAATAAATAAATAAATATATATATATATATATATATATATATATATATAAATAAAAGTAAGGTAAGCAATGAATCCCTTACAAAAGCGCGCAATAAGGCATTATGAGTTGAAAGCTTTCATTTGAATTGTAGCTAAATCTATGTACTTTCAATATCGTTGTCTAATTTAATTCTTCCATGGAAAGGATGAATTAAATTAACTCTTCCTCCAAGTTAGATTTTTTTTTTTTTTTTTTTAATGAAGAAATCAAAGATATTAACCAACAAACGAACCACGAATACAATCATCCTCAATACAAAAGGCCACCAAAGGGAAGAACCCCTCCAAAAAAAGCATCATTCTTCCAACAACAAGAAGAAGTTCCACATCACCAACTGCTTACATAGAGTTTTAGCTAACAAATCCTCCCAGTTAAATTAATTTTTCATAAATATTACATCAATCATAGATAACAAAAAAAAAAATCATAATTTATCAATAATTTTTCTACAAATAAATACATTTAAACGAGTTATACTCTTTTACAAACTCACCTCAGGTTGGAAAAATAATAACTAACACAAAAGAAGAAAATTGTATTTGGGAGGAAGTATACATAAATAAATAAATGTTTGAATCACCCATCATATTTATAGCCAAATTACATGATAAAAATAGAATGCACTAGTTCATTATCTCACGATCCCACTACCCTAAAAACCAACTGGCCTTAAATTTTATCGATTACATTATCCCATGATTACACGATCTCTCACAATTAAATAAAATAATAAAGTAAATCAGAATTAATAAGAAATAATTAATAATTATTTCAACCTCCCCCTTTAATTCTGATCAGAACAACCTTCATGCCAGTCAAGTTTGATAAAGCCACCAATCTTCAACTGTTTATTGAGAAACGCCGATTTGACGTAGTGAATTTTCCATTGCTTTTGTGCTTCCAAATCAATGGTCAACCTTACCGTTTCCATTTGAACATCAGAAACTATTTCTTCATAATCATCATAGTATTGTCCTTGTTTAAATCCTTCGCCGCGAACTTTGCTTTGTCTTTGTCAATTTCATCATTTTTTTTGGAATATCAGTCATATTATTCTTCCCAATTGTCATCAATTCTTCCCTCATCACATCTTGCCATTTGGGATTTTGAATGACATCTCCAACATATTCCAAATCTGCAAGAAAAACAAAGTGAACTAATTCTCCATCATTAACTTCATCATCAAGATTAACCTCATAATCTTTTACAGGTTGTCGCAGCTCCCTTCTTGACTTTTCCATAGTAGTTGTAATTATAG
This sequence comes from Cyclanthera cordifolia, assembly GCA_037832605.1. Lineage (NCBI taxonomy): Eukaryota > Viridiplantae > Streptophyta > Magnoliopsida > Cucurbitales > Cucurbitaceae > Cyclanthera > Cyclanthera cordifolia. The sequence goes on along the minus strand of JBBMEG010000015.1, from coordinate 9,175,428 downwards.
CTGCAACTTCAGGTTGAACTGCAACTGTTTCTTGAGTAACTTTATCTTGTACATCTGTATCCTCATTTAAAGCGTAAATATAACGTTTTTTTGAATCCATGTCATCTGTTGTATTCCATTGGTGATACCTCATTTTCTTTTGTTTTAAGCATGCTACTAGTTATATACATGATTCTTCCATTCTTTCTACCAGCCACTCCATTGGGTTGAGGAGTGTAGGGATAAGTAATGTTATGCTGCAACTTGAATTCTTGGCAATGATTCTTAACTGTTACATTCAAGCAATTGAAATCACCCATATTAAAATCTACTGGAAACATGCGATTTTTTGATGATAAGGTTTTAAGGATCAAACTACCTTCCTTATCAAAAATTGAGAGTTGATTTACAGAGATATTCATCACATAACCCTTTTCGGCTAACTGTCTCATACTCAACAAATTACTTTTCATATCAGGTATATAAAAAACATTTGAAATGTACCTGTGATCACCATTTTTCAAAGTGATAAGAATTCTCCCTTTTCCAGTCACCGGAACGAAACTTCCATCACCAAATTTCACTCTTGTGTGAAACGATTCATCCAACTCTGCAAACAGTTGTTTATGACCACACATGTGATTTGTGCCACTTGTTTCCAAATACCAAGTCTGGTCGTTTGGAGTTTCATTTGATGTGCATGATCCTTTTCGTCATATTCTTGATTACGATCTTTTGAGTATAATTGGCAACTTGATTATCACCTTTTGATCTAAACTCATTTGCATAATGGCCCAGCTTGTGGCAATTATAACATTCCACATCACATTTTGATCTGCACTCATTTGCATAATGGCCCTGCTTGTGGCAATTATAACATTGAACATCACATTTATTATACATACCTCTATGTTCTCTTTGTTGCCAACTAGTGATGTTATCCTCAGCACCTCCATGATTCTGGCCACCACGACCTTTGTTGGAATAGGTGTCACCACGTCCACGTCCTCTGCTTCGTGAACTACTATGCTTGTGATAGGAGCTACCAATTGAGGCTTGTGCTTGCAATGACTGTTCAATTGGTTTTTCAATTTTACTGTCATCCATCCGTTGCTCATGCGCTCGCAGGGAACCAGATAATAATCTTACTGTCATATTAGACAGGTCATTGGCCTCTTCAATTGCAGCAATAACATGTTCAAATCTGAGAGTTAAAGATCTCAAAATATTTTCCACCTTTGTTTGCTCTGAATGTGTTTCTCCATTGGTCTTCATTTCGTTTGTCAAAGCCAGAATTTTGTTAATGTAGTCATCAACCGTTTCTGTGTTCTCCATCTGCAGCAACTCATATTGGCGTCTTAGAGTTTGAAGACGCACCATTTTGATCTTTTCATCACTTTATAACAGGTTGACAAAATAGTCCATGCCTCACCTGAGGTCGTTGCTCCTTCGATTTGCTTATATGTCTATCATTCATCCCTTGGTGGATGAAATACAACGCTTTCTTGTCTTTCTTTTTTGTTCCCGACCTTCATCTATATAGACCACCAGTTATAATTCTTGGCTAGAATTATTCCTGATAACATATCGTTTAGCTCTGATACCAATTGTTGAAAACATAATAACTAACACAGAATAAGAAAATTGTATTTGGGAGGAAGTATACACAAATAAATAAATGTCTGAATTTGATTTTTGTTCAGCCATATTTGTAGCCAAATTACCTGGATAAAAATAGAATGCATAATCCATTATCACAGGCCCACTACTCTAAAAACCAGCTGGCCTTAAATTTTATCCATTACACTATCCCACTATTACCAGATCTCTCAAAATTAAATAAAATAATAAAGTAAATCAGAATTAATAATTATTTCAGCACTTCAGCCATTATTTCTCAACCAAACACATGATAAGCTTAAGCTTATTTGAGCATGCATTTCATACAGTTAATTCTAAAAACGATTTTATTATTCTATGTAAATAAGGCTTAAGTTTTTCTTCATTAAATTTGCAATTTATCATTATATATGAAATCGTAGAGTTGGTCAAATTTTGCAAACTCTAAGCTGATATCAAACCTCCACAAATTTTGCCGCACACGCAGGTTTCAAATTCTTCGCACACATTTACTAGAAGAAAAAAATCACACACACAGGAACACTCAAATTTCTTTTTCTGTGTCGAATATATTTCGACTGTTATGGATGATGATGCTTCAAGATTTTCTCCATTGTTCTGTAGCTTCTGTTGCAGAATTTCGACCTATTTCTTCTTCGAAGCTATGCCTGTTGCGGCAGCCATGGCGGCGGGGCTTTTCTGGATTGTCGACCTCAGAATCGCTCGACTCCATTAGCAGCCCTCCCAGGCATCTTCGTCTTGCTGCGGGTTTATTGGTAGGTCTCTTTGCAACTTTCACTGTATATTTGGCTTTTCGAGCGTAGATAGACTTCGATTCATCTTCGGATTTAGTTCGTTTTCGAACGAATTTCAACTTGATTCCTGGATTGTTCTCACTAAATGAGCTATTGATTAGGATTGAGTTGTTGATACCTTGTACATTTATGTTGGTGCATAATTCCAGGGCTGGATCATCTTCTGTTCTTGGATCTTGAGGTGTTTCCTGATTGAAATTTCGTTCAATGTCTGTGGATTTCTTAGGGCTTTTATCTGGATCGCTTGTGTACACGCGGTGGATGTGGAATGAACTTCCTGTTTTGGCTTCGTCGGAGTGGAAGTGCATTGACGCTCCTTCGTTATCACCGGTGAGTGTTTCGAAACTATTTGGATTATCTTCGTCTGGATATTTGATGTTTAGTTTCTGAAAAGCTTTTGATAAGTCTTCCATGGTTCCTTCCTGTTGTGAGTCCTCTTTTTCTTGTTCTAACGGTGAAGGAATTTCAGGAGATGTGATTAATTTGCTTTTACAAGCATTGGTTTGAAGTGCATTGCTTGTCTTTTCCAGATCTTCCTTGTTACTCATTATTTCCTTGTTTTCTTTTGACTCTGCCTGTAATTCTTGAGATGGTTCTTGGCTATTTTCAATGTTTTTATCCATTTCTATTGCTGTTTCTGAAGACTTCTGATTCGATTGGGGATGGGAAGTATTCTTAGATGTGTGCACTTCCTTGGTTTCAGGATCATCTTTTGATGCTTTGGATTCTAATGGTTTCAAGTCTAGTTTTGTAGGAGACTGGTTTGATTTGGTTTGCAATGGTCTTTCCCTGCTTGTAGTTCTTGATTGTGGCGATTGATCTGCTGGATGAGAAACATTTGTTTTTATTGTTTGGTCTCCAATGGCTGCAGGAGATTCAATAGGTTCTTGCGATGTTGATTGTGCAGTAGGTTTACTGGACAAAGGAGATGGAGACTGAACCCTAGAGGTCCTTTTCGAAGGTTGTTGTCGAGAATTTTCATGAGATGGTGACTGTGGTATAGCAGAAGCTTTAGGTGAAACTGCCAACCTTGAAGGTGATGAAGGTTGAGAATCAGGTTTCGATCTTGACAGTGTTGTCGTTGGTTTTGAGTGTAGATTACTTTTACTAGATGTTTGAGATGGAGATAGTTGCTTCGAAGAAATTCGGGATCGAGGAGCTGCTGCAGCTGCTGGTGATGAATGTTTCGAAGTATCTCGAGATTGAAAAGCTTTTCCTGCTGGTGATGAAGGCTTTGAAGTATTTTGAGATGGTGAAGCTTTACCTGCTGGGGATGAAAGTTTTGAACTATCATGAGATAGGGCTTTGCCTGCTGGGGATGAAAGTTTTGAACTATCATGAGATAGGGCTTTGCCTGCTTGTGATGAAGGCTTTGAAGTGTCATGAGATGGAGAGGCTTTGGCTGATGCTGATGGAGACTTGTTGGAGGAAGCAGTAGGAGATTGAAGGATTGCTTTCGATGCTGATGGAGGCTTCGAAGCCGTTTGGGTTTGGTTCTTAGCTCGGGAACGCGATGATGGTTGAGAATGAACTTTAGCTTCCTTTTGAGATTTAGAAGGTGGCATAGCTTCACTGCTTTCAGGTGCCTGAGCTGATTCAGGAGGAGGGTATTCTGGCTTTATCTCATGTGAACTGCGTCCTGATGACTCATGTTGAGGATGAATAGAAGCTTTTAAAGATTGCCAAGGAAGTCGAAAGCGAAATTGTCGGAATGACATAGCTAAAAATAAAGGAGAGTTGAAGGGGGGAGTTTGTCATGGAAGTTATCCAGATCAAAAGAAATATATAATTTGGCATTGGATACTTGGGAAACATGCTCAACTTTTGGATTGGCTTTTCCTTAAGAACTTCCATTCTTTAGCTTTCTTTTACCTTTCTAATGGACAAAGAATACAAAGATGAATAAGTTTTGGCTTCCCAAATAAGTAATTTCCTTTTCAACTGAGCAACAGTATCATTCAATCCTTGAGTTTAGAGTTCCTTTTGTCTCAGATTTTCAACTGCTTATAGATTGCAGCATGGAAATGTTTCCTATGATTAGGTATGCATTCCCTGCCCAAAGCTCTGTCCTCTTTCCTAACCCTGAACTTGCTTATATATTAGCTCATTATTTATGTTTTCATTAACTTTTGCCATTAAAATTATAAGAAAATGTTCAATATTTTTTTAAGTTGTTGATTTAAATCGATAAAATAATAGTGTGTTTTTAAATGTGTATTTATGGTTAAAATATATCTTTATTCTTTTTACAACAATATTTTGTGATTCTTAATTTATCAATTATTACATTTTGGCATTAGTCCTTGTACTTTTGAGGTTAAATACATTTTGATTTTATCATAGATGTTTTTTTTGTTTTTTTTTTATTTTTTTTTACTACAAATTGGAGAAGCGGATTACAATTTCCAATTTTTAGAATTGAACCCGGTGACCGTGATGTTGAACTAGATTACCTCTAAATACCCTCACCCTTACGGTAGTTCTTATGTTTATTGAAAGTTTTCATTCTCAAACATTTCAATAATGCTCACTTTTAGTCATTGTGTGTTTTTTTAGTTAATTTTTTTTTTTTTTTTAATTATATCCACCTCAAAAATGTATTAATTAATTTATCACTGATATACATACATACACATATATAAACATGCATGCATACATACACATATATAAACATACATATGTATATATATATTAGACATATATATAGTAGTCCAAATTTTGTTTTTTATACAATATGATTTTTTTTAGTTTTGATTAAATGATCATCATTGGTCTTTCTGCAATTTTATTTATAACAAAAATAAAATAAAATAATTATTTTTCTCACAAGTAAGCCCTATTGAAGTTCCATACTAAAAGTGTGCAATTTTGAAACATAAAAATCAAATTGATACTAAATTTCAAACCTAAAGAGCAAAAGTGAACATTATGTAAAAATGTTCAATTTTAAAAATCAGCATTATTGAAATGTGGAAACAAAATCGTTCATTTTTTAATCATAGCAAATAAATTGAAACTAAGTTTCAAATCTAAATAAAAAAGATTCAAGTTTCAGAGAGGTAGAAGAAATAAAATCATATGAAGTATAATAATAAAATTTTAGTTTAACTTTTTCTTTTTCGAGAAATGGGATGAAAGATTGAAAAATCATATAGGGATGAGAATAGAGCACATCTCAGTCTCCTCCCGTAACAAACATTTGAATATATATTAATCAAAATGATATTTTAACTTACGTTTTAGCTCATGACATGTCAAGGCCTCGCCTCGAAAATTTTATCATCACCAAGTTTTTTTCTTTTTTTTTATTTATCCTTTGCCTCCCTCCCAAGTAAAGAAGGAATCTCATTTTCCTTTGAGGCATTACACTTTTTGATGGAATGAATTGGCAGAAAGACTTAAAATGAAATGAAGTGGTTTTTCGGATTGGGAAGCTTTCAAAGTTTTGGAAATGTAGAAGAAAAAAGTGGCTCTTGTTTGATATAATTTTAAATGATAATAATATATTTTACAGTAGATGATATCGTAAGGATTTAAGAATAATTAATTCTTAGGAATTGGAATTTTACTAAAAATCTTCGGTTGTGATTGTAATATTCTGAACAAGAAAAATTAAATAATTTAAGATTTCTTTGATATTGATATATTTTTCTTTTTTATTAAAAGAGGGAGGAAGGTTCAAATATATAACCTCTAAACCAAATTAACTTTAACCCAGTTATAAAAATAATATTTGATTATACAATAGATTTTAATACATATTTTCACTCAAAATCATATGCTCAACCTTTTTTTTTTTCGAAAAATTGTCCAAACCATTTGTAAAGTAACGTGTTTGTAACAATATTGTTGAACTTTCAATTTGATCACTCAAGTAAGGGTGTTTATGCATTTTCAAAATTTGATTCGATCAATCGCAATCGATCAAATTTATGGCGATCAGTCAGTTTCCATGTATACATCCAAAAAATAGTTAACCACAAATTTTTTCGATCGGTTAATAAAAATTCTTTTATATAATATTAATATGTTTCATATATTTACTTAGATTTCTTATTAAATTATTGTAAAATTAATTCAATTTTACCGTTCGACTAGACCTATTTAACAGAACAAACCGACCTACTTAACCGATCGACTCAATTCATTTTCAAGTATACCAACAGGTCGGTTCAGTGTCAAAAATCGACACTAACCGATGAACACTCATGTAATCAAGGGTTGTAATTAACTCATTTTCACATGTATGTATGTCCTATATGTTGTCTATCCTTTTTAAATCATTAAAATCTATTTTAACATTTTTAATTATAATTGAAATAACACCTATTTCTTTTAATTAAAATTCTCTCAATTAATTAAAATAAACAAAATAATTATTTGGTATTTATTATGATCTAAATCAAGTTATTGAACTTTGGTATTTACCAAATTGTCGTGAATCTTAGATGAATTTTTAAGCTTCCAAGTGTGGACATATGATCTTGTAATAACTTTATAAATATTGGTATTTTTCGCAGGCTGATTAAATCACTGAATTCGTGAATGTACTCAAGTTGAAAACAAGAACAACCCAATATCCGTATGAATGAAGTTCGTATGCGGTAAATATTTTATTTTCATTTTTTAATCAGATGAAATTAACACTTCTAATTCTCTCAACATAAATAATATGATTGAGATGAAAATAAGTATCAAATAATCGTTTATTTTAGAAAGAATTTAAATTTAATGTAGATGGTATTTCAGCAATAAATAACAATGGCAAAGGATAAATTTATTCATTCTCACACAAATGAAAATCTAATGATTTTGCACAAGGAGTATAGTTCAGCTGTTATTAGTTATACACTAATATCTACTTCGAGTCTCCACTTCCAATGTTATAACTTAGCAAAAAAAAGTCTCCTAATTTGAATAATTGTAAAATTTATCAAACTTAAAGCGGTTGATCGAATCGAAAGTTCAAGAGTTTAATTGTTATAAACGTTATATTTAGACAACTACTAACCCTTTCCCATATGTAGAAACTGGGCGGGGCAGGGACGAGGACAACTTAACCATCCTCGTTCACTCTACATTTTAAACCTCATCCTCTCAAAATTCACACAAAATTTGTCGATGAATTGGATGGGGATTACTACAGGTAATGGACGGGAATTAGGTTTTGTACACCATTTAATTTTTTTTTTTTTCTTTTCTTTTCCTTGTTCCAAAATTTGTAAACAAATTTTCAATCTTATTTAATTCACTATATTTTAGATAATTTTTTCAATATTAAAAAAAAATGTCGGTTAATTTCAATTAAATAGTTAATTAGGTAAGAAAATTAAATTTTCTAAAACTTCAAATATATAAGTGTATTAAATAAAATTAAAAATATAATATAATATATAAATAGGGAATCGAGATGGAAAATACATTTTCTAACCATTCCTAAACTAGTTTAGCAGGAGGAAAATATTATCTCCAACCACTCTTTCATTCCCCTTCTAATAAGAGATTCACCACCCCATTACAAATGGATCTCCACAGAGTCCGAGGTCGTGGATCATAGTTAATTATAATTGAAAAATTAGCTTTTGTGATCAGATCAATCAAAATCATTAACGATCATTGCAAAACATTCTTGCAAAGCAAAGAATAAGGTAAACTAGTCAAATTAATTTCGTAATGAGAGATGAATGATGATTGCAAGTAATTCTTCTTTTTCTACTTCAAATCAGAATCGTTATTAAAGATCATACCGAACACTCCTCATCAAACGGAGCTTCCTAACACAGTCCAATCCAGATCCTAGATCAATTTCCGCGTTAATCTCCACAAATTTCTTCAATCGCTTGTGTCAAACGACCGAATATTGGTAAATCAAACAAATCAAGCGAAAACATAATTCGAATTAATGACGATTGATTCCGATCTAACCTGGATGAACAGATCCAAAATGCAGGGAATCGCGAGAGCGATACGATCGAGGCAAGAGAAAGTGAAGATCGCGATCTCGCAGCAATCGTGCAGGAGAGAAACGAATCAAGTGGAAAAGAATCCGGAAGGAACGGAATTACGAGCTTCGTCGTCGTCTTCTTCTTCTCCTCCGCTGAAAGGATTAGAGAATATTACCGTGGCGGAGATCGTTTCGAAAATGGGAGGCGGAATTATTGGATCCTCCTGGATGTCCTGCCGCGCGGATGATGCCGCCATAGATGCTGTGCAAAATGTAGCGATCTAGTTTCATTGATTTCGCATTTCCATGGAAGATTTGAGGAATTTTCTTTATTCTTTTTTTTGTTGTTGTTGCAGATGGCTAGAAATAATACAGGATCGTTGGTGGTGCTGAAGCCTGAAGGATTACACGTCGCTGGAATTGTAACAGAGCGAGGTAACTGAAAGGCCCATGATAAATATAAATGGCTGATTATTTGTAAATAAATATTTCAATTAGGGATGAAACAAACAATCACATTTTCAAAGTTAATTAACTCCTGGTTAATTAACTTTTAAATATTTCATTTGAATACAGTCCAATTATTGCTTCATAGGTAGCACATATTCATAGCCATAAGTTTCATCCATAATAAAATTTAAAAAAAAAAAAAAAAAAAATCATCCATTTGAATTTTACTCCTCAATTGTAGTTTTACTTTTTTAAAAAACACGTTAAATACTAACTTGTTTATTAACAAAAATTAATAGATGTAACGAAGCATTGTTATGATCCAAAAGTTTTTAGTTCAAACGCTTCATCTACGAATGTTGTTTATATTAGCGCAAATGACTAATATTAAAAATCGTGAACGAAGATGGATGGAAGAATGTCCAAATAATCTAAAGATATACATCAACCAGAGAACAGTAGAATTGTTATCTCATGCATGAGAATATAATGTTGAATTTAATATAGTTTCAGTTAATGCATTTCTTCTAAAAAAAAACAAATATTGTTAAAAAATAATAAATAAAGATTTTATATTTATTTCAAAGTATATTTTGAAAAGTAATACTTTTTCACCCAAAAAAAAAAAAGTCGATCATATGTATTCGCATGAACAAAAAGTTTTGTTCAAATCTTCGTCATAATTAGAATGAACTAAAAAAACACTTTAACATTGCCTATTTCTTTTTTTCTTTTTCTTTTTCTTTTTTTTTCGTAAACAAAATTATATTAAAAACAAGCAAAGCCAATGAATAAACTTCAACTACTATGTCAAAATGGTTGTAACTCAGTGAAATCAATGTATACCCAAAGACCACGAGGTCGCGGGTTTGAATTCCCAACTAAACCAAGATAAACCACATCTCAAAGAGCTACCAATCAAGGAGTGTCTAACAAAACTAAGGTATTTTGCGAATAAGCTGTGAATATCAACAAAAACATCCCTAATTTTAGGTTTGTTTTGGGAATTAAACCAATAAAAATCTTGTTCATTGAGGAACACGAACCCACCAAAAAGATGAGTCCAAAATGGACCAATACTTCTTTCGTAAACAATACCTAACCCTAACCATTTCAAACCTTTCTTTATCCACTGGCACAAAGAGGCCTTTCTAAACAACCTCAGCCCAAACAAGCATTAACGCAAAGTCCAAACCCAAACACCAAAAAACTAACAGAAATTTATTAAACTAGTCAAATCTAGAAAATAATTATAAATATACTCACTCAAAAAAAAAATTAACTAATATAATTACTGTATTAATAAATATTATCACGTATTTTTTTATAATAGAATATTAATAATCTTATATACAAATATTTTGAAATTTAACTGCATATATAATTATGTAGTAGTAATAGCACATCTACCACAATTTTTATTTTTTATTTTTTTTTTTTGAGATTACAATAATTGGAGGTAGGGAGATTCGAACTCGTGACAATACGATTCATGAGGGAGGGAGATTACTCTTTGTTCTTAAGCGACAATTTCTCAAAAAACTAATGCCATAGAGAGCCCATTTCATTTTAGTATATTTTATTTTCTGGTTTTTTTTTTATATATCATGACCGTTTGAGAGAGAAAATCTCAAATATAAAAACTTTTAGTTAATCGTATTAAATGGTATGGCTCCTTTTGAACTTAACATGTTTAAATATCTAATTCAAATTCATAATAAAAATTAATAACAAAACGTAAGCAAACGTTTTTAAATATTGTTAACAAAAAAGCCTATAAACCAAAACATAATATCTCATATTTTACTTGGGAATTAAAATAACTTCTCTCTCTCTCTCTTTTTTTTTTTTTTTTTTTTAGAAAGTTTGCATTTAAAATATCATTTTGACCTCTAGACTTTCACCTTTGATCTATTTCGATCCCTAGGACTTTTTAAATTCCAATTTTAATCCCTAGACTTTAAAATTTATTATATTTTAATTCCTAAACTTCTAAAAATTCAATTTTAATTCTTGAACTTAAATAAAAGATTAAATTTTATTGTTTTGATCATTTAAATTTAAAATTAAATGAAATTAATTCAACAATGTTAATAATTTCAATACAAGTAAAGAAAATATGTCTACATATTTCTAAAGTTTTTTAAAAAATATAATATACTTTGAAAGAAAAATTACAAAAAAAAATCCAAGGGCAAAATTTAACTTTTTTTTTTTTTATCTAAGGACTAAAATTTAACTTATGGAAAAATTTGAAAGTGCAGGGATCGAAATAGATCAAATTTAAAAGTCTAGAGACTAAAATTGGACTTTTGAAAGTTTAGGAACAAAAATGACACTTTGATGAACGTCTAAGGGCCGAAATAGTATTTTAACCAAAAAAAAAACAACTCAATCTCACATCCATCAACCAATTTTCCTGCAAACTCGACCTGAAAAAAAAAAAAATGCACTTGGAGCTCTCATCAGGTAGAATTTACCAATGCCCTCTATTACATGCTAGGAAGCTTTAATCAACGAACAAACACCCTAATGAAAATATTCAAAAATGCAGAAACTTGACAGATTAATGATTTAAGCCATATGGATTAAATTAAACTATCAAGAAATTTATTATGCAAAGATTTGACTTCATAATTGCTGTTCTCTGATGGTCCTAAGCAGACTACCTGAAGAAAATAATAGCAGATGGGAGATCTCCCATATCCACAAAAGTTGGGGAAATAATGACTTCTGAGGTTATTTTGTGTCTACCCTCAGCTACAAAAACAAGATTACAAACAACAGTTCTCACTCATGCAATTTTATTTTTCATGAACAGAATAAACTAGTAACCATAACGTCCGACACGAACATCCTTAAAGCAATGCAGCTTATGACAGGTAAATATTAAATACTGTATAATTTATATTCTGAAATTACCATAAAAATGGAAATCGGCTCCTCCAGCTGCATCAACAACCATATAAGAGGAGACTGATCACGTTGGAGTTTTCAACATTTGCAGAGAATCGCATAAGACATGTTCCTGTGATAGATGGCAAGTTAGTTGGCATGATTTCTATAGTAGATGTTGTCAAAGCAGTAGTAGAGCAGCAAAATGGGGAACTCGAGCGACTAAACGAGTATATAAAAGGAGAATACTACTAAGAATCAAATTATAGATATTGAAGAACCCATGATTCAGTACAACTGTAACAGAAAGTATGCTTTATTGAGAGACACAGCCTGCCAATGGATACAATGTAAAGCAATCAAGAAAATAATTCAAAGAACTTGTTAATAAAGCATGTTATGAAATTCTGATGTTTTGCTTGCATATCTTATGAAAAACATGAACATAAGAACTGGAATGATTGACAAAAAAATGGTTAGTTTCCACTGGCATACCTGACATCGAACACAAAAGAGATGATAAATGTAACCATAGAACACATGACATTGAATGCATAAACATTAAGAAACAAAACAAAAATGCAAGGAAAACATTGATCTACCAAGCTAAAACACAAGAATATAGTATGGTTAGAGATGGATATAAGTAAAAACAAGAGATGGGTTGTAAACCTATTTTTGAGAGGGGAAAACAACACAGCCTTAAAAAGAAATACTAGGATGTAAATTTGCCATAGAGATTCCATCCAACAAAATCTTTCCAGCCACTAGCTTTGCCATAGATTGCTAGTTGTTGGTAAATATTCACATTTTTGCCAGCAGCAATGGTTGTCGATAATTTAATGAACACTCAAGATTTGTCAACGCGGGCTCTTGCCACGAAGAGCTTGAGAATTCCTCAGAGCTTGAGATGTCCTCATAGCTTGAGATGTACTCACAGCCACTTGAAGTGGTTGGGATGCAGTAAACCCCTGGGCCTCCATAAGACCCTTCACTCTATTAGCATCTTGCACAAAGCCACCAGCAATAAGTCCATTTATGATCCTCTCAAATTCACCTTGTCCCAGCTCCTTCTTTTTAGCTTCCAATACCCCCAGAGCTTGCAGCGCCTTTTTCTCAATTCCGACTCTTGAGTACATATCACAGAGGCTAATATGAACTTTCAAAGGTAGAGCATCACCCTGCGCACCAATCTTGCCTAGTAGCTGCTCAACTTCATCAACCAGCTGCAACTTGCCTAACCAATCTATAAGAACAGCACAAGTTGAAACTCCAAGCTCAAACCCATCCTTTTCAAGCTGTATTAAGAGATTCAATGCCTTGTCCAATAGATTCTTCTTTTCATAGGCTGCAATCATACTTGCAGTGCATCTGTCATCAGGCCTGTGCCCAATTTTCATCATGTAGTCAAAATTGTTCCTTGCCTGATCAGGATCGCCAGCTTGTCCATATGTCTCAATTAGTAATGTATATGACTCCAAACTTGGCGAAAAGCCAGCAAATTGCATAGTGGCGGCAATTCTTCCAGCACCACTAATATCACCGCGTTGGGAAAATGACCTCAGCAATGCCATGTAAATGTCCTTGCTAGGTTTGATGTCCCTTGCTTCCATCTCTCTCATCAGTGACTCACCCAACTTCGGTTGTCCAGCATTCACAAATGCCATTATTATGGAATTATAAGCCTTCTCATCTGGCTGGAAACCATGACTCCTTAGGGTATCAAATGCTTCCTTCGCACGATCAAGATTGCCTACCTTGCTATACATATGAACCAAAACTGTCGCTGTCAAAATATCTGGTGTAATGCCCTTCTCATTCATCTTCTTAAGTATCCTCTCAGCATCCTCTAGGCGGTTCTCTTTAGCATGGACATCAACAATCTTAGAGTAGTCACGGATGTTGGTCTGGAAAGACTCTTCATTCAAAAGAAGTTCTGCTACCTTCATTCATTATAAGCAACAAATTCGAATTAAGGTCTTAATAAGCAAAACATTTCGCCATTCTATCTAATATGGAGTATAAAAGCATCATTGAAAAACACCTTGAGCCACTAATGCATAACACCAGAAATCTAAAGAGCAGAGGACCGGCTGAATGCCATATCAGAACTCAAATGAAAGGCATATTCTATACATATGACATTAAAAACAAAAGAAACCAAGAGCTTGTAAAGAAAGCAGCTATTCTAACTATGAATAGTTGAAACCAACATGGAGTGACTTAGTTTTCATGAAGGGCCTTTAGTAACTCAGAGGCGATAGGTTTAATCCATGATGGCCACCTACTGAGAAATTAATTTCCTACAAATTTTCTTGACATACAAAATGTTATACGGTTAGTATGTCTCGTGACAATAGTCGAGGTGCACGCAAGCTAACCCATACAGAGATAATGAGAAAAACAATCATGGTTGATAAATGAAATTTTATCTCCCCTTTTCATATCAATCTTCCATGGAAACTAGACACTTCGGGGATGTTTGGATTGAGACTTCCAAAATAGTATTTACTAAATACTCCTAAAAAAAACTAAATCCAAACGAGTTTTTGACTGCAATCATTATTTCTAAATACTAAAAATAACTCTTCATTCTAAATACTAATTCTAAATACTCTTAAAAACTACATCCAAACAAGCTTGTGACTGCAATAATTACTTCAAAATACTCAAAATAAATCTTTATTCTAAATACAAATTCTAAGTACTCTTAAAAACTAAAACCAAACAAGTTTTTGACTGCAGTCATTACTTCTAAATACTCAAAATAAACCATCATTCTAAATACTCTTAAATACTACATCCAAATAAGCTTTTGACTGCAATCAGTACTTCTAAATACTCAAAATAAACCCTCATTCTTAATGCTCTTAAAATCTCAATCCAAACATCCCCTTCAAGTACAATAATTTGGTATCTCATTGTGCTATTCCAAAGCTTGCAATAAGCACATATACTCAATCTTATTCATTACACAAGTACCCATTAATTGATTTTGTAATTAAAAATGTTGAACTACAATATAGATCGATAAGGTTTCTAGATAATAAGCATTGAAAACACGCAAGTCTTTTCAATGTTTGTTCTACTGAGAAACAACTGCGTGAAATATGAAACAGACAACAACAATTGTGCAAGAAAACAAGGCAAGAGGCAGAAAATAAGAGAAATAGTTTTACCTTCAAATATAAGAACCTATTCTTCTCGTTCAATTTATCAAGTAAGGTAATCCAGTCAATCCTAGTGGGTTGAAGAAGCTCTGACCATTCAGCCAATAATGGAGATGGGTCATCGTTCTCATTTAATGAAAGAATTTTCTCTGTCACCAGTTTACATTTCCCAGAAATTGGTTTTGGCTCCTGAGGCCATAAAACCTCCTCTGCCTCGTGAACTTTGTCTGCTACTTCACTCCATTTGGGAGCAGATAAATCAAGACCGTAAATCCTGTACTTTATCTTCCCTTTCCTCTTAGGAAGAGAAACGGCCTCAGATTTCTCCTCTGATGCAGCCTCTGCAGAACTTGGAGAATCATTGTTTTCTTCTTGTGCACGAGCCTCTTTCTTGAGCTGCTCCAAACTCTCATAAAATTCACTTTCCTCCATTTTCTCACGGGCCCATTTGAACCTAAACTCCCTCAGCATATCCCCTCGAATGCCTACTTCCCCAGCAAATCTACACATTTCCTGAACTTCCCCACATAGCAGAAACTGCTTCATTTTCTCCTTCTTGGTAGCCTTCTTCATATCATCCAAAACCATGTTGCTAACTTCGCTAACTGTCTTCCATAAATCCTCGCTTAGGTCCCAATCCGGACTACCGACAGAAGCCTTTAAACTCTGCTCAAGGGTACCATTTTCCATTTCACCTACCACTTTTTCCACAATCATCAAAAGCATTGCATCAACTGTTTGCTTATCATAGTCTGGAAATGCTTCAGAGATCTTCCCGCGCATAATCCAAACAAATCTGGATAAAAACTCGTTCATGGATCCATCCTCATGCTCATCCACGACCTCTGCAGACTCAATTATCGGCTCAGCTGCCGTGTCGCTCAACTTAGTTACGGTGAAGTGAATGCGTCGTCTGAAAATTGAATTCGATTTGTGGACCTCAAGATTTCCGATGGGAATTGAAGAACAACGTTCATACCTTGGATCGTGCAGAGAAAATGAAGATGATGCGATGAATGTGCGAGTGGCATTGATGTTAACAGCCGATTGGCGATGCAGTACGCTTCCGTTGATTCTCGAAAAACTCTTCAGTGTTTCGCGAAGGAGTAAACGGTTTAGGCTCATCTTCGGCTCCTTGGGAATAATAGAGAATGTACCTTCTCCGTTTCAGTTCGCCGTCGGACTAAAATTTACTCCTCTTTTGCATCAATGAATCAGAGAATTACGGAGGGAGCTGAGCTTGTGAGGAAGAAGAACAAACGGGGCTCGCCGGTGAGAGATCAATAAGCTACCGCCGCTAGAAATTCCGGCGGATCGGTCCCCTTTACGTGAGAGACGAGAAATGAGAGTTCACTAGTCGGCTTAGCTGCAGTTTCGAGCTCCGTTTTGCTTCGTCGGGTCGTTTCTAGGGTTTTAGGAAAGCCTTTGTTTGGGCTCGGGCTAGGGCGTGGGCAAACCTTCTCTTTTAAATCCATAAAATAATTAAAAAAAATGTTAAATTACAAAAATAATGATTGGAGAAATTGCATAAACAACTAATTTATACTATTTATAATATTTTCTTTTTTTTTTAGTACACGTTTGAGGAGGGAGACAACTAATCCTACGTAATAATTAAGTCTTAAATAATTAGAATATGTTTTATATAGGGAAATGATTAGAAAGTGAAGAGATCTCTTTTCATTAATTGGTTACATATTTCTATTATATCAATTACTAATTTTTTTTTTTCTCTTTTCTTATTCTCGTAGTCAAACATGTCTTTAAAGTTCAATAACTATTGCAATTAACTAATTAAGCAAAAGAAAATTTATCTTGGATGAGCTATTTTCATAAATTTATTATTGACAAATTCTAAATATTTATTATATTATAAATACTTATTAGTACCGTATCACAGTATATTATATTATTATTACAATAAATAATATATCAATGCACATTAATATATATTTGTTAAACTTTTTAAAATGACTATTTTTGTAATTATTTTTTAGATTTGACTCGACTTTTAAATTTTCCTAAATTCAATTTAAAAGATTCACACATGTTTCATGAGGGTAAATTTGTCCTAAAAAGAATACTTTTGTTCTATCTTAAATATTGCAAATTTTTAGAGAAATGCATATCTTTTTTTCTTTTTTTTTTTAAGAAAAATAGTTGGAATCTCACTTCTCTAACCTTATTGTTTCTCTCTAAAATTACTTAGTTCTTCATTTCGTGTATCAATTGAGGATTCTAACTTTTCCTACCTCTCTTGAATTTCTATATCATTCAACCTATCCTTGACAATTTCCTTCGTTCAAACATTGACTAATACTTACCTTTACTTGTCTGATCTATTTTCATTTCTTCCACACCTTTCCTATTATTTTGGATAAACATCTCATGAGTGCTTACTTGAACATGTACTTATGTTCATTTTGGATAAATCCATCTGTTAATTCGATCCATTAATAAAAATTTATTTATATAATATTAATACTTTTCGTATATTTACTTAGATTTCTTATTAAATTATTGTAAAATAGCATACTTTTGACTGTGTTTCTAAAAAATTAGTTTATATTTTCAATTTATTAGAATTAATTATCAAATGTTCAGTAAAAAATTGTATGATAAATATATTTTTTTAATTAAAAAAAATTAAATGAATCAATCAAATGTTCAAGTTTACCGATATGATCGGTTTGCTGTCAAATTTCACAAAAAATCGACACCGATCAAAGAACATCGCTAACTGTAAGAACCTGACCCATAAAAATGTCTCAATCTAGGCTTTTACCCTAACACATGATTAAAAAAGCACCTTACGATGTGAGACATGTTGAATAAATCATTTGTATTTGAAATAGCATAAAATTGTTTAATAAAGCATTGTGTACCCAATCGAAACATAAATTAAGCAGTGCAATGCAAGTACATGTCTCACCGATAAAATTCGTGTATAAGAAATAACAAACAAGCTAAACTCATAAATAACAATGACAAGTGGTTTATCTAACTCATGGTTAATCATCTTGGGAAAGCTAACGAGTACCAGTGAAATCCCAAAGAAGAAAATTGTGAGTTATTAAACTCATCAAGGATCCCCAACACGAGATCAATATAAGTACAAATATAAGAGCTAACATCATGCAACATCAATTATTAACAGATTAGGTCATTCAAACATATCAATGATATTGAGGTAACATGTACGACATGTTTACCTTCCCAATCTTTATATTCCTGGGTAACATGTATAACATTCCTGCCTATCAGGTTGTTGTAATCTTTAGTAACATATTAAATGCTTGCCTACCAGGTCAATGTATCCCCTAAGTAACATGTAATAACATGCTTGCCTACCAGGTCTGTGCATCTCTACGTAACATGTATTTACTTACTATAGTACAAAAAGAAACAGCCTACTCAAATAAGTAATGGAATGCATGGTAATATGCATTAACATGATTACCTTTTAGAATTGTATCAAATAAAGTAGAATACATGGGTAACATGCATTAGCATGCTTAGTTGTCAGGGCTTAGGTCAAATAACAGTATTGATAACTACATACAACATGCTTAACAATTTACAATACCTCATGTGTAACATATATAACATGTTTGTCTATTTTACACACACTACTATATATCATGTATAAGTCAATCAACATATATTCAAGCATTCAAGCATTCATTATATTAGCTCAACAAAGAATAAGATCATTTATCAGACCGTCTATGCTCATAGTTAACCACATGACTCGAGATGGAATAAAGAGTATATTAACTTGGTCACATTCTACTAAAAATTCTCTTAAGAAACCAAATTGCAACTTTTGGAAGTCCTACAACTTGAAATTGGCAAAAATGGCGCAAACGAGCCAAAACTAGCACATTAAGCCATAAAAACCAAATTCATACCATCGGAACTACCAAAAATGATATTTTGGAAAAATTATTGTAGTGATGTGCGTTGACACGTGAAATTTCAGTAGCAACGCATGAGCAAATAGTCATCGGTGAGTGCGATGAAAGAAGGACAGGTTTGGGTATGATCTAGTGCACGCTGGTAGGCTGTAGGAGGTTTGAACGTGCACTCATCAGGTTTAGACGTGTGTCTGACTAGTATTGGAAGGGCTCTAGGGATAAACAACAACTTCGAATTTGCAGATCCCTCATCAAAATGGGTGGCATGAGACATGAGTTTTGATCCGACAACTCTATCGACAGTGCTATTTGCACAAATAGCTATCGCGATGGTGATTGGCTGGCTTCTCTAAGAGGCGAACGCGAACCAGGCGACGATACATAGCTTCACACGATTCATCTTCAACGGTAGCTGCACGAAACATTAGTTGTCTCCTCTGACACGTCAAAATTTGATCGACAATGGTCATGAAACCTAGGAAATTTCCTAGAAAAATACACGGCAATGATTGGGAGCAAAGATCATAAGTTGCACAATCAGAAGCAAATGATGACCTACTTGGGATAAGGCTTCCTTACGTTTTCCAAAGACAACATTAAACATGACCATTTTAGCTGCAGAAAAGTCATGCATATTACCGAAATGTCTTTTTAGCTAATTATGACCATTTTACTCTTAGTTTTCAAATTATATACTACCTTGCCCCACTCAGGATAAGGTTTCTTTATGTTTTCTAAAGCCAAAATTAACATTAAAAACCTCCTATGGATGTCGTGAGAATCCAAAAACTAACTTTTAAAGGTGGAAATGAAAATTTTGGGTTGTGGCACATCACATTATGATTTTGCAATGGCATATTTGAGATTTCCCTCATGTTAGGGGGTATGCCCTAAATGCCTAGTAGTTTATATTTAAAGAACGAGCATTTAATATTAGACATTTAGATTTAATTTTTTTTATTAATAATAGTTATAATTTTCGATAAATGCTGATTTAATATTCAAACGTCATTTTGCATTATCGCAATAATTGCATTAAATGTCGATATGCCTATGGTTATTTAATGTACACTTGGACAAGTATGTGTGACATATTACAAGTGGATATAATTACAAGTTAATGACCTAAAGTGGTTATAGTATATGAACTAAGGCCAGGTAGCATAAGTCCTGGTAACATTGTTGGTGCGACTCACTTTATAATTGTTGCAAACGAATTGATCATGGTTGTTTATGTGGAGACATGTGAGTGGGGGAGCCTATGTAAATGGAGTTTTTATATGAGGTTGGACAAAAAAATTTATGAACGAGCTAGTAATTTCGTTATTGACTCGTATTAACTACTTTGCTAAAAATGATTGTATGTTAATGTGATCTAAATCCTGAATGGGTTGTGAACTTCTACTTTCATTATTTGATGTGCATATGTGAGAACGTGCATAGTAAGACCAGCCAAACAATGATGGGTCAATAAGTCTGCCACATTGGATATTGCGGTAATGAGTAGCTGGAAATCCAACGTCACAAGAAGAAATTCATACATTCCCTACTATTGAGGAAGAAGTAGAGTTGTTCACTTGAAAACTGATTTCAATACTTGAACAAAGGGATCTCACTTCTCAATGGCTCGATAGAACATTCGTTTATAATGAAACTACAAACAACTTGCTCATTAGAGGAATTAGTGGTGCTTAAGAAGAAATATGTAGTCACAAAGGTAGAACGAACATTTTAACCCAGCTTTGAATTACAAACAAGCTTGTGAAGGATTATATGATAGATGCCCGATTATATCTGTAGACACTAACTTGTCATATAATGCGAGAGAGTTAATCACATGTCTTAAATGGAATAAGTCCAATGTTAACGAGAAGAGATTAGATCCCAGATCGTTCTAGCTTTCAACCTATAAGTTCATCGGTTCCCGAACTAGCTTATAATTGTTGGTACACTTTTAGTTAGAGAATGAATTTGAATAGTTCAAAATCGTGGATCAATTATGTATGACATAATTCACAGAAGTTTTAAGTTCAATGGTTAATGGTTAAACTTAATTAATTAATATATTAAATATATTAATTTAATATTTATTGAATAAATTAATTATAAATAATTATTGGACAATTATTTATTGGGAGAATTCAATTATTAATATGTTCGACATGTTAATTTAATAATTATTAAGTTGAGAATTATAATTAATATGTTGGACATATTAATAGGTTGAATAATTATTTGATAATTATTAAATGGAGAATATTAATTAATATGTTGAACATATCAATTAGAAAAATAATTGCTGGATAATTATCGAGTTAAAGAATTAGTATATTGAATATATTAATTAAATGAATTTATTTATTTATAATATATTGGATATATTATGGAATTGACATTTATTGGATAAATATGAATTAAAAATAAATAAATAATATAGGGGATGCATTAGCCAAATTTGAAAATCACTCTTCTTATTCGGGGAAGGAATTTTTTTTTTTTGTTCCACCCTAGATGAGGGAGGGAAATTCGAATTTCTCATTAAGGGTCAAAACTATAACTTTAGGCTATAAAAAACATACTCATAGCGTCAAAATTAGTTAAGGAAATCCAACTTCAAAAATGAGTTTTCAGGACACGTTCCCTAGCCAACGATGATCAAATATGGTCAACGCTAGTTAACTCAGTCAAAGGCTTATAAAATTAGACATAGCCTAAATACAAACCTACATTACCAAATATGTGTAAGATCTAAACTTGGTCAAAATGGATTAAAGTTCACTTAGTTTGTCAACACACCACATAAGATTGGTCAACAACCAATAATGGGCAAAGGTCTTTTATTTGCCATCTTGCTAAATGTTCCAACTCACTAAATGTCAAACATCCTACTTGAATGATTAATGTCGAGTCTCTTATTTCAATTCTTAGTCAACACGGTCAATGCAAAAATACCTCACTTTCATGTACAAGTTCAACAAATGTTCTTAAACATACATGCGATTAAACAACAAAACATATAAATTCCACAACTTCAAAATCCAATCATGGTGTCTCACACCTTCATGAAATTCATATGGATTTCTAAAATCAGTTCCATGCGAATATAAGGACAAGGTTCAACAATTTTTTACACAGGATCAAAATATAATGGTTTTCAACAAATTAGCTTACAGTTAAAAGCTCATCTAAAGGCAACTTTGACGGTGATTCTGACGAACAAGCCAACGACAACACGGATATGTAGGCAGCATCCTCCAATAGTGATGATGATGCTTCCTCACGGTGGTGAATGGGTTGGCTTACGGTTGGACTTGCACTCAGGTAGCTACATCACAGCTTCTTTACGATTGCTTGCTGCTTTGAATTGTCGATTTAGGCTTCTCACGACCACAAGCAGTAGAGGCTTGAGCAGGTAGATTGAGCACTACATGTGTGTTAGTGCTCAAATACAACAAAAACGAAAGAAGCGTCATCTTGGATTCGATGCTTGCGGCTTGAAGAACAAAATTCGGTCATGACTAGGTTGGTGGCAAATTTTGATAGTGAACTAGATCCCAACGTTGAAGATGATGAGTAATGGGCGCATATTTCAATAGAGAGGGAGGGGGGGGGGGAGGGAGGGAGAGAGAGAGAAGGCTTGATATTGATATGTTATGTAAAAATAGAGATAGACGTTTGTTTCAAGTAGATATGAAAAGTGAGTTCGCAAGGATGTGTGTTTGGAATGAGTTTTAACCCTAAATTTGAATATTTTTTATGGAGCTTGCCTTGTAAGACACATTTGTTTTTGTTTATTTTTTTATGGAGCTTGCCTTGTAAGACACGTTTGTTTTTGTTTTTGAATTTGTTTTTTCTTTTTAAAATTTATTTCAGTTAAATTAATTAGAACCGAGTTTATCTCATTGTTTTGTTTAAAATTACTAAACCTCCTAAGGTAATTTGTATTTGATTCTAGAATGATCCTTTAATCAATTAATGACATATTCTCTTATTGATTTTCTCAATCAATAATTCAGAACATCATGGACTTTAAAATCATTTCAGTCTAGGAAAAATCAAATTTTAAACATTAGGAATTTTCGAGTTGTTACAGGTTATTTCGTAGAGAGAGTTGAGATAAAGAGATCTACTCTCCCTATACCTGCTTCTTATTTATGTTGAAGGCTTATTTATGCATCTTCGTAAAGAAGAAGCTTTGAACACTTTCAAGAGCTTCAAAATTAATTATTATTGTTTCTTTATTTCTTATGTTTGTTATTTTGAATGACAAAGAGAAATATTGTTTGAAAATGAAGGAATTTCTCAATTATTATGAAAGAGCTTCGGTCAAATGGCTAACTTCGAAAAATCTGTCATCCTTTTAATTTGGTCCCTATACCTACTCTTCCAAAAAGAAAAACCACACCATTTAAGTTAGAGAGAGTGAAGATGTAGAAGATCCAAGAGCTTTGTTGTTATTGGTGTTATGTTGTTGTGACGTATTGTTGTTTGTTGTAACGTTGATGTTCAATTATGACACTAAAATCGATGGTAAGAGGTATGCTATATTTGTATATTTTTTGCTTCCGCCGTAAGTGAACATGTCTAACATGGACGACTTCGCGAAGAGAGGGAAGTTTTTCGATTGGAAAATGCCGTTGATTTGAAGTAGAGAATCATCACGATGGGGAAGGGAAAAATCGGAAAAATTACAAAGGGGAAGGTTGAAATTGATGTATGGGAAAATTTAGGGCTTAGACTATTAGGTATTTGCTAAATGACCCCTCGCTTCTAAAACAATCACCCCAAAGACCCTATGATTTATATTCCATGTTTAATCAACCTTAAGTTTCCAATAAAATGTGCATTTTTTTCTTATTTTATTTATAGGAAAACATAGCTCAGCTGACTTTAGTGATGACTTAACATCTACTCGATCAATGAAGTCTCCCCAATTCCTTTTGTTTAACTCGTTTGGATGTAGATTCGGTACAGAAGTTGTATCCAATAACTTATTTTGATGTAGATTTTGGTGGAGAGAGTTCTATGTATATTTTTTTTATATGGATACTTTTGTAATACTTTTATCTCATTTATTTAAAATAATATTAAAATTTTATAACTTGCAATTTTATTCAAATTATGTATTACTCATCAATTGAATAATCGTTCTATACTTATGAGATTGTTCTTATATGTTAGATTATTATTTGTAAAAATATTATTGTAATTCAGTCTTCTTTCATATTATTCATTTATTTTCAAACGTCTTAGTCTATATAAGTTTATGTAAGCTAGATTTAAAGTTAAAATTAGAAATTCAAAACAAAATAAAAAGA
The DNA here is from genome assembly GCA_037832605.1 of Cyclanthera cordifolia. Taxonomy (NCBI): domain Eukaryota; kingdom Viridiplantae; phylum Streptophyta; class Magnoliopsida; order Cucurbitales; family Cucurbitaceae; genus Cyclanthera; species Cyclanthera cordifolia. The sequence goes on along the minus strand of JBBMEG010000015.1, from coordinate 9,151,320 downwards.
ACTGAAATGTGACTTGACATAGAAAGTTGTTATAAATAAAAATTTTGTCAATTTAAAATTAAAATACACTTAATATAAGAATTATAAAAAAGGACCGTAAAAAAAATATAAACTTTAACTATTAAAATATAATGAAAGCATATGATAAAATTTTGTTTAAAATACTATTTTGATCCATAATCTTTGAATTTTGTTTTATTTTATAATCTAAACTTACAAATGTCAAATTATAATCTTATATTTTCATTTTTTTTTTATTTTGATCCATAAATTTTTAAATATATTTTTGTCCATAAACTTTAGAAGAAAAAAAAAACTCCTTAAAATTAGTATTTATAGAATTTTTTCAATATTCCTCCTAAAAGAAGTAACATATGTATAAATTTTAGAAATATGTATAACTTTTGTATTTGCTTGTATTGAAGTTGTTAAGATTATTTAATCTAATCCCATCAACCTAAAATTTATTAGGAAGACCAGTTTTTTTTTTTTATTCTTTCTAATAACTTAATAAAATATTAAGTTCAAAGTTTATAATTATTTATTTTAGTTTCACAAGGTGAGAGATTGAATTCACTACATTTTCGATTCATCTGTACACATTAATACTGCAAAATTTATAATATCATGTATATATAGATGATAAAAATCATATACATTATTTTTTTTATTTAATAATTTGATAATTATAAATTAAATATCAAACTAAATGCACAAAAAAAATTATGAATGATTTTAAAATGAAAAGTTGTTTTGAGTTAATTAGAAATAAAAAATTAGTGAATTGTTGATTAAAACTACAAAACTGACCGGAAGGGTTGGTGGTGAGTTGATTTTATTATTTGGTCGTCCTTTGACAGAAAAAAGAAAATGCACAAACCACCTTTAAAGTATGATATTTGTAACAATTAAGTCTTTAAACTTTCAATTTGAGCAATCACCTCCAATAAAGTTTAAAAAGTGTTATTATTAACACGTTTAAGTTAATTTTAAGAGATTTTCACATGTGTGAAGATGGTAAATTTGTCAAAGAAATATTTAATCTTTCTTTTCTCCCCTGAAAGATTATAACTAGAGAAATTCATAACTTTTACCTCTAGTAAATTTATAATGAAAAATTCGTAAACTAATGAATTTCTCAAGTGCGTACGTTTATATGTTCTCTTTATTATCAAAGTAATATTCCTGATTAAATAAAAGTTTTATTTTTTATTAATTTTTGTTTGTTCGATCGTTGTTGCTACACATGAGTTCTATCCTTTAAAAAGTTGTGCATTGATTTTGAAAATCAACCAATTAATTTCTTGAATTGAAGTGGATAACTATACCCTTGTAATTAATATTGATTTTTTTCTCCTCCATATTGGTTCAAAATTAGATTTGGATAAAATAATATAAAAAATCCAAAAAAATTTATTCATTTTTTATTAAAAAATATTAACTTTTCGTCAAATCATCAAATTCATTTTTTTAAAAAAAATATTTGTTATTCGATTTTCAAATATTGAAGAAAAGTTAGGATGATCCAGTTTTCGAAAAAAAAAAACCCAATTATTTTAATTTCAAGAATTTTAAAATTAAAATGTCTACGTCGTAATAAACAATAAACTTTTCATGTTTATGTTATGTAATTTTGATCAATGTTGTAAATTTCAAGGTAATGTTTTGTCATATTTATAAAGAAAAAAAAAAGTAAGCTTTTCACTAAAAGTATTAGTTTCATTTTTCTTAAAAAATTTGGTAAAAATAAAAAATGATCATAAACAAGTTTTTTCCAATTTAAAAATAATTAGCGGTGATTTTTGAATCCGTGTTCCCAAAATTTATGAATACAAATTCACGTGGATGAATTGTTGGCTCATATTAATACTTATTAATGGGTAATGTTTAATAATTAAAATTAAATCCTTCAAAAAAAATTCAAATTAATTTATATATATATATATATATTCTTAATTGTTCTAATGTTTAAGGTGAGTATTGTGTCTACTTCCCGTCTGAATTATATAATTTAAATTCTAACATCAATTATTTTACAAGAAATTAATAACTAAAAAATACTATGATATTTTTAAACAGAAACATTATTATGATACTAAGAGTACTCATTAATTTATCAATATACACATCTGAAAAATTTATTAGTTTACAAAATTTTAATTATTAATTTATAAGAAGTCTAGTTATAGTCTTTTAGAGAGAGAAAATAAAGATTAATATTTTTTGAATAATTTTATAATATTCACACTTATAAAAATCTTTAAAAATTAATTTAAAATTTTAATTGCAACCTTTTACAAACTCTGAATAGAATGATAGTTAAAATTAAAAGTTTAAGAACTTAGCTATTACTTGATTTGTGCTATTTTTCAAAAATAAAAAACTCGCAAAACTGAGTTATAATGATTTGCCGCATGTCCAGGCATCTAAACGCACCGTTTCGGTAAGAAAACTCCCAATTTGCCCTTTAGGTGTGGGATATTCTACCCTACTGCTGCAATTCCATTTCCTGCTCGTAACTTAGCTGCCTTGCTCCTTCCATTTCAAATCAGTCACAAGAAGAAGCCCAAAAGCTTC
>JBBMEG010000015.1:9118734-9147476 GCA_037832605.1 Cyclanthera cordifolia | reverse complement strand
AAGGACGTATTTGTAGCTCCAAGTGCATCCATTATTGGGGATGTCCAAGTTGGAAGAGGATCTTCTATTTGGTATGGGTGCGTTTTGAGAGGTAAACGTAAAACCTATGTGAAAAACCTTTTTGCTGTACGGTACTCTCTGGTCTATTTTCTGCACATTTTACTTGATAATTACATGCCCTGAAAGGGTTTAACTTTCAAATTTTGTCCATGTTACCACAACTTTTCTGACAATTTCACCTATGGCAAATTTGAACTCTCGATATTCTAATAACATTCTTGATATTACAGATGCTAATATTCCTTAATTATGTGAAAAACTTTCATTATGAAATGAAAGGATAGTTTGTAAACCATCCAGGATTGTCCTAGTAGTTAAAATGGTTTTGAAGAATTTAAAGGCTTTGGGTTCAATCCATGATGGACATCTACCTAGGATTAAGTTTCTTGCGAATTTCCTTACAACCAAATGTTATAGAGGCATGCGATTTGTCCTGTGAGAATAGTCGAAGTATGCATAAGCTGACACAAATACTCATTGATGTAAATTAAAGATAGTTTGTATTATTGGTGTGTTGAGCATTTTGATAATTTTGAGGAACCAAGAAGTTTTGGGTTCAATCTATGGTTGCCACCTACCTAGGAATTTATTACCTAGGAATTTATTTTCTATCAGTTTTCTTGACAACTGAATGTTATATTGTTAGAATAGTTGAGGCGTGCGTAAGCTGACACGAATACTCTCCGTATAGTTTGTTGATGTAAAATAATTATGTTATAGAGGCATGTGGTTTGTCCTGGAAGAATAGTCGAGGTGTGCATTAACTATGGCATATACTAGCTCAAAAGACAATATTTCAATTTTATATATATACACACAGATATATAAAAATCAGAAGGATAATCAACCATCGATTCAAGTGGGTGGGGGCTCTCCCTTAGTCACCACTGTTGATACTTCAATCACAAATTAATCTTGAACTTCTCAAAAGAATACAAGGAAATAAATAAGGTAAATTATTATTTGGTCCCTATGGTTCGAAGAAAGTTAGACTATAGTCCTTGTGGTTTGAAAACTAGAATTTAGTTCCTATGGTTTGGAAAACATTAGAATTTAGTTCTTATGTTTTTAAAAACTAGAATTTAGTACACCTGGATTGATAAAACCTTAAACACAGTATTTTTTTGTTCATAATTGCTAGCTAATTAAATACGTGAAAAATCACAACCAACAAAGTATTTTTTGTTCATAATTGCTAGCTAATTAAATGTGTGAAAAATCACTACCATGCGTAAATGATATGATTTTTTGTTCAATCAATCACTTCTCTCTCAATTCCATCATTGACACAAGAATAACTAATTTCCAATTGCTTAATTCACTAGCAATTAGGAATGATGAGGACTTTTTTAAGTTTGATTAAACTTTAGGGATCAAGTTCTAATTTTCTTCAAATCATAGATTAGATTCCATTTGTTGAGATTATAAGGACAAAAACACCATAAGTTTTGATTCCTTCATTCATGATTATTTTCAAAACAGATTGAACAAAAAATGGCAGAAAAAAACTAGTCGTGATCCGACACTATGGAATGTGAAAATTCATGGAGGCAAACAATCACTTTAACAAAAATGGTTGCTATTGTTTCCCCAATGAAGGGATGGCTTATAGCCAAGAAGTGGGTGTATTTGCTTAGGTGATTCACGACCACGATAATATTTTCGTGTCCTCGATAGCATGGTAGCCCTTTGATGAAATCCCTCAACATGTCCTCCCAAATGAATTTTGAACAAGGTAAACGTTAGAGTAATTCGGTCGGAGTTTGAGTGCAGGCTTTGTTTAGCTAACATATCTAACATTTTTTTCCTCATATTTCCAAATATCATTCTTCATACCCAACCAGTACAATTCCCTAGTTAGTAGGCTGTAGGTGCATAAAAATCATCAGTGGCCTACGTTGACTGAATCATGGTAGGCATGTATTAATTACTTGCGAATCCTTGAGGTGGCAGAGAGAACGAGACGGTCCTTGTATAACAACGTGCCATGGTGAATGGTAAAATGTGGTCGACTGGTGGGATTGACTTAAAAATACGACAGATTTGCTGGAGGGTAGGGTCAAGCTTGACCTCACGCTTTACCAACTCAACATCTAACACGTTGGGTATCACCAAGGACGCTAAATGAACTGTTATGGGCATGCGAGAGAGAGCATCCATAAATTTATTTTCTAGACCAAGGCGATACTGGATTTCAAAATCATAGTCGAGAAGTTTATACAACTATTTTTGGTATTCCAGTTGGACCTCACGCTATTCTATTAAGTGTTTCGAAGTCGATTGATCATTACAAACAGTTAATTGGTTTCCTGAGAGGTATGGGCTCCATCATCTCGTGTTTGTACATAGATTTGATGCGATCCTAGTTAGACAGAGCATGGTTGAAGAACGCGATCGACTTCAAACAGTTCGATAAGACTGCCCCTACCCTGTCTGGAATGCATTAGTCTCAACTCTCAACTATGAAAAGCTCGATAAAATTGGGCATGGCCAACATTGGCAGTGTGATCATCGCGTATTTCAATTCCTCAAAAGCCATTTGAGTCGTGGGAGTCCAAGTAAAAACATCCCTTCGGATTCAGGGGGCGACAATGGAGCCATAATTCTCTACAAATAGGCGATAATAACCAGTGATAAAAGCCTCATAATTCCTTGATATTGCATGTGATAGGCCATTCGACCATGGCATGCAACCTTTTTGAATTTGCCTCCTCCCCTTCTGATGATATCCAATGGCCAAAATATTCAACTCGTTGAAGGCCAATCTTACATTTCTTGAGGTTAGCCACCAGTTCATTGTCACGCAAGCTTTCGAACACCAATTCAATGTGTTGGATATGGAAGGCTAGTCAGCATAGTAAGTTAAAATATCATAAAAAATAATGATACATTTGTGCAATAAAGGATTGAACACCCGATTCGTCAAGGCTTGGAAAGTTGTGAGAGTGAATGACATGACCAAATATTCGCAATGACTTTCATTGATGTGGAAAGCGATGTTCTCAATGTTAGTCTCCTACATTCGTATTTGGTGATAGTCAAACTTAAAATCAAGTTTTGTATAGTAGCAAGAACTGAATTCATCTAGCAGCTCTTTGATAATGGGGATCTGGAACTTTTCTGGTATAATAGCGTTGTTCAATGCCTATAGTCTATGCAAATGTGCCAGTTGTCGTCTTTTTTTTTTTTTGATGAGGAGCACCTGAATCGTGTAAGGATTTGTGCTCGGGTGGATCACACTAGTTCGTTACATCGTGTGGCTCAATCTTTCAAATTCGGTCTTTTGCACGTGCAAGTATCGGTATGGTCTAGCATTGATCGGAGTGGTTCCCTCAATTAAGTTAATATAGTGATGATATTCTTGTTCTGGCAGAATTGGTTCCTGAAAAACATGTGGAGTAATTGGAGTATGTTTGCTGGTATGACCGAGAGAGAAGCAAGGTCAGCCAATATAGTCTTGGGTAGGGGTTAAGCAGTGAGCATGTGCAACTCTACCAAGTACCATTCGTCTCGTCTTTGCCAAGACTGGCGCAGCTTCTTCAGAGAAATCTCTACTCGGGGGAGGGTTGGATAGCTGACAAAAGGCTTCATCTGGGGTCGAAATAGTGGAGAAAGTGAAGCCACCTTGTTAATTCGAAAATTACTTTTTTACTGGACATAGAGGTTTAGTCCGATAATCTCTAGGGCGTTCGACATATTACATGGAATGCTGCTTTTCTCTTATGATGGCTAAATGGTTGTGGAGATTTTCTAAGGAGAATATGGTGATAGGGTTGTTATCAGAGATATTGTAGGGGTACGAGGGCAGAGGGCAGAGCGCAATTAGTAGAGAGTTTGTCAGGTCTTTGGGTTATAAACAGAGGTACCAGGTAAGGGTAGAAACAGGGAATATTTTTGATAATGGCCTAGGGCTTGAGTGATCTCAAGAGTGTGGCCTCTTTCTTTGCTCATCTATTGACTTTGGGAGTGTAGTGAAAGTGGCTCTTGGGTTTGAGGCTTTAGGTTGTGAGCAGCACTCAATTGTTTTTCATTACCTCTCAGTAAAATCTGCAGAAACATGTTTTAGATAAGTGTTAATCAATTTAAAGTCATCATTAAATAACCTCACAGTCTCTTCTCCATACTATTTGTTTTTCTCTCTCATTTAAACGTATGAAATCAACAATCTGAGTAACAGCACAAGACTTGAACTAAAATATACATTTAATTCATATCGTGTTAGGCTCGTTAGTTCACGACTTTACTTTTATGTGAACACTGTGTAAGCTCTGTTCCATATTTTGATTATCTATTTGACTAGGTGATGTGAACAGCATCAGTGTCGGATCTGGAACCAACATACAGGACAACTCCCTTGTGCATGTGGCGAAATCTAATATAAGTGGAAAGGTTTTGCCAACTATTATTGGCGACAATGTCACCATAGGTGTGTGCGCTTTTGCTATGTTGAACAAATGAGCATTTTGATGTTTTTGAATTTTTCTTCAAGAATGTTTAAACTGACAGGTCACAGTGCTGTTATACATGGTTGCACTGTTGAGGATGAGGCTTTTGTTGGAATGGGTGCAACATTGCTTGATGGCGTCGTAGTGGAGAAGAATGCCATGGTAGCTGCTGGAGCTCTTGTGAGACAGAATACTAAGATCCCCTCTGGAGAGGTAGTTATCAAGTTTTTTTGTCCTTGAAATAAGAACTAAAAATTTCCATTAAAAAGAACTAAATTTTTTTGTATAACCATCAAAAGTTTGAAGAAAAAAAAAGAGATATAAGTCATAAAAGGCCAAGGAAGCGGGAAGAGGTCTCGTGCAAATACTTACAGAACAATGCTAAACAAGGTTGATTGAGAAACTACTGAAGTTAGACTTGCGATTGTGTTTGTCATCAAACCGTCTAATTACATTGTTGAGGATGAGGCTTTTCTTTGTGAATTTTTTCATTAGTCATGAAACAGTCCAATTTGATTGTTGAGGATGAGACTTCCCAAATGTAGAATGAAGGTGCCTATCAAATCATACAAAATCATCTCTTTTACATAGAAAAAAGTAGATGATTGCAGTGTTTTCCTCATCGATTTTACAAAGAAAACAAAGTTTGTGTTTCAGTTTCTTCAATTTTTTTTTCTTCTTTCTTTCTTTTCTCTTTCACTTCCTTGTGAAGTTAGTTTCCCTTGAGCATTAGTTTCGTTCATATATATCAATTAAAAGTGTCTTTTCTTGTAAAAAAAGACAAACTAGAAGCGAGATGTAGATATATAGGGATTGTCAGTTTTGTCATGCATTTTCAAACTCTTGAAAGCCACAGATCAAGGGAAGAAGTTGACTCTGTTTGGGATCTTTGCCATTCCAAATAAGTTAAGTGAGACTATTTCAAAATTAGGCATTTCAAAACAAGTCAAGGTGAGCTGAATTACATATAAAGGCAGCTCAATCTCTTGAGCAGGCAAAAAGATTCAATTCAATCTGTTGCTCCGAGGTGTCCTTATTCATTAGAAAAATTCAATTCACAAAAAAGAAAAAAGATTCAGTCTTAGAATCCCAATCTCAACAACTATGGGAAGGGTTTTTTTTTTTGAAATATTCCCGAATGTCTGGAGTAGCTTGTGTACTTTGACTATTCTTACGGGACATACTTTGGTCCTACAACATTTGGATATCAAATAGGCAATCAAACCCATGGTAGATGATCAACATAGATTGGATCCATCACTTCTTAGTTCTCCAAGTCCCTCTTGACCATTAGGCCAACCCATGGCATTTATCTCAATTGTCGGAAATCCTTACCTCTTTGATAAATCCCTTTAGTATTGGGTATTGGGAGAGTAGTCTTTGAATTAATCAACTTATCTTCCCGATACCTGATTTTCTTTTCTTACTAGAACAAAGGCCTAGTGGGAGGTATGGAATTCAAATACTATTTGTACGTACTCATAATCAGCTTAGCTTCGGTTTCCTTGGATATTATTGCTCAATGTTCTCTTAGTTTGAACAATTCTGTTTTGGACTTACATCTGACTCCACCTGAGCATGGACTTGGCCTTCTATGTTAACTTTATGTGATCAAGGGTAGTACTAGTAGGCCTTACCCCATGAATGTCTATGTGCAGGTATGGGGAGGTAATCCGGCAAAATTCCTCCGAAAGCTCACTGATGAAGAGATAGCTTTCATATCTCAGTCTGCCATCAATTACTTGAACCTTGCACAGGTTCACTCAGCCGAAAATGCAAAGTCTTTTGATGAGATCGAGTTCGAGAAGGTGCTCCGCAAGAAGTATGCTCGCAAGGATGAGGAATATGACTCAATGATCGGTGTTGTTCGTGAAACACCTCCTGAACTCATCCTTCCCGATAACATCTTACCTGCTAAAGATCCCAAGCCTTTGCAGAATTAAAGTCATTCCAATTTAGAGTTGTTCTATTTAGCTGAGTATTCTGGCATCGGATCAAAAACCCAGTTTGTGTACTTTTCACAATAATATTGATCATCTTCTACAGCAGAGTCATGGTTTTACTGATCAGGATGAAACTGACTTCATAAAGTAGAATGTAAGTTTGTTCATCTGTATTGAAGATCCAATTTCATTTTTTTTCCCCAATCATTTTGCTGATATGTTATTTTGAAGCATTTGATGTTTAAAAAGGGAATGTCTCAAAGTGACTCCTACAATGGTGTGAGCTGCTGAGGACTGCTCTCCACAAGTTCTTGGTTTCTTGATTTTTTTTTTAAAAGGTCCTTGGATTCTTCGCACATTTACATTATAATAATTGGGGGATTGAATATTTGATGCAGGTCGATCCTTTAATGAGCTTGAGATGGTTAAATCAATACGTTATTGCTATTTATTATAGATTTATTCAGTTATAATAATAATGTCTAGGGGCGTTCATAAAAACGGACAACTTGATTAACTCGGGCTAATTTAAATGTTAAGGATTGGATTGAGTTATAGTTCTTTTTGTTAGGGTGAATTGGACTTTAGGTTAATAATTTTTTTACTAGTTAAACATAACTTAACACAAACTAAGAAATTATATATATATATATATATATATATATATATATATATATATTTATTTATTTATTTATTTGTGGGAGTATCAAAAGAGAAATTAATTAAAAATAATCTTTTAGTATATTGATAAACAATATGTCCTAAAAAAATAGGTAATCTAGGTTCAAGTGTAATTAATGATAGGTTATTCATTTGTTTATATATTTTTAGGTATGGATAGAATAATTTTATAGAAAAAAAAAAATAGATTAAAACAATTCGAAATCAACCGAATATGGATAATGTACACTCTTGTATAGTTACTGGAACCACTACAAAATATCAAGGCATGATCAGTGGGGTGGGAAGAGTTGGGAAGGAAAAGGAAGAGACCATTTTTCATTGTTTGGCTAATCAACTTTTATCACATCAATCATTAATTTATTCTTACTTTTCTTCATTTATCCATCTCCTTCCTTTCTCTTTCTTTCATTTTACTTCTCGTCTAGGCTGATGAAATTATTTGAAACCTTAGCTCGAATGGCTTGTTCCTCGCAAAGAACATGCACTCATCTTTTAAAAGTCTGAAGTCCTCATGAAACGTGAACAGACTTGAGAACGGTCTACAAGCACAAATATCTCTTACATCCAACTACCTCTGTCCGTTAGAGAACGTGGTCGCGTTTAGCCACTCTATGGGTCGTTCCCTAACGCGCCACAAAACTCTTCTTTCTTTTTTATACACATGATTTGAGTACCCATCAACACGTTTCCCTTCTCCCCCCCTCTAATTTTTCTCTTATTTCCTTTTATGAGTTCCAATGGTGAGCGATTTTCCAAGTCAAATAGTCATGGAGAATTTTAAGTCGCTTTGTTAACCAAACATGCCCAAGTTTCAAACTTACAAAGCAAAGATAGATGTAAAAATTGGACTTTTTCTCAATTCCTGTCATATTTTCTCTTTTGTAAAACGAGTTCAATTTTTATCTTTATGGTAGGTTGATCAGGGTTTAATTTTTATAACTTGTCTACTAATTGTTCAACACCATTGGATTCAAAGACTCTGTTTTTTTGTGAAAAATGAATGGTAAACCATTACTCTTCAAAAATCAATTGTTTATATTTAGTAGTAAATAACAATTTTTTTAACGACATCAAATTTTACATCAAATATATCACTCAATCACTATTAACACTAATCTCCAAATAAGTAATAAATTACTCAACCACTACTAATCTCGATTTCCAAACAAGTATTTAGCGCTAATAAATTCTTTCATTCTTCTCCACTCCACTCTTTTCTACTAAAAGCAAACGCACGGGAAGTGTTTTTAGCAATGGATTTGAAGTTGATTGGTAGGTTCATGTACTCATGTAATTGCATATTTATACCCTTATTGTATTATTTTATTTTATACACAATTTTTAAAGCAACTCTATAATGGCTAAATGCAAGATCATTAATTAGAGATTTAGATTAGTATGATTATAATATAGTATTAAAGAAAATCTAGAGTTAGCATTAGAACTTGAGGATGTTAAATTCTTGATTTTGGGTAGAAGTTGATTCAGTTTATATACCAAACTAGCTTCTTTGAATCGAACTAACCTTTGGTTTATGCAAACATATTCTTTCAAACCTTTGTTGTCGACCACTTAATTTTCTTGGATGTTTGTCTGTCACTTCTTCGTTTTTTAATGAAATGCATTAGACTGCTTAATTTGTCTTTTTATGTCACTTCTAGGGTTAGGTTTGGATTTATGAGTTGATTAGGATTAGGAGTGATGTTTTGTTGTCGAATTAATTGACAAATGAGTCTATTAGGTTTTTGGATGAGTATTTTAACTCAGATAAACTGTCTTTTATGGATTTAAAGACTTTTTTTTAAGTTGCTTTTGGGAGATCTTATGTCTTACAGAGTAGGGTCGATGTCGGATTATCTCTACATTTTTATGTTGGTATTTAAATTTGATTATTGAAGAACCAAATTTAAATATGAAATATGAAGTAAAAGAATCATAAATATTGCGATACTTAGGGAAAAATATTGTTTTTTTTATTAGTAAAATGAGAGTCTTTAAAATAAAATTAAGAATGAGAATTTTTTTTTGAAAAATAAATCAAAATTGTATTGAAATCAAAATCGAAAACATAATCAAAACCGAATTGAACCAATTAAAAATCGAACAAATATATAATTTGTCCTTTATTGAACATCGCTTCCTAATTAAGGATATTGATTTGGTTATCAGTGTGATACAAAATCGACAAAAACAAACCGAAATTACCCCAAATCTAGAACATCTAATGACTAGGATTCCTTGCAAGGTTTTTCTGATCCCTAAGTTGCCCATGGGTGCTTTAATTAGTCTTTCTTTATTTTTATTTTTTTATTTTTTCCTTTTTCTTTTTGAAAACAAAACCCTCATTAAATAATAAAATCAAACTTGCAACAATTCTCTCCTAAAAAGAAACATTATTCTCGAAATAAAATGATGGACTTGATCCACCACTCGTACCAAGACAACACAAAAGACGAACTGTAAATAAAAGTCATTTTAAAAAGATAAGGGACACCTTTCAAACTGACCATGTTATATAAAGTAATGATAGAACCCAACGAAAAATGCAGTAGCAATTAGTCAACACGACATTGGTTGACGTTAGAGAAGTTTTTTAGGTTAACTCTATCAACACAATAACCATTGACAAACAAGAACCCACAAATTAAAGAACAGGAAAAGAGCTTCAAAACTGTAGAGGAACGAAGACTCCGTCGAAAGTACCACTCAAAGATCACTAGAATTGAATGTCCTTTATCAATCAACTCCTCATGTGATAACAACAACCGAAAACCATAAAAAACCCAAATCTCTCGATAAGAAGACCATAAAAATAAACAAAAACAATAAAATAGGCCTTGAGAATTAGGATTATCCAAGAGTTGCCTAACCCTTCAACAATCCACTTTAAGATTTTCATAGTGACAAAACCCATAATATCGAGATTTGCCCCCAAAAATTGCAATATAACCTCTTTTATCGTTGCTATCAAAACCCATTACATAACTTAATTAACAGACTTCATTTTTTTCAATTCTAACTTTGATAACTACACCTTTTGGAAAAATGTCCTTCGAGTTTATTAAATTCCACAAAAAACCTTATGCAATGAGAAATTCCTTTGAAGAGAAAAATGGTCAATGACTATTGACTTCATTTTTTTAATTTAATTTGTTGTTTATTGGATTTTTGTAACCAACCACTTAATAAATAATTATTTTTTAATTATTATTGTCTAAATAATTTGATTTAATATATTATTTTTCATCTTAATTATTAAATTGTATTTCATTTTATCAAACAAATATTTTCATCCTAATCATATTTATTTTTTATCTTAATGTAAAATGAATTGATCATTTATATTTTTTTTAATTTGAAACTAAATAATTTTTACTAATCATAGATGAATTAAAATTTGAATCGAAATGAAATTCATTGAAATAGTACCACATGAAAATTGGAAAGTGTTATACATGATATATCAATCCTCATTTGATTCGTCATCTTTTATGACTAATTCCAAACATCTTCTATTAAATGTAGTAAGATGAGGAACATTGACCTGAAATAAAATTAGTCTTACATTTAATTTAAATATGTTTTTAAATAATAATATTAATGAAAAAAAATCATTTTAAAATCTAACTTTTAAAACAATATATTAAACATTATTTTTGATTTTTTTCAACTATATTTAAAATATTTAAATAACAAACTAATCGATCCCTAAAATTACTCAAATGCATTATTTATAAAAATATGCATTAACCTATATTAGTTTATTCATTTTGGTAAAATAATATTATATTTTTTGGTAATTGAACTAATATCCAATAAACATAGTTTTCTAATATTTTTTAAAGTTCCCAAATTTTTAAATATTTTTTACAAATGAATATCTATAACAAACAAACTTTTCAACTAAAAATATATATACAAACATATATATTTATGATGACGATAACATTGAAAAAAATATTAGATCAATAATTATAGTTTATTAAGCTAAGTAATCTTAAAACAACTACTTACAAATATAAATAAATAAATAAATAAATAAATATATATATATATATATATATATATATATGCGCATTTCTATATTAAAAAAAAACCTAAGGTAATAACAAACTAAAAACTAACAAATTAAACACAAATCAACATACTTATAGGTATAAGATAAGTTAACATTTTATCGATCTTAAACTAATCACAAATTAAAGAGCATGCATGAATATATAAGCGTTCTTTTTTTTTTTTTAAGAAAAATAAACATTCATTTCTTTAAGAAAAATAAAAATATGTTCATAGTTTTTTTTTTTTTTTACATGCCTTGACATTCAAAAAGTATATGAATCAACAACAAATATTCTACAAAATATTGTTTAAAATTAATAAATGTATATTCAAAGCATGCTAAAAATTCACAAGTATGATTTGTGCGTCTACCTAATTAAATTCAACTTGGTTCTACCATGAAAAAAAAAATTATAATAGTTATTATTAGTCAGTATAATAATTATTATGAACTACTTGAGTTTTTTTGGGATGAAGATGAGTTTAGTATAGTCATCACCGCTTAAAGACAAAAAAAAAAAAAAATCGTTATTTAACGTTAATGGTCAAAACTTATTAATAAAAAAAAAAATTAACGAGTGCGGATGACGGTGACTTTAATATAATCATCATCAAATAAAGAAAAAAAAAATAGACACATTTTGACAATATATTTTAAAAACAGTCAATTTTCATAAATAGTAGATTTGGATCACCATGTGTCTCTTGCCAGCCATTCATTATTAGTAATCTTTTCGTCTCTTAAGAAGTGGTGCGATGGTCGAAAACTTGAGTTTTGAAGGTGTGCTCGCCTCTTTTCTTGTCTTCATTTCTTCGATGTCACTCGATATTTGACCTAGAAATGAGTGTAGTTATCCGAAATGGAAACTTGGATTTCCAAAGATTCAATACCATGACTTCCTCAACCTCCAATACTCATCAATCATGAAAAACATTGTGTAATAAACATTTCAACCTCGTAATACTCAATCAATCATGAAATTATAAACATTTTATAAGTCCCACTATAATGGAAAACAAATTCATTTCATTAAAACTTTAGTTTGTCTGGGAATCTTAAGATTATAAAAATAGAAAAACAAACCTTTGAAATCTTTGAAAAGCCAAATACGTTGAATGAAATGTCCGTAATTTGAGAAATAAAGCAAGCAATCAAACAAAAGAAAACGGCGATTTACATGTCTAAATTTGGTTGGAGCAATTCAAAAATAAGAATAATTCTAACTTTTTTATAGGTTAAATTTAAATTATTTTTTTAACAATTATAATTTAAAATCATCTACGAAGTCTATTGTTCAAACTCTACTGTACAATTGTGGATTAATATGAATAATATTTGGGGTAAAGTTGATGGTCAAATATTGCCCCATTACAACACAGCTCTTTTTCTCTTTTTAAATGAAAAAAAGGAACCAAAAAGAAGGAAGAAAGAAGATCGAACAATAACCGATTAAGTTGGTTCTATCATAAGACCTACATTCACCATTCACTGTTGAATTACTAATGATAAATTTTAATGAGCTTTGGTTGATTACAAACAAACATATTAGTTCGTTTCGAGGAAAAACATGATATTGTTCACTATTTGATACGAGCGTTCTAACAATCTATAGAATAATATGATCAACACAATCCCGTTTAGTAGGTTGGATTGAGTTTTTTTCAAATTAATGAAATTTTTATCGATTGAATTGAGCTAAAATTAATTAGGTTTAACACAAGATTACTCTATTTTATTATTAATTCTTAAAATAGTTTTTACTAACAAATGATATATGCATATAATTACTTTATTTTTAAATTTATTATTATATCTAGACTTTTTACTCTTCAAATTTATTTCTAACATTTGTTTATTTCTTCAAAATATATCTTTTATAATATAAAGTAAAGTTCATTTATTTAAAAATGAAAAGTGAATAACAAAATATATTCAAGTTTAAAAATAAGATAATAATTTGATGATCTAATCTAAATAATCCAAAAAATAAATAAATTAGGATTCTTCTAGCCGATTTGATTGCTGGATGAAAAAATTCGACTCAACTCAACCATGTACAACCATATTATTATCAATAATTTTATAGTCAAAAGTTTGGTCAGTTTAACTTGAATATGGTCAAACTTGAGTGCATTCACAAGCTGTTAATCGAGGGCTACAATGGAGAGTGACGGTGCTCATAATTTGGTTTGGCGGCGACGAAATCTCCTTCCGACTAAGGTTCCATGGATTTGGTAAAAGAAGTAGAAAGATCATTTTTTTTTTTTATAATAATTAAGTTATTAAAATTGGACAAATACAAAAATTTAATTATTTAAATTTAGCTAAATGACCAAAATAAAATAATGATAAAAAGTTAATAAATCAAAATAAAAGTAGCATAAGAGTTGGCAATAACTAGTCAAAAGAGAGCCTTGTCCTGTTGTTGTCTAAGGCATGATTGCAAACTTTATCCAAATAATAATGATAATAATAAGGCATGATAACACACATGTGGAGCCCATAAAACAATTGCACACTCAATTGATTTTTTTTAATATAAATACTCGAACCATAGATTAAGTGAATGCTAGTGTATCTATAATACTAGTTGAGTTATGCTTATTTTGACTACTGAATTATGTTAATGATGGGCTAGAAAAACATAATCATAAAATAATACTAAAATAGAAGGAAAAATATTCTATCCAAAATTTTTGGAAAAAAAAAAAACAAAATTCAATAATAGTAGATTTTAATAGAATGAAATTGATGAATTAGATTAAGTTAAAATTGAAAAAAGTTTCTATACAAAAATTTTATTATAGTTTTTTTTTTAAGAAATTACAATAATTAAAATATGAAAACTAGAGTTTAGAATCAATTATAAAAAAAAAGAAAAAAAAAAAAGAAAAGAAAGAAGAGATACACACAGTTTGAAGTCTTAAATTTTGTTTATTTTCAGACGAAAATTTAAATTTCTAATATTCAACTAAAAACAAGCCTTAATTAATTCAGTTTTTTATGTTCAATAACATTCAAGTTCATCCACACACACACTTATATAGTTGAATTATTGCTTTCAGTGACACTATAATGATAGTATAAATACACCTTTTTTTTTTTTCTTTTCTTTTTTTTTTGTCAAAATAAGTATAATTTTCAATTTAAATATATTAGATTTCAACTTTTAAAATGTATATGATCTTTGACTTACCAGTGATCCATTAGATAAAATTTATAATTTAAATAATGAAATAAATACACCTTCTTTTTAAGGTGTTTCAAACTAGCATCTACTTAATATTCCAAAAATACTCCGAAAGTATTTAACATTACTATTTTGAATGATGATTTAATAAATATTCATTCTAAATATTAATTTTAAATACTCTTAAAAACTACATTCAATAAATTTTGAATGCGATCATTACTTTTAAATATTAAAAATAAATTTTTATTTTAAACATTTTTAAAATCTCAATCAAAGCATCTGCCACGGGTATATTTGAGTTTTATTAAAATAAATTACAAGATATAATCTTAAAATTTAAAAGACTAAACTTATAACTAACTCATTTAATATATAAATCAATCTAAACAAGAACTAACAAAGATAAGTATAATCTAAAGGGTTGGTGGCGCACGAATTTGATTGTTTAGCGTTAAGTTGTATCTCGTGATAGGGTTTGTGGTCCCGTCCTTAATTTATATAAAAAAAAAAAAAAAAAACAAAGATTGGTATACGGAAAATTAAAATTTAACCCTTAACATAAAGTTTAACATATGAACACAATGGAAAGGGAATTTCCATATCTATTAATAAAAAAAATTATATAAAGTTGCGAAATTCCAAATATGGGCATTAGAATGTAGTAAGCCCCATAAAGTGGGGAGGGTAATTTGGGGAAACAGTCATAATTTGAGAATTTGAGTTGGCTTTTGTGAGGTCCTTTATTCGGAGATTCCCTTCCCATGGAGTCGTATATAATGAATTGAAGTGAAAATGGCGAAAAGGGCAGAGAAATCCGAGCCCTTAATCCACAAAAATGGTGGCCGAGCTCTTGCTTCCCACTGCCAATGACTGTGAAGGCGCTGCCCCTCTTATTCTCGGTCTTCAACCTGCTGCCCTCGTCGACCATGTCTCCCATGTCGATTCCTCTCTTCTTGATCGAATTCCCGGCGACCGCGGTGGCTCAATGCCGGTAAACTTCCTTTTTTTCAATCGCTCGATTCTATCTTCTGTTCTGGAATGTATGAACTATTGAACGATTTTTTGTGTTGTTCATTCATCTTTGATTAGGGCTACCGGATTTTGCTTCTCCGCTTGTTTTTGTTTCTTACTCCTATTTGAATCTTTCGTTGATTCTTTGTGGTTTTAGGAGCGATTTTTGTAGTCTTTTGATACAATTGGATTCCGACCGGGGTTGTTTTTGTTCTTCCAGTTTTATGAGTTGGGCTGGTTAGTGTTTTTGCTCAATTGGGTTCTTCCTGTGTGGGGCTTTAGATTTTTCTTTCGTGATTATGTTACTTGTTTAATTATGTTAAATTGATGGATTGAGGTAAATTTAATTATAGTATATATTTATTTATTTCGCGCATTATGTTGATTGCTTATGTATGTGGATGTAGGTTAGAATGGAAGAGCTTGAGAATATACTGAAAGAGGTGAAATCCTATATCCTTTCCTCACCTGATGTTCTGACTCCGGTCAAGACAATAGCGGGAGGAAGTGTTGCGAACACTATCCGTGGATTGAGTGCAGGGTTTGGAGTTAGCTGTGGAATTATTGGCGCATATGGTGATGATGAACAAGGAAAATTGTTTGTCTGTAACATGAGCTCCAATGGGGTGAATCTCTCAAGATTGAGAATGATTAAAGGTCCCACAGCTCAGGTATGCTTTACTCCTTTCATGGAAGGGTCTCACAATTTTCATTGTGTGTTTTATGTATTTTGAAGTTCTGAGAATGTATTGTGAATTGTATGGCAGTGTGTTTGCCTGGTTGATGCACTGGGCAATCGCACAATGCGGCCCTCTCTCTCAAGTGCAGTCAAAGTTCAGGTATACTACTTTTTCGATTTCAGAGATTCTGGTGTCCATGTGTGTGCGCGCTTCTAAATGTATTTGGATTTAAAGTGATAAGTTTGGTACTTTGGTATGATAACAGATGAGCTTTGTTGACTTAACAATCTATTTGTTTTTTCATCATTCAGGGAAATGAATTGACTAGAGGTGACTTCGAGGGCGCTAAGGTTAGCATACTTGTTTATTTTCTTGTAACATGTATGTCGTGTGTGTGCAATAAAATGTAATGCATCGAGCATTGAAAATAGATCTAAAGAAGTTTTTTCTGCCCTCGCTCTCATATTCATGTAAAATCCTGTCGATTGATATTATTATGTTGAATCAATTATCAAACTCAAAAGAAGTTAGGAGGGAGAGGCTTTTGGTAGACTTAATTATTGTCATGTATTTGTTTGCAGTGGCTTGTAATGAGATATAGTATATTTAACTTGGAAGTTATTCAAGCGGCTGTAAAGATGGCCAAACAAGAGAAAGTTTTAGTGTCCTTGGATTTGGCCAGTTTTGAGGTACATTCCTTGACAACATCAGATTTAACATTTGTGTGCTTGCTCTTAGTTTTGAAGAAGAAGCTGTTATATTGTTTTAAAAGAGTAACAAATAAAGTAGCTCATGTCTCAACGTTTTGCCAGATGGTTCGGGATTTTAGATCACCTCTACTCCAGCTGCTAGAGTCTGGGGATATAGACCTTTGCTTTGCCAACGAGGACGAAGCAAAAGAGTTTATTGGGTTATTTCCATTGCTTTCAACCTTGGCTGATTGTAAACCTTAAGTGTCTTCAAATTCTGCACTACTTCTGCTCTAGGGTGTTTTAACTCTATTGCAGAATAGATTGAGTAGATGCCATTTATTTCTGATATTTATTAAATCTTTACAGTGGTGAGAAAGATGCTGATCCCGAAGTTGCGCTAGAATTTCTCGCTAAGCATTGTCAATGGGTTGTTGTGACATTAGGTGCCAATGGTTGTATTGCTAAGCATGGAAAAGAGGTCAGTGATTCATTTTTCACTTTACGGGTATGGTGTGATGATCTCGAAAACATTAGAACCCCTTCATAAACTAATTAACATTATTGCCCGTGATGCTATGTTGAGGTCAAGCTTTAACCAGATTGTTTTTAAGCGTACACAATAGGACGGGAAAGTTTGAACCAAATTATTTCTGCTTAATATTTGCACAATAGGACGGGAAAGTTTCTCAATTCTTGCATTGAGATAATCTTTCTGTCTAGTTCTGTACTGGTTCAAAACTACATACAAAGATGAGATATTAAAGAGCGTGAAACTGAGTGTTTCTGAATTGTTATACATAACTTATCTCTGCAAATCAGGTAGTCAGAGTTCCAGCAATAGGGGAATCGAAGGCGACCGATGCCACCGGAGCAGGGGACTTGTTTGCAAGCGGGTTCTTGTATGGATTAGTGAATGGATTGTCTCTAGAGAAAAGCTGTCAATTGGGGACGTGTAGCGGCGGTTCGGTCATACGTGCTCTTGGGGGTGAGGTTACCCCAGAAAATTGGCAATGGATGCACAAGCATTTGCAGATTAAAGGGCTTCCTCTCCCTAAGATCCCTCAATGATCAATCATTTTTCTCGTGTCATTGTCTCATCCATTTTTATTACCAACATTTTCACTTTTTAACAGGCATCTCTTTCATATTTCGAATGTCTAGCTTTCTTCAAATTCCTCACAAGAGAAAGAAAAAAAAAAAAAAAAAAAAAAGGAAAAAATGCTTAAGTTACTTGAAGTCTCCCTGCTCTTCTCTCTTGCTCTATAATTAAGATGTAAAAAACCAAAGCATAGTTCATTGCAGGGGTGAAAGAAAAAATCAAAGACGGACAAACTGATCCAATTGATTGATTTGATTTTTTAAAACAATATTAAATTAATTTGTTTGATTTTTTAGAAAACTAAAATATCAAAACAATATTAAATTAATTTGTTTGATTTTTTAGAAAACTAAAATATATTAGTTCGATTTTGGTTATTGAGAGAGGAATTAACAAAAAGATCGAAATGAATCAAATATACAAATAAAAAATAAAAATATTATTATTTAAATTTGATAAAAAGAACAAATTTAAATATGAAATATGAAGTAAATTATTATAAATATTGTGACATGATTTTTTTTTTTTGTTAGTATAATAAAAAAATTGTAGAATTTAATTAATTTTTTAAAAAAAAATAAAAAATAAAAAATTGAATCGAAATAATTTTTAATTTATTGTTGCCTGTTGACTTTTATGGACTCTTTGGACTCGGTTTGATTCTTAGTAGGTACGCGAAGAACATTAATTATGTATATAAAGACTCAATTGGATTACACTAAAAATAGACTCAATATTTTTTGTTTGGAACACCATTTAACAAAAGAAATCGAGTATAACCTAAGCTCCCATTCATTAGGACCACGCATGAGCACTTAAAAAAGGAAAAACCAAGAACAAGATCAGTACTACTTGAGCCATGGTCTTACTCAACACCGACTGACCATCCTCCAAATGTAAAATCCAACAACATCAACGCATCTCATGTTTGATAAATGGCTCAAATATAATAGAAAAACATAATTAGTGAAAACATTTCCAACAGTCTGATACAACTTCAATAAATGTAAAATCCAAATCTGAGGCAACAACAAAGAAGTATCAAAATGACTGCAACTAAAGAACCAAACCTAACAGCAACACCCAGGAAGCAGGTAAGGGGGGAGGCGATGTCTGCACAGTGTGGTCTTAGATGTCCATTGGTGCCACGCCTTGATCCGAGGCACTACCTTGGTCTGCTCCTGCAGCCGGTTCAGGGGCAGCAGCAGGTTCATCCTGATCTGCAGCAGGAACGTCGTCCTCCTTAACAAGCTCAAATTCATCGATCAACTTCTGAACAGTTTCCCTATCCAATATATGAAAAGGTTCCCCAACTCCTAAAATAGCAATTGTGCATATGGAGGAAGTCAGTTTTTCTCCTTGCAATGTTTCTCTGGTTGCAGTCAGTGCATCTTTGATCAAGTCGTCTCTAGAAGAGTCCTTGAAGTTCTCAAACCTCCTCTCCAGGTATGTTTTTGCAGCCTGCGAACGGGATCCTATGGCAAAAGCTTGATATTCGAAGTAGTTCCCGCTCGGGCAGTTGTAATAAAGGTGAGCACCAGACTCATCCAGACCACCTACCAGCAGACCAACACCATATGGACGTTTCCATGAGCGCTGGGTGCAGACCTGAACCAGTGGCGAAAGATAGTTAGAGAAAATACAAATCAGGACATACATACATATGCATATATATTTATATATACACACATAAAAAAGTTCAGAGATATGATGCCCTCAATAAAGTATCCAGTGTAATTCCTCTTCCATCATTTCTCATCTCAAGAGCTTTTTTTCATCTTTGGAAAGATGGACAAACTTCCTACCAATGGAAATGATAGGAGAAGGCATGGCAGCCTAGTGCCTAGCAAAATATTATAGTGGGAAGGAATTCACCAACATATATAAAACACAGTAGTATTTTTCCGGTTCTTCCTCAAATCATACAGGGATAAAAGAAAATTTTAGTGTTTGGTATTATTCAAATAAGGATGTTTCGAGATCTCCCAATCTCCCTACTCAAAGGCCTAAACCCTTTACACAATAGTATCTTATATCCCTTTAAGAGACCTAAGCTAGTACTTATAAGGGTTCTTCTTTGAGAAAAAAAACTAATATAAGGGATCTATCATTTTCTTTCTCAAATGCATGGAAGAAAGGAACCAGAAAATTTTTCCTGGCTCATTTGGTTAGAAAGAAACCAGAAGATCTTACCACCAAAGAGAAATCCATGCATAACTTGAGCGGTTTCGTTCTTAATACAGCCTTTTGTTAGAGAGCCTTTTGTTCTTTATACTTGTGGTCTATACATAATCTAGTTTGGAAGATTTTCATGTATTAGCTTGTTGTGGATGTGATTTCCTTGACCCATGTTCTCTAGGTTGTTTTGTCTTTGTTTATGTTGTGAATACACGGTCTTCTTTAAAACAAAAGGTGGGAATATATGTTATAACCAGGTAACCTACGAGGTTTCTTCATCTACACTATAAGAGCCATTATGGGGTATTTAGGCCTCCTATTAAGCCTTAAGGGTGAATTAGGTTGGGTAAGGGTTATAATAATTCAACCCGTGTTTGGACCACCGTTTATAATATCTAGTGGAAGCACATAACTAAATCTTTATCCAATCTATAATATGATCTAGTCATGTTATAATAACACTTATTGTCATAATAATCTCCTATTATAATAACTTGCACTGAAACACAAGTTACATAACACTTGTTACTATAAGGTCCCATCTTATAATAACCCTTCATTAATAATAACTCACTACTTATAATAACTCAACCGTTACCCCGATGCACCCTAAGAGTACCAACATCTTCTGCCTAAATTGCCAACAAAGCTACAAAAGCAGGAAAGAAAAAATGAATTGAGAAATTAAGATGATTAGGTAAACCAAAGAACATGAAAGCAGAATTTAACCTTAGAGAGAATCTATTTAAACCATAACCAGCACCAACACAACACAACCACAAAGAAATGAATGTCACGAAAAGTGATTTCTTTTCCTTAAAATTGAAGTTAGAGAAAGTCCCATCTTCAACGCTATGTCAATGTTAGAGAACGTCCCGTCGTCCCCATCATCACCGCTATCTCAATGTCCCATTGCATACCAGTTGATTCAACCGAATTCCCCATATTTCAAAAAGAAAAAAAAATCAACCCAATTCACGAAATACAAGGATCCTTAGATTGCTTGATCAAAGACAGTGCAGGATTTTCAAAATTTTGGACCCTAATATAATGAAAACCATGCCCTCAATTATCCAGCTTTATATATTTCTCGTTCAAAACTCAATCCCTAAATCACATCACATGACATATATTTGCATAAAAGAATATTCATCTTATACTGAGAAAAACTTTCCAGAAAATATTATAGAGACTAGAGAGCTATTCAACCTCCTGCCCATCATCAGATAGATACATAGTAAAAATTAACCTTCCTGGCTTCTACTGAAATCTAAGCTATTAAACGATACTTTAGAAAGAAAGTAACAAATTACCAGCAACGCTAGGCTGGGGTGGGTTCAAAGTAATTCAACAATTAGAATAATCAAACAAATTAAAGAACTTAATTCCCGGATATCCTCTGCCACTGCGCGGTTAAGAATCAGTGAAACAACTACTAGTGCTAACAACTCAACATAAGAAGCAAAAAAAAAGGCCTATTATCTCTAGCTGCCTTTAAAATGCTGTAAATTAAAGAACACAAAGGAAGCCTTGTGCCATTTCCCTAACTGCGCTACAATAATTCGTAATTGCTATTTGACATTATATTCCACACATAGACTGCTTAATAATCAAAAAAAGTTCCCCCTTCAACAATAAAGCTACAACCATTCGTAATTTCAGGACGAAGCCTGCCACTAACCAAATAAATTCAAACACAAGTCAGCTCACGGCGGCAGAAATGGCTCAAATTAAAGCATTGCACAAGAAATCCAAATCACAGCAAATTTGCGAACAAAAGTAAGAACCTGAGCCTTATCGGCAAGTTGAACAACAAGACGACCGACAGGAAGGGGGGATTCATAAGTGTAGCTGTAATTGATACACTCAGATCTCATATAGCGAGAAAGAACGCGGCCATCAGCAGTAAGGCCGGAAATGGCGAGGCCAATGTGGTCGTCGACTTTGAAGATCTTCTTCTGGTGAGAGGATAGTTCGGAGTTAGCCTTATTGACGCAGGCTAGAACCACATGGGACTTGGATCGGAGGCCAATGGCGGCGGAGCCTTGTTTCACAGCCTCCATCGCGTACTCGACCTGAAACAACCTCCCCGCCGGACTCCATGTCGTCACGTCCGTATCGTACTGATTCCTAAACATTTTTGCTGAAGAAGAAGAAAAAAAAACGGATTCAAGAGTTTTGCAGAGCCACAATCACGATCTCTCGAGAGGATTGAGATCGTATTAATGGAGGATTTAGGGGTTTTCGTTTTCTCCAAGGCAATGGGCTTCTTAACTTTCTTGGCCATTTACCTCATATTAATATTTTAAAGTAAAATTATTATTTTTAAGGGAAAATTGCACACAGTAATATATTCAAAAAAGAAATTGTTAAAAAACTTCCGATGCCGGGAATCGAACCCGGGTCTCCTGGGTGAAAGCCAGATATCCTAACCGCTGGACGACATCGGATCTTGTACAAAATTTTATCCATGAATTATATAATCCGTACGTATTTTTATTTCTTCCATAATTCTATTTTTTCTTTTCAAAGTAACTTAAAATATCATTTTGGTCAACAAATTTTCAAATATCCAATTTTAGCCTTGAACTTTAAGCTTTGCTTCATTTTTTTAGTTCATAAAAAAGTTTAATTTTAATTTTTTAACTTTGAAATTTGTTATGTTTGAGTCATACACTTTCAA
Source organism: Cyclanthera cordifolia (assembly GCA_037832605.1). Classification (NCBI taxonomy): domain Eukaryota; kingdom Viridiplantae; phylum Streptophyta; class Magnoliopsida; order Cucurbitales; family Cucurbitaceae; genus Cyclanthera; species Cyclanthera cordifolia. The sequence continues at coordinate 9,124,748 of JBBMEG010000015.1, read as the reverse complement.
AAAACTTAAAATTGTTTTTTTTTTTTTTTTTTTGAAGAAAACTATGGTATTCTTTTATAAATTTTAAAAAAATCTTCTAATTTTATCTTTTATTCGATTACAATTATAAACATTATTGAGCAAATTTCTATTAATATTTACTTCAAATCTACTCTAGTGAACATTTTTTTTTAGTATAAGAATAAAAATTAGATTTTTGAAAATTTTGAAGACTAAAATGTAGCGAAATTCAAAATTTAAGAATAAATTTATGTTGGAATGTCATTGTTGAACCTAGGGGTGTATGTATGAATCGAAAACCCGACGAACTTGGACTACCCAACCCAAATCATAAGAGTTGAGTTGAGTTGAATTATTTTTCTATTTGGGTTGGGTTGAAAAAATGATAAACTAAAATTTTTGGTTCAGGTTCGAGTTGTTGTCAATTCGGTTCGATTTAACGTGAACCGAATCGAAATATATACATGCAGTGCTACAAATTTAGTTATATGTAATCATGGTATACTGGTATGGCTATCAATTATCAATTGTGTTGATTCTCTGCAAAAGTTTGTGTAAACTACAAGTTGTTAATATCTTTTAAAATATTTTCCTTTTTAATATACTAATAGTAAATAAAATGTTATTATGATCTTATTTAATATAAAAAATCAATTCATTTTTTTCGACTACAATTAGGAGAGAGATTTTGATTCCAAGAGACATTGATGCCACTAATTAGCTATAATTATTATTGGCAAATTTGATTAATCTAGTAAAATAATGAGTTTTATCTTTTTTTATTTACTTTTTAGTTCAACTCCAATCGAGGAAGATAGTTTTTAGTGCATAAGTTATATTGATGTTAGTGACTATTAATTCTTATTGACAATTTCAATTCATCTATTAATAAATAAATAAACTCATTCAAGTGACGTGATCTTTTATTACTATTATTTGATAGTCATACAAGTGACATTAATTCGTATGATAATGTATATAATGAAAAATAGTTCAATAGTGGAAAATATTATATTTGCAATCTATTTATGAATCCAATGAATCAACCAACCAACCCGAAAATATAAGGGTTGGTTGGGTTGGGTTGGGTTGAATATTTGACCAACGAGAATTTTTGGATTGGGTTACAAATCTCTCCCAATCCAACTCATGTACACCCCTAGTTGAATCACATATACTTTATGTTGAAATTTAAAGATAAATAATTATTCTTCCAAATTTATTTCATTTTAATCCATATATTCTTAAAAGTTAGTTTTATTAATAATTGAATCAATGATAATAACTACCAAAATGAGCATAGTTCATCTGACATTAAAATTTAAAGATGCACGAGCATTTGTTAGCAATCTTATTTGATTCAATATTTTCAAACAGAAAAATAGTTGAATTTTATTATTTTAAAATTTTTAAATTTTGATCTTTTGAGTGTGTAACGTACACAGATATATCAGAACGTACCTCCAAATTTTTTTTTATGAAAATTGTGATGGGTAATTGATATATAATAAAAAAAAATATGAAAATAAAATGTGAAGTACACACATGCACCTAGCAAGCCAAGTATTTTGTGATAGGGTGTAAGTACCATCAAACAAAATGCCATAAATTGTTTTGAAGAAAAACAAAACCCCTCTAAAATTGGAAGAGAGAATTTGAAAAGTTTCCGAAAATCTTAGAGACGAACACCCAATCTTCCACTGATTCGAAGCCTAACTGACGTTCCCACTCGCCCCTGGTGTAAGAACATCTCTAAAATTGTTACGTTGTAGAAGTTATAGTTTTAAACCCTCACTTCGAGTGAAATACCTATTTTCAAAAGATTTTGTTCCCGTCACTGTATTTGCTATTTTTTCGTTTTTTCTTTTAATTATAAATAATTTTTTCTATGTTATTCTTTATGTACTCGTATGTACAACAAGAGATGCATGTTAAACGTGCTAGTACTTGAGTATATACTTGTATGTACAATGACTGTCATATGTATTATAGATTGAAGTTATGGACAAAAAATGGTTGAGATTAATTGTTGTGAGAACTAATGGACGTGATAATAAGATTTAGGTATTTACGTATTAAAGGTTTTTATTTAACTACTTGTAAACAAGATATTTTTAAAATATACATTAGGAAAAATAATAAGATATTTTTAGAATATACCTTAGGAAAAATAATAAGATATTAATAAAATATAAGGAGTTGGCAGGTTTTTAAAACCTCTCTCAAGTGAATTATATTTTCAATGGATTTTGTTCATTTTCCTATATTTGTTCATTTTTTCTTTTAATTATAACTAATTTTTGTCTCATGTTCTTCATTACGTACTTGTATGTACAACATGGAATGCATGTTAAACTTACTGGTCGTGTATGTACAATGACGACCACATGTACCCAAATACATATAGATTCATCTATAGAGAAACAAATGGTTAAGATTAATGGTTGTGAGATCTTAGGGACTTTGATAATAAGATTTAGATATTTAAGTTTTTTGATTAACTATTTATAGACAAGATATTTGGAATATTCATCCGAAAAAATATAATATACGAAGTTAGTAGTTATTTATTCCTTGAATTAAGGGGTTGATGAAGTTATTGTAAAGGCCCGACCCAAACTAGGGTCCTCTCTCGGCATATACCCTAGATGCATGATTGAAAACGACCTTTAAAACTGAGCATGACGAGAAAATACTCCATTTATTAAACAAATGAAAATAGTTCGTAAAACGTGCAAAATGGGTACCTAATTCTAAAATCAAGGAAAAAATAGCATACACCTATACATATCTCTTATGAGTAAATCGAGATAAACATATGCGAAAAAGAAAGATAATAAACTAGACACAACAACACAAGCTCATGGTCTTCACAGCTTCTAATCAGCCATCCTGATATAGCCCTTGCATACCTGTTGATGCCCACAGGGAAGAAGGTGAGTGGTTAAACTCAGTAAGGTTCTATAACTTGGGATCTGTACAAACATGTATAATAATGTAATAAATGGCATTAAGAAAATGCATGATCAATGATAATACATTGGCCTAAATGGGCCCTGCAGCTCATATTCTTCAGTGGATGATGAAAGCAGCACCGGGGATACCCTTATGGGAAATGCCATTCCCAGGCCTCAACAATGAGGTTATACGTACACTTCCGAGGCTACCCTTGTAGGGCAATGCCACTTCCAGGTCTTCAATTTGATGCTTACTGGTGATCTTCATAATGGGGTATTTTCATCAATACATTTAACATATCGACAGGTAAATTATGAAAACATACCAGCTTAATATAAATCAATATATGCATACCATCAAATCAAGCATAAAGTCTGTAGCAAAACTATAATTTTTAGTAAACATCAGACAGTAACAAGGCAAACAATGTAATTAACAAGTGAATTCACAACCAATCTCATCCTACACTTGTTTACAATCACCCACAAGATCCAAGCTAAGGATAAGGTGTAATTACCTTGACCGAAATTGTTAATTTATCCTTAAAAAGCTCGAACTGCGAGTCCTAGAGGTTTTCCCAAGTTCAACTAGCTATAACATGGTTAAAGAGTCAAAATTAGCATAAAAGACTATCAAAAAACAGACTCAAGGCAATAAAATTACCCAAAAAACATCACTCAGAAATTTTTCGATGACCGGCGGGGTCGCGTGGCCAGAACAGTGACTGAAATGGTGGTCGGCAGCGACGCGTAGAAAAAAGCTCTCCAGAATGTGAAGTTCACGCTCGGGGAGACAACTATTGCAGAAAAGGCAACGTGGCTCGGGAGACACACCTAGCTTAGACGACAGGATTCTCAGCTTCGGAGTGGGTGTTGAACTGCACCGGCGAGATCCAATACAGATTTGACACGCGACGGACTCGGGGTAGCCCTTAGCTTGTTGTCAGTGGCGCTTATCGGCACAAGGAGTTGGGCAATGTAGCAGCAACACACAACACACAACACATGGAGCTTGGTCGTCACTAGCAGATGCATAGTCCTCGATCCCACAGTCTCTGAAAACAAAGTTGTCGGGGTCACCGCTGGTCGGCGGCACACAGAGAACGGGACACGATGATTGGTTGCAGCTGGCGGTGTCGAACGAAAAGGCGTGTAAATAATTTGGCGCGCTGAAATCTGCGCCAATTGATTAACCTAATCATTTGACTGCTCTTGGCTTTATATATAAGTCAAAAAAATCCTATAAAATTATCAGCCCATAGGGCTAAAAATGACCATTTTACCCATATTTTTCAAAACTAGACTTCATACTTATATGACTAAATTTAGCATATTTAACCCAAAATAATTTTTAAAAAGATTATGGGGAACTCTAGTAAGCCCAAAAAGACAAAACTAACCTTGGAATAAAAAAAGAACGAAAGTCTGGGCCATTGGAGTTATCTATTAAGTGTGGTGTTTTTTTTTTTCTTTAAATAATTCAAAATCTAAAACGAGGGTACTTTGAGATGATTCTATTATCTCTCTTCTTGATTTTTGTTTTAAACACTCCAATGCACCCATCATCATGAATGTATGTTTCGCATTATCGTTATATATACATCAGGGCTTGTTTGGATGCAGCCTAGGCTGTATCGTGCTCGGTAGTGGTGCCTTGTGCATCATTTTTCTTTTTTTTAATGTGGTGCCCATGCAAAGGGGTTGGATGCAGCGGGTTGAATCCAAATATTTTCCTATTCATTACCCAACACAATTTTCATAATTTTTTTTGAAGATGTACAAATATGGTGTACTTTTTTTTGTGTGTACACATACATATTTTTTTAAACAGGAAAATATTTTTTGATTGTAAACATTTACTCAAATGTTGGATTATATTGACAAAAATATCACATTGTTGCATTAGTGATTACAAAGATCATATTTAATTCATTTTTAAAAAAAACTTTAGAAATTGTAATGAATATAGTCAAAATTTAAACATATTTGTATATATAGTTGGTTGTAATACTCATTAATACAATAATTATATTTGCTAATCTTTTTAAAAGTGATTATATTTATAAATATTTTCTAAATTGGATAAGTTGGATAAATTTCTTAAAGAAAAATACTAGGAAAAAGCTCGTTTTTATAAAAAATATTAGGTAAATAGCTATTGTTTTAGCCATTTAAATTCATGTCTAAAACGAAAATATGAGTAGAGAGATAAATAATGATTCTCCAAAATACCCTTAGAAATTTTATTAAATTTAAAAAAAAAAAAAACATTCCCTATCGATCCTAAATTCATGGGATAAACAACTTATTGTTTTTTTAACTTTCCTATTAATAAATCATCTCATATTTTTTCCTCATAAAATCCTAAATTCATGGAAACCTTTTTTAACCAATTTTGCTGACTCGAATTCACAAGATCACGACTGAAAAAAAAAAAAAATCTTCTTCATCAATCTTCTACTATTGGAGAGAATCTTCCATTGATCTCGTGTTTATTCCCTTCATCTCTAGTTTATTGTGGGAAGCCATAGTTGACGGAAAAAGTGGAATGGCCATATGAGATTGGGAATTGAATTGGTTGTTATATTTGGAAAGAACAATTGAATCCGAAGAGTTTTGTAAGGTAGGGAGATGAAGTGAGATTTCAAAATTTCACAAGCCAAAACTAGAGCAGAATGTACAGTGGATGTGATCGGGTTCGCAAATTGAATTGAGTGTTATAGTTGTAAAGTATAATCCTCTTGCTTCTTGTGGGATCGGGGAAGTCGCTAACATATCATTTTACAAAGATGAGGCTGGAAAAAAGATAAGGTTATAACCCTAAAGGAGGATAGTGATGCATGGATGAGTTTCAATGAAAGTGATGATAGTTGTAGTCAATTTATGGTACCTAAACAAAGAATTAGTATATGCTTTGTTCAATTAAATCAGAGATCTCTTCGCATAATTCTCATCTTAAGAAACAAACATTAAATCCTCTTACAATAGGATCAAATGTACAATGGATGTACTTAACCGAAGTGATAATCTTTTGTGTGCAAATGAATATATGTGTAT
>JBBMEG010000015.1:9069737-9097705 GCA_037832605.1 Cyclanthera cordifolia | reverse complement strand
TTCCCTTCGGGGTTTGTTATCTTTTTGTATTCCTTTTCATATTCTTAATGAAAAGTTTGTTATCTCTTCAAAAAAAAAAAATCAAACAATTAGTTATTCTCTCTCCTCAAACCGGATTGTTGTCGCTCGCCTTATTTCTTCGAGAATACACTCGTAACGCCGGAGTCGTATCACCATCTTGGTGTTTACCACCCATGATCTCACCATCTTGTACGAACACTTTCCAAAGTACTCAAATGATAAAATTTAGTCAAATTCATTGATATATCGAGCATCTTATGCCCATTGATTTAAATCTGTTGACTTATCATGGTGTAGGTGGGTCTGGAGGGACATAGGTTTCGCAATTTCCTGTTTTATTGTTGTCTGTTGACTAATATGTTGTGGCATGTTGATATCTCTTTCCATTTATATGAAAAATAAATAAATGTGCATTTATTGAATTGTTTTATAGATGAATGGTCAATTGTTGTGCTGTATATGGTTTTGTTGATTAGATTGTTTACATATTCTGTATGCTCTTGAAAAATATAAGCAAAAGAAGAATACTCAAGTATACATTTCATTTTTGTTTCCTACTCTTGATTTCTGTTGGGTTTAGAAATAGAATGTCAGGGCCCCGTTTGATAACCATTCTGTTTTTTGTTTTTGGTTTTTGAAATTTAAGTCTACAACTACTACTCCGACACATAGTTTTCACTACTTTGATATCTCCATCTTACATGTGTTTTTAAAAACTAAACTAAAATTTGAAAGCTATAAAAAATAGCTTCCAAATACTTGTTTTTGTTTATGGAATTTGGTTAGGATTCACATATTTACTTAAGAGAAGATGAAACATATCTAGAAAATTTGAGCAAATACAAGCTTAAATTTTAAAAACCAAAAGTAAAAAATCAAATGGTTATCAAGCGGGGCTTAGATTACTTATTGTCTAGCCTTGATCTAAATCAAATGATGGCATCCTTGTTAATTTCCTCTATTTGTTAACTTTTTACTTTTTTTCATTATTTTGTTCCGGTGGTTTAATTTCTTACTCTTTATTTCAGGTGCTTTAGATGGTGAACCTTGCATATCTTTTGAAATAAAGGTACTTCTCACTCTATGGTAGTTGTTTTGCATTTTTGGGCATCAGTTAATTAAGTTCTCAAACATTATTCCCAATAAGTGATTAGAAGAGGTTCTCTTTTAAAGTTTGTGTTTTATTTTCCAGCCAAAATGTGGGTTTCTTCCATTCTCAAGATTCATAGCCCATGACAATGCGGTTAAACAGTGTATGACTCGTTTCAGAATGCACCAAGCCCTTAAGTTGCATCAAGAAAAAGTAATCTTTCTTCAACACTTTATTTTTTATGCTCCAAATTAGTCTTAGGGGGTGTTTGGAGGGTGGATTTAGGGGTATTTAGAAAATGAGAACTTATAAATCCTCTTATAAAAACTACATCCAAACGAGCTATTGAAACTACTCAAATAACTTCTCATTTCTAATCACTCAAATAACTCCTCATTTGTAAACCACTCAAAATAACTCTTCATTTCAAAATCATTTCTAATTTTTTGTGTCCATCTATGTGCATTATTAATTAAATGTAAGTTGATATTTGATTAATAACTTTATTAATTAATTAGATAAAATAAAAATTTAAGGTGTATGATTTTTTATCATCTATATATACATAACCTTATAAAAGTTACGGCATAAAGGTGTACCCATGAATCGAAAAAATCACGATTCAATTCTTCCCCTCATTATTGATCAAACAAAAATCATTTTGAACTTTGCAATTAACATTATATAGAATAAAAAAAGTTTAAAAATGAGTACATACGATAAATTTGATATTTATATTAATGGAATACAAATGAAAAATGTAAACATATTTCTAAAATTTTATAAAAAATATGTTAATTTTGTAAAGAGCACGTAAGATGAGAATTATGCTATCCCACACTATTTTTACAATTTCTTAGTAAATGACTAATATGACTTTAAATTGACAAAACTTTTATTTATTACAAATTTTTATGTCATGTGACATTTAAGGATTTTCTTATATGAAATCTCTATCTTTTAACTTTAAATTAACCAAATTTTTATTTATAACAAGGTATTATTAAATTAAGTTTAGATTAAAGTTAGCTTCAAACTTATTAGATAAATCAATTTATATGGATTCAAGACGTTTGAAAATGCAATGGCTAATATAAAAAAAATTGAATCAAAATAATGTTTTAACCAATAAAATTCTAACGCAGGAAGACCCTAAATAGTTGATAATAATTATTCAATCGATAAATAATACATAATTGAATACATTTGCAAATTATAACATTTTATTATTATTTAAATAATTTGGATATTGAAAAAAAAAACTTCAAAAAAAAAGAAAGAAAAGACAAAGTGATAAATATTAATGAAAATGAGAGTTTATGTATAAATGAAACATAAATTTTAATATAAAAATTGTACATATAAATAAAATTTAAAAAAAGTACACGTAAAAGCCCTTCACCAAAATCCACATTCAAACGAGCCATTTCCTAAAACTCTTTTGCAAAATCTACATTCAAACAAGCTATTGTCAGCAACTACTTCTCTGTTAAAATCTACATCCAAACGAGTTATTATTGTAACTCCTTCATAAAAATCTATATCTAAACGAGCTATTGGCTGTAACTACTCCACATAAATCTACATCCAAATGAGCTGTTACTACAATTATTATTTCTAATCACTCAAAATAACTCCTCATTTAAATACTCAATCTAAATCCTCTTACAAAATTTCCATCCAAATAGCCCCTTAGGGACCTCTCATCTCTAAGGCCTTGAGGCGTTGTTGATATTGAAGTTCTTGTCTCTTATAAAAAATAGACCTCTTTTAGAGGCCAAGTTATGATAAAGACTCCTTGCATTTTAGTGTCTTTTTTTAAAAGTCGTAAGGTCTTATGTTTGCGTACACCTAAAACGGTTGACAATTTAGTTTTAAGTTATTGTTTTAATTAATCTTGCTGCCATAATTTGTTATTTCCTTTGTTGCACTTTATTTTGTAGATCTCGGAGTACAGTGATTATGATCCACTCGATCTCTTCTCTGAATCCAAGGATCGTATATTTAAAGCAATCAAGGATCTTTTTTCCACCCCCCAAAACAACTTTCGGGTGTTCTTGAATGGCTCTCTTATATTTGGGGCATTGGGTGGTTCTGCAGAAAATACTGACGTGATTGTTGGAGAAGCATTTGAAGATGCACTCAAGTCTGTCATTCTAGCAGACGATGGACTGTGTACTACTAGCTTGCAACAGCTTGTCACTGAAACTTTATACAAATCTGGAGTTCTGGATCGACTTCTCGAAGTCCAGAAGCTCGATAGTTTGGACATAGAAGGTGCTATTCATGCATATTATGATGTCATTTCAGAGGCTTGTGCGGTTTGTGGGCAGTTGAATGAAGATGAAGAATTGCGTAGATATGCTTCTTTGCATTCCCTCCCTCTTGATCAAAGCTTAAAGATAGTCAAAAACTTTTTGATAGCTGCTACTGCCAAAGACTGTAGCTTGATGATTAGTTTTAGGCCAAGAGAAGGTGAAGAATGTGGATCTTCGAAGAACACAATATGCCTTGAATCGACAGGGCAATTTTTTGATTATAAGGTATTTATTTCATTCTGTTTATTACAAAGAGATGCCCGATTATTCGAAAGCATTTTTGTTATAATTCTTCCATTTGATATTCTAAAAATAAACATTTGAGGTATATATACGATGAAAAAAAGAATTGGGTTTCAGAGCAGTTAATGAACATTGAAATCAAGCAAGCATCTCACCAACTATTTGCCGTGATTATTATAAAATTTGCTTATGTTACTTCTATTATTAAAAATTTATCAGGACTCACCTACATATATGTATCTTTTCTTTCCATTAATATTTCAATATAGCATCTCTTCTGGCTCATGTAAAGTATTTGCTATCTGGTTCATTTATGAGCTTTACTTCAATCAACCGTGTGTTTGAAAACCATTTCAGTCCAAATCTAGGTGTATAAAAAAGAAGTGATTACCAGTATACACTTTAAGGTGTCAATCATTTGTGTGGTGGAAAATTAACTGTTTACAATATTTCAGATATACTTCATTGACTTGGATCTGAGACCTTTGAACAAGATGAAAGAATATTATGACTTGGATGAGAAGATAGTGGGTCTCTATAGGAAAATAGAGAAGGGGAAAGTTGGTGATATTTCAAATGCAAAATCTTGCGAGTCTAAGCTTGGAAAATAGATCCAATACAAAGGAATAGTTTCCTCGCTGGCGTATTATTTGTGTTTGTGGTAAGTCCAATACTTTGCTTTCCTTAGTTTAATAATTATAGTACGGATGCTAAGGAAAACACAATGCATGTTTTGTTTTTTCTAATCTACTATATCTGTTCACGACTCTTATAAGATACTGTGTTGCTGTAATACTAACAAAATATATGATATGTGCCTTGCTAGTTGAGGTGTAAACCGGTTTGGTTAGGGTCTAACCAACCGAACCGCTCAAATATACAGCTGCTATAAATGTAACCGAATTGCTCTGAACTGAGTATCCGACGATTTGGGTGGTTTGATAGGCCGATCACCATGAAAAGAACTAACCACTAATGTATTAAATTAAATGGTGAAGATGAGGCTCAAACATGAAATTTGGAGGACAATTAAGTATGCTTTATATTATATACTCAACCAATACTAGCTTAAGAGTCAATGTTCCCCGTTCCACAACCAATTTTTATTTCTCAATTATTTTATACCATATAATTACTCAGGGACGCTTAAAATTCAATGAAAACGTGCTATTCTAGGCTTGAACGCAAGACCAAAAGGATCTCGATTCTCAGCGAAACTCATGCCAACTGAATGACGGTGCATTATGGATTCATATTTCAACTCTTGATACATCGGGGTTTTTTTTTTTTTGAACAAACAAGTTCATTGAAGAAAAAATGAAGGAAAAAAATTCCAACCACCTAAAGGTGCTTACAAGAATGGTTTCCAATTGGAGATTAAGTAGGTTAAATTTATTAGAAGAGAGAGAGAGTTGATCTTTACACCAAAAATACATTGTTGTGATTACAAACTCTAGGAAACGATCAAACAATTGTGAACCATCTCTAAATATTCGACTACTTTTTCCACCCAAATTAACCATATAAGTTTCCTCGATCCATGAAAATGATGGCCCACCTATATCCCGAAGAAAAAATTATGAGTGTCGAGGAGTAGCCCAAACAAATGCATCCTTAATAATCATCCAAAATATGCTTGCAAAAGGGCAATGAATAAAAAGGGGTTAACATTCTGCATTTGATTTACATTCACACCATGCAGTAAAATAGAAGAAAAAGTCATTCGCTTCTGAAGCTTTTCAATTGTATTAATGGCACCTCTATTCAACTCTTTCTTTGGGTTAAAATCCTTCCAAAGAGCAAAATCAAGAAGTTTAAATATCGGGTCCTCGATGCCAATTAAACTTTCCATGATTGAATGAACAGTAAATTTTCTTAATCGATCAATGGACCAAGACGAATAGGGTCCAACAGACACGATAGATTAACTCATTCCCCAATTCTAACTCGGTTAAGGTTTCGTTCTGGAGTAGTTGTGAGGCTGAATCAATCCAGAAAAATGTAGAAAGATCATTTTCCTAAGCAACCATCAACTCGATCAATCATTATTTTGAAGGTGGCACGAATAAATCTCCAAGGAGTAGTATAAACTGCACATGTTTAGCCCAATCACAACCGCTCGAAGAATCATAATATTTAGCATTAGTCGGTTTGGTTCTATGCCATCCAAAATCATTTAAAACTGAAAACTGTAATTATTTGGTTTTTCTTATTATTCAAACCCAAACATCCCAATAAATTCGGTTCCAACTGAACTGATGCGGTTTGAGCAATTTTGTGGGTTTTTGATTTTGGCTTGCACCCCTCGTTGGATTAATCATCATACTTTGTGATCATGACCCACCTTACTAATCCTGAGATAGACTTTTGTCCATTCCAAATATTCTGAGCCTTTTACTACTAGAGCTTTACTTTGAAACGATTAACATGTTGATTTTTCATAAAGTCTTGTTTATCTGGCTTTTTGTCTAACCTTTTCCATATGTACATTTTTAAGAATTGTGTTCATATCCGTGAGTGGACGTCAGCTTATGTGTACCTAAACTATTCTCTCGGGACAACCGTATTAGGTATCCAAATACCTAACTTAACCAGTAGCACTAAAAAAGTTCACAAAACACATACCAGCACATTTGAAAGTGCTGGCCTCTCTAAGTCTGAACTTTACCCGAAAACATGCCTCCCCTTTTCTCTTCACTTATTTATAACCACAACCTTCTCTCTCAACAAGAATAACCACCTCACCACACACTAACCATTTGTCTATCTCTACCTATTTTACCCCTTCTAGTACATAAGAAAATTTGAGGGTCTCACAAACTGCTCGACCCAAGAAAACACTTCGAAAATTAATTTATCGGTAAGTGGCTACCCTGGATTGAACCCGTAACTTCTAAGTATATTATGATTTACGAAGCACTTATTTGACAGTTGGATCAACCCAATGATAGTTCCTGCAGGAAGATTTTCTTTAACGTTCATTTTGAAGTAGAATGAAACTATTAACGGAAAATTGCAAACATTTACATTTTTCATGTTAAATAATGTAACTTGCTTAATATCTATAATAGATAATGATTATTGTTTATAGAAAACTGGAAGTGCAGGATTCGTGTTGCCCATGTCTATATCTGAAACCTTCAGATAAAGATTTGTTGGGCATGCTTTTGAGTGCTGTGTATGATGGTCCAATGCAATGGCTGCTCTTGATTGTATCCTTCCTAAAATATGAGCAATTGAAAAGGTCACTCTCTTGCACCCTCTGACCTTATTTGTACTTATTCGCTTGCATGGAAAATATAAGATAAGAAGGAAAGTTCTCTTTGAATTTTACTTTTGGATTAGAAGCTATTATATGTTATTTTCAGAAAAAAAAAAGAAGCTATTGTATGTTTTGCGACTGCCTGCACATATGAAAGGGTTGTATTGCTTGTTGAGCGACAGATTTCCTATAGATTGGCTACTCTAATACCTCTGGCTTTACCCAGTTCAATCCTTTTCTTTTTTTGTATCCATGTGTATTCGAGCTTAAAGGAATTATGAATAATTGATCCTTAAAGGAATTATAAATAATATGGGAGTTTATGAGCAATTAGTTAGAAAGTCAGGTAGATACTATGGTTATAAATATGAGGGGATGAGTAGTGAAATGCTAGGCAATTCTTGAGTGGGTTCATTTGAGTTCAAGATTATATTTTTTTGAGAGAGGTTCTAAGTTCCTTTCAATAACTTAGTTTTTTTTCTTTATCCTTTACATTGCTGTACATACAGTGTTCTAGTTCTAGATCTTGGATCCTATCCATTAGTATTGAAGTGGTATCGGTTTTGACCATGGATGCAAGAGATTTGAAGTTTATCCATCAATGATTCAAACATATGGTTTGGTTGATCGATTCCTCCCTAGTGGAGTCAAGGCAAAGGGCCAAAGGAGGGACGAAGATCCAAGAATAGCATAATTAGATGTCTTGAAACAAAACAAGAGGAATAGTTTAAAAGCAAAAAGAAAAGGAGGAGCGGGTCAAGGTAGTTTAAGTTGAAGAGATGTTAATGGCAAGAATAGAGAAGAAGTTCGAGATACTCAAAGTGCCAAAAAATGATAGGAAGGAGGTGGAGGTTGAAGATTCAATGGACATCATATAATTTAAATCAGATTCTGATGATTTTGATTTGCAAGAGTTGATAACCGAAGAGTGAAATGGAGTGTTGGAAGAAAGAACAAAAAGGAAGTTCAAAGCACCTGAAATGCCTTGACAATGCATTGCCTGTGGTTGATGGAGGGGACGAGACACACAATGCATTGCCTGTGGTTGATGAAGTTAAGAAGACAAACATACATTGAAAGTGCCACAAAGAAGAATACTCAAGGATGCCGGAGGCAGAAAAGAGAACGCGAATCCTGGAAGCAACGATGGAGAAGCTGTGTATTCTGATAACGGAGAAGGAGCAAATGCCAACGACGGAGGAGACTTGATGAAGGAAGAAATGGAAATTACTAGGAGCACCTACGCCTGTCCCATAGTCCAACTTGGGAGACACCAAAGGATTTTATAACAAAGCTCAACTCGTGGATTTCGAACCTAAGACCTCCAAATAAGCATATCTTGAAATATCCAAGCTTCAACCTCAAGGACGGGTTTTTGTTCTTTAGTTGGTGTATTACGTGCAAAAATAGTCGAGAATCTCATTTTGGATTTATTTTGGATTTGAATATATGTTTAAATCCAAGTAAATCAGCCTCATTTTTTATATATATTATCTGTCATCAATGAATACTTCTCTACGTTTTTCTTCTTCTTCTGTCACGTTATAAGTTGGTGGTTTTATACTACATACATGTTAGCTATTTAGTTCGATATTTGGTTTATATAATTATATGAGCAAAAACAAAGGGGACAATACACTGTTGGGTTGTTCTTTTAAAGGTTGCTCGATATTTGTATATTGTTGAAGATACTCAGCTTGTGACAATTCTCGAAAGGGCAGGATTCTTCGACATGTTAAAAAAATAGAACATAAATGTATTACCTTATCATTCTTTCCTTCATCATAGCTCATCATTCGTAAGGAAATGAGTTGAACTTCCCGACTATGACGAATGGATTGCACCTGTGCATGACAAATAGACTGTTGATGATTATTTCCTATACCTTCTCTTTGAGCTCGCCGTCTGCAGTGGATTCCATCATAGGAAAAATCAGACAACCATAACCACCTACGTTCAACTTCCATGTAGTAACCTAAAATTGATGGAACTGGGAAAAGACAATTCCACTAAAATTGATAACCTAAAACACAAAAACTAAAAAGGAGAATATAGCCTTTAAATCACATACCAAACCTGCATAACTTCCAAGCTATACGTTGAAGAGTCGTATATATAAAAACCAAATGTGTAGAAGTTGCAGCTAGTGGTTTCATTTTGACCACAAACTTGCATATTGCACCTTCAGCCAATTTCCTTGTTTGTAGAGAAGCTAACATTGGGCCACCTTACCAATAGCTTCCTCCTAAACATAATAAACCATATACACGTTTAAGGCACTGTTATCATTCAAAATTTTTAATCTCTTTAAGCATGCAACAAAAAGAATTATCATTACCATTACAACCTATTGTTGGAAAATGTTAGGGGTAGAAACATTCAAATAACGTGTAGGAAGTGAGTAGGTAATTATAAAAATTTATTTAATTAAATCGGTTGAATAATAAATGACCGGTTGGTTTCTTCTAATCTTCTAAACAATGACTACGGTAGAAAAGAAGCTGAGAAGAGATTTTAACTCAAGAGGAAAAGAGATGACTCGGATTAGAAAGTTTATCAATTTGAGAATTAGTTTTCAATTGAGTAAGATGAGAATGAAGACCCCAAGACCTTCATTTATAATAAAGGAGTTGTGACAAATCACCCTAAAGGGATCTATGGGCATGTTAGGTTTTAAAAAAATATACATTAATACCATAGCTAAGGTACGAACCAGGGTCTCTTTAGAAGCAATAACCTGTCTTACAAACTCCACTAACAACAATTTATTATAAAGTTAAGGTTAACTATTCAAGAAATAGAAAATTTGAGGGTTTTATTGCAAATACCAAAAAGTTGAAACCCCAATTTCATCCCTTCCCCTTTTCCCTCTCATTTTCCCATTCTTCTCCGATTCCAGTTGCGAACAGCCCCGGCCACGACTTCTCTCCCTTGCGATTTCAATCTCCCTTCTCCCTCTTGCGATCTTCCTCGCGATTTCTAGCTCTCATCGACCATCTTTCTCTCTCTATCGATTTGTTGTCTCTGCTCTGTCTCTCGCGATTTTGGCTCTCTTGAACAAAACAAAAATCTTTCGGGTTGGTACTTTTGAGCGAGGCAAGTGCAACGGGTTGCGGGTTTGAACGTCTTCCTTCGTGGTGCAATCAGTCGTCACAGCTTAGATTGCGTGTAGGGGTTGGTTTAGTGCGGAGTTCAGGTATGGCTTTGTTAAGTGAGTTAAGTTCTTTATGGCAGCTTCTTAAAAGCTCGTAGTTAGTTCTGCTTGAGCTTGATTAAGGTTGTGTTTGAGCCGAGTTTAGCTTGGGTTTGAGAATTGAGGCTCGTTGTTGCTCGTGTGTGTTGTTATTGCCTTCTCATCCGGAGTCTAAAATGGTTTTGTTTTCTTTTGAGCCAGGGTTTGGTGGTTTTGGTCTCGTAAAGAAGGTGTTCGGCAAAATGCTTGTAAGAGGTTGGCGAGTTATGTCTGGGCAGCAAGCGTTAGCCAGCTAGGTTTGATTGAAGGGTTGATCAAGAGTCTGCGTTGGCTGGTTTTTCTACTTGGTTTCGGCAAGGATTGGGTAGTAGTTGTGGGTTCGGCTTGGGAGTTGTATCCAAGCAAGGCTAGCAAGTTGGTGTCCAATGCTTGTTATCCAAATTTAGGCTCAACATAGTTCGTGGTCATGCTTTATCGCCTAGTGTCGGTTGCTTTTTAGGCTAGTAGCTCGATTTGAGTCAGTCATCCCTGTACCTCCAAAATCTATTTCAATCTTTTAATGTTTAATTGTGTTTTTGAATGCCTACTTGCATCTTGTTGTTTAATTGTACGTTCGGGGGCTTAGCTAGAACAATCATTGTGGCTCAAGCTTCGTGCTAGTCGGTTCTTTTGAACCAAGAGTAAGGGACTCTAACTGGTGCATAAGCTAGTTTTATTT
This sequence comes from Cyclanthera cordifolia, assembly GCA_037832605.1. Taxonomy (NCBI): domain Eukaryota; kingdom Viridiplantae; phylum Streptophyta; class Magnoliopsida; order Cucurbitales; family Cucurbitaceae; genus Cyclanthera; species Cyclanthera cordifolia. The sequence continues at coordinate 9,086,860 of JBBMEG010000015.1, read as the reverse complement.
TTGCTTGATTGGTTTGTTTATCGTGTTTTTACAACATTGTTGCTCAATATCTCTTTATTAAATTGAATGCATGTGGTTTGTGATCTGGTAGGTTAGAATATGGATTATATGTTGTTCGTTGCTCGATATTTCTTTATTGAATTTGAAAGCATGTGATCTATGATCTGGTAGGCTAGAATATGGATTATATGTTGTTTGTTGTTCGTTATTTTCTTATTGAATTTGAAAGCATGTGATCTGTAATCTGGTAGGCTAGAATATTGATCATATATTGTTGTTCGTAGTTATTTCATTGATAATGTGTGGGAAGACTTCAGAAAGTGATGCATGACTTCTTCGTAATTATCTAGTTCAAAAATTTGTTGTTGCTTCGTCGAGTCACTTTTCTTGATGGAGTGAGCTTGTCGGTTATGCGATCTAGGCACGTCTCCTCCCTGCCATAGGGTGGTTGCAGTAGATCATAGGGTCTATTGTTTGCGTGACACGTTAGGGGGCGATCCATAGGGGTGTAGGTCTGGACGCAGCCAATGTTCTCTAACGGATAGATGTTACTGTTGTAAGAGGCTTCACACGTTATTAGGGCTATGATCGCTACAACGACCCGAAGTGTGGGGGGACTGGCAATAGGGTCGATAGTCTGCACTCAGGAATTTGACATCAATTGGGAACCCGGTCGTCCATACGTGTAACCTAGCTGAATGGTTTAAGGCGTACAAGGTGCGATAGTGGGAATCAGGCATCGGTCGGTTATCCCTCATTGCAAGAGTTGGAGCGGGAATTTGCTAGGCAGTGAGCAGCCAAATTTGCTTAGGCATAAGTGAGCGCGCGCTAGCACGTTGGATCGCTCTCGGCTTGGGACCGTGCGTGGTACCTGATGTGTTCGAGATTGACTCCATCGTGTCGGAGGGACCCAGGACAACATGGGCGACTGTAGTGGTTAACCCTTGCCCCTAGGTTGCCGTATCCGGGAGAGTTCCGATAGTGGCTTTTCAGGTCTCATGGCATTGGCCAGTGAGGCCCGTCCTCGAGAACTGTCTCAGGGCCATCAGGCCAAGTGACTCGAGTACTCTGTAGTTTTGATACTTCCCTTCGTTTGTTGTGATTTTCATAGATTTTGATTAACGCGTGTCTTGTTCTATATGTTGCGTGCACCTCGTGCGGAGTTTCTTACTGAGTTTTCAACGACTCACCCCTTCGTTTTATGTTGGCTATGGATTCAAAAACCATAGTTGCAGGTATGCTCTAGGATGGATGATCGACAACTGAGGATAGACCCGGGGAAGAACAAGTCTGTTGAGTTTTATTTATGGTTGTTTTACTTATAGTCGAGTTGTACTTCTTTCAGCACGAACTATTGTAATATCTTGATTTTAAACCGTTTTAGTTTTGAAATGGAGATCTCGGGATCCATATTTATGTTTAAAACTGTTGATTGCATGTATAGGATAAGTGTTTTGTTTGGAACTTGCAGGGTCGTTTTAAATGCATTTCAAAATGTCCAGGTTCTGTTTTATTTTAAGGGAAACTCAGCCGAAATTTTCTTTAAAAGTTTCATGCATTAGTAACTTCCATATATAACCTAACGGTTATAGATCGGGTTGCTACATGAGTGAATATTTAAAATATAAAAATTTAATATCTTTGAATATCTAATATTAAAGATATTGGAAAAATCATAAAATTTTCTTTTCTAATTTTAAATTCGGATTTCAAAAATTCATAATATTGTTTTATTTATTTTATTTGATATTTTATCATATAAATTATGAAATCCTAATATATCCAATGTATTATTTAGATATGTAAATTCGTATAATTAATATATCCAATATATTAATTTTTCTACTTTAATAATTATCCAAGAATTATTAATTCAATTAATAATTTCAACATATTAATTAATATTTTCAATTTAATAATTATCTAATAATTATTAAACCAGCTAATATGTCCAACATATTAATTTATAATTCTCAAATAATTATTAACACAATATGTCCAACATATTTATAACGGAGAACTCAATCATTTTCACATAATTATTTATAATTAATTTATCCAATAAATTAATTTTTTCCCAATAATATTTATCTAACAAATATTATATTTAATATATCATATATATTAAGTTTAACCATTAAATTTGATACTTCTATTAATTATGTCTCACATAATTAATCATTTGAATTTGAACTGTTCAAATTCATTTCTCTAATCAAACCGTGTACCAGCAATAATTAGCTAGTTTGGGGACCGTTGGACCTATAGATTGAAAGCTACTACGATCTGGATCCAATCCTTCTTCGTTAACATAAGACTTATTCCACTAAAAGCCTATGTTGAACTCTCTCGCACTATAGGACAAGTTAACGTCCACGGATATAATCGGTCATCAGTCATATGATCATTCACGAGTTTTTTAGTAATTCACAGCTGTGACAAGAAATCTGTTCTACCCCTGTGATTATTCTTTCTCCTTAAGTTTCACTGATTCCTCTAATGAATAAGTTGTTTATAGTCATACTATAAACTAGTGTTCTCTCAGGCCAATTAGAGGCGGGTACCTTTTGTTCAAGTCTTGAAATCAGTTCTTAAGGGAACAACTCTACATCTTCCAAAATATTAGGGAAGGTGTGAATTCTTTTTTGTGACGTCACGTTTCCAACTACTCTCTATGACAATCCCCAATGTGGGAGGCTTATTGACTCAATGTTGTTTGACTGGCCTCACTCATACAAATCAAAACACGTTTTCATAAAGCAGGAGTTCACAACCCACTCAAGATTAAGATCACATAAACATATGATCAGCCGTAGGGAAGTAGTTGATACGAGTCCATAACAGAATTACTAAGTAGTTCATAAAACTTATGGTCCAGTCATATACAACTTCTTTTTGCATAGGCATCCCACTCACATGTCTCCACATGAACAACCAGATCAGGTCATTTGCAACTACTGCAAAGCAAATCGCACCCACAATGTTACCAGGGCTTCCACCCTAGCCTTAATCCATATATTGTAGACAATTTAAGTTATAAACTTGGAACAAGATCCAGTTGTACATCTCACATACTTGTCAAAGTGTTCATATTAATAACCAAGAGTTTGTTGATATTAATCTAATTAATCCAATAAGGTTGAATGACCTTTAAATATTAAATGCGTAAAGTTATGGAAAATAATAACTTTTATTAATAACTAAAAATAACATTAAATGTTTATTCTTAAATATACAAACTACTAAGCATTTATGGCATAACACCTAACACATATCACACTAAAATTCAACTAAATTCGGGAACAATAAACATATGAAAAATTAATTTTAAAAAATCACACTACTTCAAAGTTTGAAACTTGGCACAAAATTGTTGGAAAATCTAAAAAGAAAGATTTCTTAAGCAAAGGCCTGAGTTTGATGAACTTGTCATCAATGGAGAAGGAAAAATTCAAGAAACTACCATTTTAAAATTTCATTGTAACCTCTTGTCAACAAGAAAGCTTATCCATTTTAAAATCACACTATTTCAATGTACTTGCAAGAGATCTCTATTCTAGCATAAAAATGAAAAAAACAAAACAAAATGCAGGAATGCCCAAACGTCAACCTTTATCAGTATTCCTAAGCATGAAGGCGTCCCATATTGACACAACCAAACAAAGCACTATAACTACTATTTTGATCAGAGTGTACCTCGCTAACTGAGACATTCCCCCAAAAAAGATAAGTGGCTTAAATCGACAAATCAACCTAATTTAAAGGGAATCAGCAACTTTGATGAATAAATTTGATGACATTGTTTGTAAACATAAGGGGCAAAGATGTTGAGAATATAGGGTAAGAGTATGCAATTAATGCGGCGGGAGCATGTGATAACAACACATTTTTATTAATTAAGCTACATGCGATACCATAGGTGATTGACATGTTGTTCATAAATTAATACTTACATTGAATGACCCCATTGATCAATTCTGGTAGGTCTTTATGTTGTTTAGGATCGACAATTCTCATGGAACGTCTTGATTGATCTCCTCCAATCTTCTAGGCTATACTTCTTTGCTACATTGATGGTGGGAGTCTTTAGAGAAGAAAGCGGGGATAATTTTGTTAGATGTTTGACAATAGAAGAGGAACCAAGAACACTCAACTTCAAAGAAAGCTCTCTATTTGAGAGATGAGTTACTCTCAAGAGAATGAGATGAGAATGAAGAACTCCATAATCTCCTATTTATAATAAATGTCGGATATTCAAACAAGAATAGAATAATATCTTTTAATATTTAATATTAAAAGACATTAGTAAAACATCTTATAATAACTCTCTTCGCTACCTTAACTTTGATCTAAGTCCTCGCTTCTAGGCAAGAGCATTTTCAATATATTTTTATTAAAAGAATTGTCTAATTAATATTTATCCAATAAATATTAATTCAATATATTAATTAATCATCTCTTTAATAATTATTCAATAATTGAAAATACAATTAATATGTTCAACATATTAATTAATTATTTCTTAATAAATAATTATCCAATAATTATTCACATAATTAGTTTATCCAATAAATTAATTATTCCTCATTTAATAAATAATCATCAAATAATTATTTACATAATTAATTTATCAAATAAGTTAATTATTCTTCTTAGTAAATAATTATCCAATAATTATTTATACAACTAATATGTCCAACATATTAATTAATTTCCTCTTACTAAATAATTATCCAATAATTATTTATAATTAATTTATCCAATAAATTAATTATTCCGAATTCATATTTATCCAATAATTATTGAATTAATATATCTAATATATTAATAATCAAGTTTAATAAATTAAACTTAAGCTTCTAGTATTATGTCCAAATGTCTAACATAATTAATCGTGAATTTGAACTTTCAAATTCCCTCACTAATAAATAGTGTGTCAATAAGTATAAGCTAGCCCGGGGACCGATAAACCAATAAGTAGAAACTATACCAACCCGGGATCTAATCCCTATTCGTTATCAACAGACTTGTTCTACTAAAGACATGTGCTAATTTCTTTTGCACTATAGGGCAAGTTATGTCCATGGATATAATCAGTCATCTGTCATGTGATCCTTCACGAGCCTTTCGTAATCCACAGTTTGGAAAAGAGATTCATTCTACCCATGTGATTACATTTTTCTCCTTAAGCACCACTGATTTCTCTACTAAACAAGTTGTTTATAGTCCCACTATAAACTAGTGTTCTCTCGGGCTAATGAGAGACGAGTAGACTTTTGTTCAAGCCCTGAAATTAGTTCTTAAGGGAACAACTCTACATCTTTTTCAATATCAAGAAAGGCGTGAATTTTAGTGACGTTGCATTCCTTACGTGGAGGCTTACATGGGAGGCTTATTAATCAAATATTGTTTGGTTGGTCTCACGCATGCACATCAAATAATGCTTTCATAAAGTAGGATTTTACAACCCACTCGTGATTAAGAACACATTAACATACGATCATCCATAGCGTAGTAGTTGACGCAAGTCTATAATGAAATTACTAGCTCAATCATAAATCTTCTGGTCTCATTTAATACAAAAAGTCGTGTTTGCATAGGCACCCTTACTCACATGTCTCCATAGGAATAATCAAGTTCAAGTCGTTTAGAACTCTTGCAAAGTAGACCATACCAACAGTGTCACCAAGACTTAAACGCCCTTGCCTTAGTCATATACTGTAGATGTTTTAGGTTATTAACTTAGAACTAGATCCACTTGTGAGCCCCACATACTTATCCAATTATACATCCAAATAACCATGAGTATATTCCCATTAATCCAATTAATGTGGTAAGGTTGAAGACGTTTTTATATTAAATGCACAATTAATAAAAAAAATAACATTTATTAATAACAGAAATATAACATTGAATGTCTAACATTAAATGTTTATTCTTTATTTACAAACTACTAACCCTTTAGGGCATAACCCCTACCAACAGATAGGATAGAAAGGAATATCAAAAAGAAGGAAGAGAAGAAACAGTTCTTGGTTTAAAATGAATGGAAAGGGGAAGAGGTTGGGAGAGATATAAGTTTGAACCATTTAATTATTTTTAAAGTTAGGTATAGAGGGGATGCTTTGTTATTTTTTCGTGTATACATTCTTGTGAATATATTTATACAATCATATCCACAACTACTCATAAAAAACAGATTACATATAACAAATTTAGTTAGAGCAAAATATGAAATCTATATAACAAACTTAGTTAGAGCAAAATATGGAATCAATCCTAACTAATTGAACAAGAACCGTGCTTGATCTTCTACATTCCCTCCCCGGCTAAATGGTATGTACTTTACATGTTAAGCTTGGAAATTACCCACCAAGACTAGTTCGATAAACAGTCTTTATTAGTATATATGCAACTTATTGTTGGGAAGGCACGTATTTCAATGCAATGACATTAGCCTCAAATTTTTCATTTAACAAAATGTCGATCAATCTCAACATGCTTCATTCGGTCATGGTGTACTAGATTTTTCGCAATGACTATAACTGATTGGTTATCATACAATAGTTTAATTGGGCCTTCTATCTTTACTTTTTAATTCTGTGAGAAGGCATTTCAGCCAAATTCCTTCACAAATTCCATTAGATAGTGAGTAAAATTTAGCTTAAGCACTACTTTAGACTACGACAGGTTATTTTTTGCTACGCCAGGTGACCAAATTTCCCCAAACATCTAAGTAATACCGTGAGATTAACTTTCGATCAATAAAAGAGCCTACCCAATCTGCATCTGTAAATACTTCCAAAATCGCCTCGTGTTTTTCCTAAACATTATACCCTTCTCAAGATCATTCTTGGATATCTCAAGATTCTATACATAGATTCCATATGTTCTTTAGAGGGTTTGTTTAGAAATTAACTTACCATACTTATAGTGAAACTAATGTCTAGACGAGTGTGAGTCAAGTATATCGACCTTTCAACTAGATGTTGATATTTTCTGCGATCAACTCTCTCAAATACCAAGTTGATTCCAATTTTGGAATTTACATCCATAGATGTGTCTATAGGTTTGCAACCACTCAATCCAGCCTCTTTCAATAAATCTAGCATATATTTTCGTTGAATCATCCTTCACTGGATCTAGCTATCTCTATTCTTAAAAAGTATCTCAAGTCACCCAGATCTTTCACTTTGAATTTTATTGATTGTAATTTCTTGAGATGAACAATTTCTTCGAGGAAATTTTTTGTGGGAATTATGTCATCAACATATACTATTAGCACAACCATTTTGTCATTTGACAAATGTTTAATAAACAAAGTGTAATCAAACTTGCACTGAATATACTTGTTGTGTTTTAACATCGTAGTAATCTTCTTAAACCATGCTCGAGGTGATTGCTTCAGCCCATAAAGTAATTTTTTGAGCTTACATACTTTACCGGCTAGTATATTGGTCTTTGAAACCCAGAAGAACATTCATATACACTTCTTCAATTAAGTCTCCATTCATAAATGTATTATTTACATCTAGTTGAAATAAAGGTCAGTCCAAATTTGATGCAATGGAGAGAAGTACCCGAATGGCGTGCAACTTGGCCACCAATGTGAATGTTTCTTGATAATCAATCATATATTCTTAACTGAAACTTCTTGCTACTAACCAAGCTTTATATCGCTCTATGTTACAATATGGTCGGTGTTTGGTGGTGAAAACTCATTTGCATCACACATTGTGTTTTCCTAGTGGTAAGTTAACTAGAATCCATGTGCCAATCTTTTCGAATGCTCCTAACTCTTCTAGCGTAGCTGCTTTCCACTCAGGCTTTTGTAAAGCCTCATGTATTGTTATGGGAAATTGAATCTAATCTAGTGTGGTCACAAAGGCCTTAAATAATGGTGAAAAACTAGTGTATGACAAATGGCATTGCATGGCTCTCAAGGCAAATTGGTCTGTTCATATCATATTCTATAGTCTCATGTACTTCTTTAGGGACATCAGAATGTTGGTTAAGATCTTGACGTTTCTAGGTGTATGAGAGTTGCACATCAGGTTGTCTTGGTCTTCGAGAATAAACCGTAATTCAATATAGGGAGTTGACTCGAGTATAGATTCAGCATGGGGTGTTGATTTAAGTATAGATTCAATTTAGGGTGTTGACTTGGGTATAGACTCAGGAAAACAAGGTATGATAGATTCGGCATGGAGTGTTGACTTGGGGACCGATTTAGGGAAATAAGGTATGATATCCCAATTTTATGGTTCATTATCATTATTCTCCCCGGAACAGCAGAATTGGTAAACTATGAAAGATTTTTAAAGAATGCGATATCTATGGTATGAAAGAGTTGATTGATAGGTGGTAATAACATTTGTATCATTTTCTATTAAAGGAATATCCAAGAAAGATACATTTAATACACCTTGTATCAATTTCAGTTCAGAGTTGAGGGTAGACATGAACAAATACAATACACCCAAATATTTTGAATGAGACGTAAGTCACAAGATAAGATGTAGGATATAGGGCAAGTAAACTTTGTAAAGGCATTTGAAATTTGAGAATGTGAGATGACATGCGGATATTAAGTATGTGGTTGCTAAAACTAGTTCTCCCCAAAACCTCTTTAGAACATTAGAGGTGAGCATGAGAAATCTAGCGACATAAATAAAATGACGATTCTTGCGCTCCACCACACCATTTTATTTAGGTGTGTAGACTTAAGAACCTTGATGAACTATTTCGTTAGATTGGAGAATGGTGTGGAGCTATGAGTTTAAGAGGTCTCGGGAATTATCAGTTTTAAAAAGTTTAATATGGGCTTGAAATTAGGTTTGAATCATTTTATGAAAGACTGCAAACAGATGGCTAGTTTCTGACTTCTATTTCATAAGAATCGTGTAGCTTACGCGAGTATGATCATCTACTAAAAATAAAAATCAACACACTTCAAAAATATTGTTTACTTTTATCGGTCCCAAATGTCCCCATGAATGAGTGAGAAAGGTTGAGATAGGATAAAAGAACGTGATCTATATTGGGTGCGAGTGTTTTCAGATTATTGACAAATTTCACACTGATAAATAGTACTTTTACTGATAAATAAAGAGGGAAACAGACGCTTTAGATAAAAGAAATTCGGGTGGCCTAAATAATAGTGTTACCACACAACAATATTGTCTTTTTTGATGGAACTAAAGTTTTTGAAACACAATAAGATTCATTACCAGAATGAATTACAACTTTATTCGTCAGATTGTTTTCTACCTTGAATAAATACAACCCTACACAATTCAACACTTCCAATTGTTATGATCTCCGTCCTAAAGGTCTAGTAGTTTGTATTCAAAGAACAAACATTTAATATTAGGCATTTAATGATATTTTCAGTTGTTAATAAAAGTTATTATTTTCCATAAATTGCGCATTTAATATTTGAACTTTATTTTGTCTTATCGCATTAATTGGATTAATGTCAATATACTCTCGGTTATTTAGATAAACACTTGGACAAGTATGTGAGACATACAAGTGGATCTAGTTCCAAGTCTATAACCTAAATCGTCTATAGTATATAGACTAAGGCTAGGGTGCCTAAGTCCTGGTAAAACTATTGGTGCGACCCTCTACCTCTACTTAGCCACCTCAGAGAGAGTTGTAATCTTTGTCCTGATAAAAAATAGTGATGGATGCCAACAATTGGCATACTACACAAGTAAGACCATGGTGGATGTGAAAACTCGATATCCCCAAGTTGAAAAACTAGCACTGGCAGTGGTGATATCGGCTAGAAAATTGCGTCCATACTTCGAAGCACACAAGATAGTGGTGCTGACTAATTTCTCTCTATGCCAAGTCTTGCAGAAGCCAATGCAGCCGAAAGATTGAGGAAGTAGGCAGTGGAGCTAAGTGAATATGGCACACTACCAGACCAGACCTCCATAAAGATCAGGCGATAGCCTACTTCATTATAGAGCTCACCTTACCCATATATAAGCTAGATGAAATCCATGTCCTGGAAGGTTAAAAAATGTGAACCCTTTATGTTAATGGATCTTCAAACAATAACGATTGTACAACTGGGTTGTTGTTGCAGTCCCATAGAGGAGACCGATCTGAATATGTCCTCCGGTTCAACTTCCAAGCATCCAACAATGAGGCTAAATATGAAGCTCTGATCGCTAGGTTATAGATAGTGATCGTGATAGGGCCGAGCAGCTCACCATCATGAGTGACCTTCAACTGATCGTTAGTCAAGTTTCGAGAGTATACCAAGCAAAATGACGAATGATAGCCTACCTGGAGGAGGTAAATCAATCGCTACCATTATGCACAGAGGTAAAAATCAATCAAGTTCCTAGATCCAAAAATGTCAATGTCGATGCCTTGGAGTTGAAAATTAGCTACTGCCTACGAACAAAAGTAGGCAACACCTTGCCGGTGTAGATCTTGGACAAGCCAGCATCACCACTGAGTTGTTGCACGAGATTAGTGATGTAACTCCATCACAGAAGACCTGGATGACCCTATTCATTGAGTACTTGGTAGAGGGAAGGCTATCAGAGGACAAGAAAGAAGCCTGAAGTCTGAAATACAAGGCTTCCAAATATGTGGTGCAGTGAGATAAGTTGTGGGTACTCTTTGCCTCTCCTTAGACGTTCAGATCCTAGCGAGGCCACTTATGCAATGCGGGAAGTACATGAAGGCGTGTGCAGAAATCACGAAAGATCATAGTTCCTAGCCAAAAAATTAATAAGGCAAGGATACTTTTGGCCGACCATGGTTGAAGACTCCAAAAACTATATAAGGTCATGTGATAAGTGCTAAAGATTTACTATCATTCAAAGGGAGTCACCCGAGATCCTTACAAGCATGATGGGACCATGGCCTTTTGCATAGTGATGGGTAAACCTTATAGAACCCTTACCAATCGAGCGAGGCTAAGTGAAGTTCGTGGTAGAAGCAGTTGATTACTTCACTAAATGGGTCGAAGTTGAGGCCCTAACAACTATCACTGAAAAGAATGTGACTGAATTCATCTAGAGGTGTTTAGTCTAAATGTTTGGGGTACCATAAACCCTTATCACCGATAATGGAAAGCAGTTTGGCAACCGGGCTTTCCAATATTTCTGCTCTGAACTAGAAAATCATCATAATATTTTCATCGCGAACTCATCCATAAGATCATCAGAAAGAACCTCATTACCAAGCTTGAAAGCTTGAATGCGTCTTTGGTGGAAGAGCTCTCATAAGTATTATAGGGCGTACCACACCTAGAACGTCGACGAGCGAAACCCCTTTATTAGCATTTGGGGCAGAAGCGCTAATCTCAGTCAAGATTGGTCTTCCATCCCCACGCATTAAGTCTTTTGATCCAACACAAAATGACCAACAACTGTGGATGAGCCTAGATCTCTTGAAAGAAAGAAGAGATGCAACCTATATAAGGGTAGCATAGTATAAGAGTAGAGTTGTAAAGTACTACAACTCCAAAGTGAAAATAAAGCGCTTTCAAGTAGGCGACTTGGTGTTGAGGAAGGTGATGCCAAACACCAAAGAACTCAACAGTGGAGTCTTCGAGCCAAATTGTGAAGAACCGTACCAGGTCACCAAAATTGCTTGCCCAACACCTTACTACCTCGAAGATATGGATAGGAATAAGATCCTCCCTCCTTAGAATGCGATTCACTTGAAAAAGTACTTTCAAGAGAATGTAATTCAAGTTTCCAATAAATGTTGTCAATAAAAGTTGTTTTTTCATTCTATCAAAGACTCTTAATTTAAGCTCTATTCTTTTAATATCATTTCAATTCAAAAGCTTAAATTGAGGGTAAGAAAGGGAAAGAAATGATCAACAATAAAAAAAGCTAACATTCCAAAAAATTCCAAGGTACAACTCAACAACAAAAACAAGTAATCAACAAGCAACGAGGCAAAATACTTCAAAAAATGTTCTACTTCAAAAAATGAAAAGGAATACATTAAAAAGCAATAAGTTAGCAAGTGCTCATTGAGGCGTGCCTATTCGAGCCCAGCTTACTTGGTCCGGCTTGAGCAAGTTCAAGCCTAATTGAAGAAGCTCAAACTGGAAGATCGCTTTTAGAAACACCTTGAAAGATGAGAGAATCATAATAGGCAATAAGAGCTAGATTGCTGGGAAGCCGAAGCTCCAATGTTGGAAGAGAAGGGTCAATTACCCTTTCAATTATTGTAGCATAAAACGACTTGGAAGCAGTAGTAGATTCCCATAGCTGAATCTTCTTTGAATGCGGTTTAGAGCTTAATTTACGGTCGTCGTGCCTACATTGTTCTCTAAAATCAAAAGGCTGGAGAGCTTTTCACCTAGTTAGCCAAGTAGGAAGCATTCTTTGACTTCCCTTCAAGTAGCTAACTCTTGTAGTAGACAAGTCCTCCTTACAAGCACGAGCAACTAAATCATGGGCCACTTAACGAAAGTTCGGAGGTCAGCCAAAGCAGCCTCTATAACATGCTAAGCTGCTCGAGGCTGAGCTAATCCTCATTTAAGTTGGTCAAAGTTGGAAAACCAAGAAGAGCGTGTATGATGCAAGTCGTTTGGTAATTATCGAGAGCTGTAGCAAAGTGGGTAAAGGCTTGCCAAGAAAAAAAAAAGTCAGTCTAAAAACATAGTAAAAAATATTACAAAAGGCAAGTGTAGCAAACATACCTCATCACCAAACAGGTTTCTTTCCTTAAAATTTGGGAAATATCTTTGGTTGGAAATGACATGGAGGGAGTTTCGACCTCAGACTATAGGCTAGAAACCAAGTTCATTTCCTTAACAACATACAAAGTAGAATGGTAAGGTCCTAACAAAAGGTAGGAGTCAAAACCTGGCAGAGGACCAAACGAAGGTGTTTGAGGAGCGTAGGGGCTAAGGTGGGGCAGAGATAAAGTGTCATCAGAGAGGGTTCTGGTCCCACGATAGTTTAAGTCCATCCCGATGTCCAAGTTCTCTAGAAATTCTAGAAAAGGTAGATCACACTTTTCACCGACGGGGAGATGACCCTCCACAGTCAGGTTCACCTTCTCATTGGTAGGAGGCCTAAAAGCATGATTAAAGGGGTAGTGAGATATAACATCAAAAACGCGCCACAGAGTAGACTCATAGTATATAGCCATTAGACAAAAAAAAAGGTATTAGCTAAGTAACATCAACATGAATACTAGAGACTAATCAAAGTAGCCTACTTGGACTCGGATTCTCATTCAAGTTTGGAGAGCTCGAGTCTGATTCATGAGGCATAGCTAACTCTCGAAGAAGGTTGTAAAGAGCAAAAGACACAATAGTCAAGTATTGAGCACTTTGGGTAAGTACAATAGGGAAGGTCATAACCAAGTCATAGAACTTCAACAACTTGGAGCGAATGATTAACTTCCTATGCACTGCAAAATAAAATATGAGTGTTAAGTATATGTAAGCATACAAAGCGAGATAAACAGAGGCATACCATATGTCTCAAAAGCGGTAAGAGCAACCACTAAGGCATCTGTATAAGGAACGACTCTTGAACCACCAACAAAAAACCACTTGTCACGCCAAGTTTTTTGATAGTTGGGGCAAGAGACCAGTGGAGAAAACCTACTCTACGGTGTAAGGTAGCATCCCGCAGTCACGTCAAGGTGCTGGTAAAACTAATATAGGAAAATGAGATCTCAAGCACAGCCAGTGTACCCCCAAAAAAACCGTGGACCCTAAAGAACATGTTCCTAGTGTTGGGAGCCACCTGCGCCGGAGCCAGCACATCCATGTACAAAAACTTATGAAGGAAGGGAAATAAAAGGTAATCGAACTCTTCTCTCCAACATGATTGCATAAAGTGCCACTTCGCTAGAGGAGGGTTACTATAGTCTTCATGAGCTATCGGGAGCCTAAGGATCACGCTAGGTGGGATGCAATATTCCATCCTAAGTTTATCTAAGTCCCTTTGAGTCAAGACAAAAGCAACCTGCTCGAAGTTGGATCTAACCAACGACACCCTACGCCGAGTCCTCTTTTGAGAAAATGAGGCTAAAGTATGGCAGACTTTGTTCTCGTAATCAGAAGATAGAGACATGAGAAAATTTTAGAGAATACACTTAAAAGGAGTCCAAAATTCAAAGAGTGCTAAAATGTGACGAGTCTCTAAAAAATATAGCCTACTTAGACAAAATATTTTTAAGAAAATAGTGCTAAAAGGTCTCGAGTCTCTAATAAGGGAACATACTTAGCAAAATTTTTAAAGAACTATCAAAAGGTGATGAGTCTCTAATAAGGGAACCTACTTGGCCAAAATTTTTGAATAAGTATTAAAAAGTCGCAAGATTAAAAAAAGAGGGCACGGTTAATACAAAAAAGCAAAAATACATGCTTACTTTGAAAATTTATTTTGGTAAAGTACCTACAAAGGTGGAAAGATTCAAATAGAGAGCCTACTTAGTATAAGGGTAAAAAATATAGTCTTACTTTGTAAAAATTTAAAAACATACCTACAAAAGGCAAAAATCACAAAGAAAAACTACTTGGTATAAGAATTTGGCCAACTATAAAAACTCAAAAAAAACCATATTTAGTACTCAATTTTTTTTGAAAATACATGCATAAAGGGTGCCCAAAATTTGAAAAAAAAGTGTCTAACTCAAGATCAAAAAGTAAAAAAGCTACATATGTATGAACGTAACATAGAAAAAAGATACATACCTAAAAGCCATAACATCAAAAAAAAGTGTGTAACAAAAGGGTCGACCAAGCTCATCTTAGCACCCTCGGGGAGCGACCAAAGAAGGCTTTGACCCCCCAAGGGTCGACCATTGAGGCCTTGACCCCGCAGGGATCAGCCAAGCCCACTTCGACCTCCCTGAGAGTTGACCATGGAGGCCATGACCTCTTGAGAGTTGGCCAAGTTGACTCCGGTCCTCTCAAGGGTCAGCCAAATGAGGCTTTTACCCCCGGAGGCCGGCCAAGGCCAATCCAGCCTCACAGAGGTTGGTCAAGCCCAATTTGGCCTCCCGATGGTCGGCCAAAGAAGACCAGGACCCCTCCAAGTAGGCCAGGAAGGACTCGACCCCCTAGAGTCGGCTAAACCAAGTTCGACGCTCCTAGGGGTCGGCCAAAGTAGATTTGACCCTTCAAGGGTCGTTCGTGGAAGTCAGGACTCTCCTCCAAGAGTCGACCGAGTCTAAGTGATGACTTGATCCGCTAATAATGGCCATAAGTTATGCCGAGAGGGCCATAACCCTTTTTTAGGAGAAAGCTGTGGAGGTAAGGACTCGTAAAGATTGACCGAGACCAAAACCGATCTTCAAGAAGATCGGTTGAGTAGGCGAAAACTCCACGAGGGTTGGCCATGGAGGTTAGGACTTCTGTTTGACAAGTCGACCAAGTCCAAGTAACCCCTAGGACGTTGTGTCGTAAGGTAGCAACGATCAAAAGTTACAACGAGAAGGTGTTGACCTCCCGAGGGTCAGTTATGAAGGTTAGGACTCTTCCTCAGGAGTTAACCGAATCCAAAGTGACGATTAGATTCGCTGATATTGGTCGAAAGTTATACCGAGGTGGCTAGACTTCTCTTTAGGGGCAAGTCGTGGAGGTGAGGACCCGCAAGGGTTAACCGAGACCAAAGCCGACCTCCAAGGAAATTGGTAGAGTGGGTCAACCCCAAGAGGGTCGGCCATGGAGGTTAGAACTCTCCTATGGATGAGTCGACCAAGCCCAAGTAACATTTAAGATCGTTGCGCCTATTAGCCATAACGATCTTGGAGTTATATCAAGAACGCCCACACCCTCAAGAGGTCGGCCGTGGAAGTGAGAACCTGCAGAGCTTGGTCGAGTCCAAGTAACCTCCAAGTCAATACCATTACACCTATAATGTGTAATGGTCAGGCGTTACACCGGTATTCATTCCCGACTTAATGGGTGACGTTACAAATGGTTGACCATTAAGCCGACATTAAGTGATCTGTAGTGGTTACAAGTCCGGCTGCTATAAAATGTCAAGTCATTTTTCATTTGAATCCAAGCTGAACTACACTAACACCCCTTGTAAGCCGTTCTAAGTTCCAAAGCTATCTCTCTCAAATACTTTCTTAACACCTTACTGAATTAGGCATGATCGGAGGCGTTGTGGCTTACACCACACCAATGTGCCTAATTTTATTTTTTTTTGCAGACTTCTAGTTCTAGGTCAAACAAATCTTTACTATTGATTTGGTTGAGAATTTTTTTATATGAATTATTACTTGTTGAAAAGGATATTTTGTTTCCTTTTATGTGTATTTAGTTTTAACTGTTTTTTTTTTTTTTTTTTTGCCTTCTACTTGGTTAGGGATTATATATTTTCTTAAAATTATATTGGAGTAAGAACTAGTAAATTGTATCCATATAAGAGAACTAGCTAGTAAGTTTAATTATAAAATTCTTAAAATTTGAAAATTATGATGAATTTTTATTGTCTTTCATCCATATATATAGTTCTTTCTTGTATACGCTGGTGACAACAAATATATACATTTTATATCAAGTATTATGATAGTTTTATTGCATTATGATCATATACATAAAATACTACCAGATATGAATACTGTCTACTAATGATATCATGATTTCCCAACTAAGGTGATCATTTTTATTGTTTACAAAGCTTTTTTTTTTTTTTTTTTTTGGACAGATAACAAATTAATCACTATTTTTTAGATATAGAAAGCATCGATTACTAATAAATCATAGTTGATTTATTATCACCAAAAGAAAATGACCAAATTTACACCACATAATAAGTGTACAATATTGACCTTTGTCATCCAATAAAAACGTCAAAATGTTCTCCGATTAAAACTCGCCGCCGTCAACGGCGGCCAAATGCTACCGGTTCTGCCGCCGATGCTAATCTCCTCCGGCAAGTAAGAAACCCAAGTCAATGGTACCAAGCATAATCCCTTCACTTTTAAATCACTCTCTGTTTTTTTGCCTTTTTTATTTAATTCAATATCCTGTAAAATTTAAATTTAATCGTGAGAGATGAAAAAATAAATTGTGTTTGTTCAAGTTATATAACATTTTAAATAATCGATGATAAAAAAAACAATAATTATATGGAATATTATTGTCTACAAAAATAATAGCT
>JBBMEG010000015.1:9055652-9069637 GCA_037832605.1 Cyclanthera cordifolia | reverse complement strand
AAAAAAAAAAAAAAAAAAAATCAAACTCCATAATATTTAAGTTGGATTGATTAGATTATTTAAGTTGTTATGGAAGATTATTTATTACAATTTTTTAGTTAGTTAAGGTAGAATATTTCAACTATATATATATATATAAATAAATGATATTCCTATAATTCATGAATTCCAAATGCTATTTATGATAAAACTAATAGTATAAAATGGTAGCATTTAAAACTTTGATAAGAATATTTAATCTTTATTTATTAATATGAAAAAAAGAAAGTTTGAAAATAGGAAAAATGAGATGGAAGTAATTAATACCTCAACCTGATTTTGAAGGAAATTAATATAACTTATAGACTCCATTAGAACTGATGCTGTGTCAGTCTGCAGGGGCAATTTCGTAAGTGGAAAAAATAAGTCCCAACAAACAAGATTATAATAAAATTGGTCAGTTTTTCATACTTTACCAAACGGTGACACTAATTGTTGAAGTGCTGCAATTTTGTCTCCTAATTTCTCTTTCCTAATCTGTTAAGTAAAAATTATATAAAAAAAAAAAACAATCAATGAGTAAGAGCGTAACCCAATTGCTGTAATCTTAAAAACAAAAATTGTTGGATTATTGTCTTTTTTTTTTTTTTTTTATCTCAAAAAAAAAAAAAATTGAAAATTGAGTTTATAATAACTAATTTAACCAAGATTTCTTCGTTTTATTTATGTTTTTTTTTTAAATCAAAGAAAAATTTGAAAAGAAAAAAGAAAAAACTTTTTAAACCTTGTTTTGGATTTTTGCGGTTTAGATTAGAATTCAAATACTTCGTTAAGAAATATGAAATTCGTGGAAAATTTGAGTAAAAAACATACGTAATTTTTTTTTTTTTAAAAGTGTTATATCCAAATTTTGATTTTTGAAATTTGAAGTTATAAGCTCTACTTTGGTATGTATCTTAGAAATATTTACAAATCCAAATTAAGTTTTGATCAAAATTTTCAATATTATTTTTATAAAATATGTGACGTATATAGTCAACAAATTTTAAAGAAATGCATATTTATAAAATAATAATAATAAATAGTTAACAAAAAATAAATTTATATTGTTACTTTTTGCTCATTGTGATATTTTTCAATATATTCTAAGTTTCAACTTCTTTTTGAAGCATACACGTTTGTATTTGATTATCAGTATATTAAATTTAATAAGATGTTTCATATAATGTATTTTAATTTATTTAAATAGGCTTCACTCCTACCATTAAAAAAAAAAATGGTCACATTGGAGTAAAAGTGATGAGATTCTAATCTCAAAAAAAAAAAAAAATGATGAAATTCTCTCTCTCCAACTTTTAGAGAGAAATTTTTCTCTAGGCTCAAAGACATTTTAGAGGAACCATCCAAGAGCGATCTTAGGCACATTAAGGTGTGTTCTTGGGGTTTCGTCACACTCTCCTCGAAGTGTGAAGATAATTCATTCACGAGCTTAATTTTGAGCAAAGTGTTTGGAGAAAGGTGTGGGATGGCCGCTAGTGTGTTCGGTGAAGACGACTTGAGCTTGAAGGTGGAAGGTTTACTCAAACAGGATTTGAAGGGTTGGAAGACTAGGGAGAGTGCTGGTTTTCCTGACCTATGTTTTTGGAGAGAGTTTATGAATAAGAAAGCCAAGAGAGGAGGGAAAAAGTGGAAAAAGGTGAACGAGTTGGGTTTTGGGGGTTTGACAAGCTGCTTCAGCCACCTCTCAAACGATGTCGTATGTGTAGTTGTTTATACACTGTCATTTTCTTCCTTGTATAATTTGTTGTAAATTGGCTATTTCTTCCTTATATGTGTCGATTGTACAAGGCTCACTCCTCTAGAATAATCTTACATCTGCCTTATTTAAAGTGGTTGTATACCCTAATAAAACCATCAAGCACTTTACCAACTTCTCTCTAATATTCATTTTTCTGCTCTTACGCTTAGTATCAGAGCTCAAGGCTCTTCCTTTCCAAAAATGGCTGATAGCTCTTCATCTTGACCTGAGAATGTTACCCAGATTTCTACACCTCTGATTCAAAGTTCTATAGGTGGTCTGACTTCACCATTTGGATATCTCTTGAGTTTTGTATTGTCTGTCAAACTTGACGGCAAACACTACCTACTTTGGCATGAATTGTTCTTGCAATTCTCAGAGTATATAGAGTGGAAGGTTATATTCTTTGTACCAAGAAGGAACGCTACAATCTCGTCGAAGTGACCACAAAATGTGTAAGAAATCTGAACCAAATCCTCAGCATAAAGTGTTGAAAACCATGGATCAGGTGTTGTGTGGATGGTTTTTTAGCTCCATGATACCACAATTGTCTTTGATGTCGTCGCATGCGGATCCTCGAGAGAAGTCTTGAGTGTTGTCAAGAGGATCTATAGGGCATTGAGCAAAACCAAGGTGAACCAGCTCAGAGGAGTGTTGCAAACTACGAAGAATGGCTCTATGAAGATGTTATAGTACCTTACTATGATTAAACAAGCTTTTGACGACCTCAAGTTAGCAGGTAACCATATATCTCTAGATGATTTATTTTCGTATGTACTGGCAGGCTAGATGTAGAGTATATATCGATTTTCTACTCCATAGAAGGGAAGAACATTGATTCTTGGCTTGAGTTTTTGTCCTCTCTAGTGACATTCGAGTGTACGTTAGCTCGATACACCTCAATCTCACCCTCGGTTGAACTAGATCACATGTCTCAGAATTTGGTGTTTAGACAGAATCAGGGACAAAGCAAAGGTTACACAACAAATACTTGATGATTTATTTTCGTATATATTGTCAGGCTAGATGTAGAGTATATATCGATTTTTTGCTCCATAGAAGGGAAGAACATTGATTCTTGGCTTCAGTTTTCATCCTCCCTAATGACATTCGAAGGTACGTTAGCTCGATACACCTCAATCTCACCCTCGGTTGAACCAAACATGTCTCCGAATCTAGTGTTTAGAAATAATTAGGGACAAAGCAGAGGTTACACAACAAAAACTCGATGAATCGAGAAGAAGGACAACAAACCAACCAAACACTTCACCTCTAAAGAACAACACATGTGATCGTGGCCGTAGATGTAGAGGAGGTCAGAGGAGGAATGGACTGTGTGTAAAATTTGTGGAAAAATAAATCACTACTGAAATGGCTATTATCAACGATTCGATGAAGAAGTTTATTATTTTTTGGTCAAACAAACACGAACAATGGAGCATCGAGCAGTAATGTTGCCTACCAAGCAGCAATCGAAACAGTCAATGACCCAAGGTGGCTTGCAAATAGTGGAGCCACAGACCACATCATTACACATATTGGTAATATACATTCTTACTCTACCTATACTAATAATAAGAAATTTAATAGTGTAGGAAATGGATCACAACTTGGAAATATAACATGTTGGAACTAGCATTGTTGATCTTGGTTCTACTGATAAGCAATCCCTTATGCTTAAGAATATTCTTCATGTATCTTATATTAAATGAAACTTGATTAGTATAGCCAAATTAACTACTGATATTGATGTTTTTGTAGAGTTACACCCTCTTTTTTGCCTAGTGAAGGATAATCTTTCAAGGAAGGTGATGTTGCAAGGGGATCTTAGAGATGTGCTTTTCCAATTTTAAATCAACTCCAACTTCAATAAATAGTCCACCCTTAGATCAATTTCTTCAACTGCTAGTCTTGTTGAGTCTTCATCTGTCCTTCTATCTCAGTCAAAGTCCTGTAAGGTGATCAAATATTTATGGCACCAACCGTTAGGTCATGTTTCATCTAATATAGTTAATTTAGTTCTCCAAAGTTGCAATATCTCTACTAGAAGCAATGAAAATATAGCATTTTGTGATGCTTGTTTACTAGGCAAGTCTCATAGACTTCCATTTCCTTCATGTCATATGCGTTGTTTGCATCCTTTAGAATTGGTATTTTGTGATTTGTGAGGCCACTCTCCTATTACACACTAGGATATAGATTTTACATAAGTTTTATTGATGATCACACTCGATACACACATATTTACCCTTTTCGTGTCAAGAGTGACTCTTTTTTTGCTTTCTTCAATTCAAAGCCTTGGTTTAAAACAAATTTGATAAATGTTTAAAAACCTAAAACTGATTGGGGTGAAGAGTTTCATTCCTTTTCCACCTTTCTTAAAGATAAATGAATTTCATTTCAACACTCGTGTCCTCATACCATGGTGTTGTTGAAAGAAAACACCATCATATTATTGAAATGAGACTCTCTCTTCTAGCCCAAGCTTCCTTACATATATCTCTTTGGTGGGATCATTTCTCTGATGTTGTTTATATCATAAATCGACTCCTACTCCAGTTCTTTATAACATTTCTCCATGGTAAAAAAATTTTGGTCAAACTTTTGACTACTTATGTTTCAAAACAATTCAGTGTGCTTGCTTTCCCTGTCTTTACCCTATAAATCTCATAAATTTCAATTCCATAGTCGGAAACGTGTCTTCCTTGGCTACAGTCCATTCCATAAGGGCTACAAATGTTTTCTCCTACTGGTCACATTTACATCTCCCGACAAGTTATCTTTAATGAAAACGAGTTTCCTTTCAAGGCTGGTTTTATGATTCACTCTTCCCAGTCTCCACCTAACACCAATGTGACTTATCCCAGCTTTCAACTTCTTGTGCATCTTCCTTCAAACCAAAGTTCGCCACCATGTATTGTTCTCATGTCGGATCTCAATGCCTCACCCATGTCTTCCCATCTCGCAACAACATCACCTCAGTTCTCAACATCCCATGAAGTTCATATACAACCAACTGTTACTAAAAACATTATAGCTACTACTTCGAATGATGTTGTCTCAACTGATAACTTGATTCTTGAGCAATTTGCACCAGCTACCCAATGTTGTGCCATCACCAACACATTCAATGCAGACGACATCCAAGAATGTGGTCTCTAAGCCAAAAATTATGTCCTTTTATATTTGAAGTACTAAAGACAAATCTGTGTTGGTCGAGCCTACCTCTATTAAATAAATTCTTCTAATTAATTACAGAAACAAAGTTCTGCGTGATGAACTTGTTGTTCTCAAAAAATGAGACATAGTCTCTTATCCCACCTCTGTCCAATGGTAATCTCATAGGGAACAAATGAGTATTCAAAGTAAAGCACAATCCTGATGGCTTAGTTGAAGGTTGCAAGGCTCACTTAGTGGCAAAATGGTTCAATCAAGTGCCTGGAGTTGATTTTCATGAGACTTTCAGTCTGATAATCAAGGCTCCCACAATCTACATTATACTTGCGATTGCTGCCTCCAATAATTGACATATCTAGTAGTTGAATATAAATAATGCCTTTCTCAATGGACGACTTGTTGATGATGTTTTTATGGAGCAACCAGATGGGTTCATTGACTCTCAAAATCTAAATTTTGTATGTAAGCTTCACAAAGCTCTCAATGGCTATTGTCAAGCACCTCGTGCTTGGTATGATCAGTTGCGATCAACTCTTTTGAGATGGGGTTTTATTAACTCAAAAGTCGATAACTCGTTATTCTACCTCAAGCACTCTACATGTGTTCTCTTTATTCTCATTTATGAGGATGACATAGTTATCATTGAGAATCTGTCCTTTTATATTTAATAATTTGTTATTAAACCGAGTTCAACATTTTAATGAAAGTTATGGGTCCCCTTACAATTTACCTAGGTGTTGAGGTCTACAAAACAGATGTTGGTATTCATCTATCGCAAACAAAATACATGTATGAGTTATTGGAAAAGCATGGATTTTCATACTTAAAGTCGTGTCCTACACCAGCTATAGTTGGTAAAAAGTTCTCCCCTCATGAAGGTGAACCAATGAGTAACCTGACCCTCTATCACAGCATCTTAGGGGCATTACAATACCTATCACAAAGACCAGATATATCTTATATTTTCAATGTTCTAAGTCAATTTATGCAATTGCCATTAGATACTCACTAGAATGCCATTAAACGTGTGTTGAGGTACTTGAAAGAAACTGCCAATTATGGCTTGTTTCTTCCCAAATCATTGAATCTGAAACTGACTTCCTATACAGATGTTGATTGCGCTTGCAACCCGGATGACCAACCATTGGTTGCTGCTCACTGTCTTTTCATTGGAGATAGCTTGGTTTCCTGGTTCTCCAAAAAGCAACATGTGGTTGCTAGATCCAACGCCGAATCAAAGTATCACTCTCTAGCTTAAATTGTAGCCGAAGTAATTTGGATTTCTGATCATCTCTGTGAGCTCAACATATTATCACCCTTTATTCTCGTTGTGTGGTGTGATAATCAAAGTGAGATATCCCTAGCATCTAACCCTATTTTGTATTCAAGAAGTAAGCATGTGAAGTTTCATGTTTATTTTTTCCGAAAGAAGATTCTTGCTAAAACATTCATTGTGCAATATGTTCTATCATTCGATCAACTTGCCGACGGCTTTACAAAGCCTATACAGAATGAGCATTCACTAATATGAGGTCCAAACTCGGTGTTGCGCTTCCATCCTTTTGTTTGATGGGGGATGTTAGATAAGCTGACTCAGCCATTTCTTAAACGACGTCATCTGTATAGCTGTTTATACGTTGTTGTTTTCTTCTTTGTATAATCTGTTGTAAATTAGTTATTTCTTCCTTATACGTGTCGCTTGTACAATGGCTCTCTCCTTTGTAATATTCTTACATCTGTTCTATTTAAAGTGGTTGTGTGACCTGATAAAATCATTTAGCACTTTACCGATTTCTCTCTAATCTTCATTTTCCTACTCTTAAACTTTGGGCGAGCCCCTTTTGATAGGGGTAAGCCGGAAAATCTAAAATGGAAGCAGTGGATAGGTGTTTGGCGTCAGAGTCAAAGAATATGCTGTGACCAACCACATCCTGACAAGTCATGTGACCGAGGAGGACGTTACATCACCCATTACACCAAGAAGAATGTTCAATAGTGTCAGTTGGATGGATTAGGAAGCAAAGCCACGATGGTGTCAATGTATCAATGTCAAGGCTTAGTGGGAGCACGATGGGGCCCTGAGCCATCTCGTTGATGTCAAGGCTCGAGTTGGAGTTTTGACGAGCGGTTTTAGAGTTAAGTTCATATGAAGCTAAGATGTACGTTCCACGCTGACGTATGATTCCTCGCCAAGAAAGACATGCATTGGGGGGAGACTGGAAATGGTCTATAATGTACTATAGGGAGAGGCATGGTGTCCGCTCTCCACCACCCCTGGGCCATGTGGCCTAAGTGAGCTACCTCATGGCATATGCGTGTGTCGTTGTGTGTGTGAGCGCTTGCAAAACGAGTGTCTTGGGTGACTTCCTTCGGGAATGGAAATCTGGGGATAGTGTCGGACGACACGGGTGTGCCGAGATTGCGCCCTTGCTCATGGGACAGAGGTTGCCACATATATCGAGAGACGACCCGCCATCTCATTGGATTCCAGTGGGAGCATATATATAAGCATGCCCAAGATAATTCTGCTGCGTATTCGATGAAGCATAGCCGAGGCCTTGAGAACTTCGTTTAAATCCGAGTATGGGGCTTAAGTTTCCCTCTAAAAAGGACCATGACGAGTGTGAGATCATTACACTGCACGAGTCGAAGAGTGAGACCGTGACATTTGGTATCAGAGCCTAATTTGGCTCATTTGTAGTGACAAAGAGTTCACCTGCAATAGATCAGTGAGACAAGTCCATGTTGATCGACTGTTTGACCTGGAAGAACAGATGGCCAATCTAGCTGAATGCCGGAGTAGTCTAGTCCTTGGATTGTCGCCTGAATGTGATTGTTGCCAAGGCTAACACGGTTGATGAGGTAGTTGGCCGCCTAGACGGGATGCCCGTCTAAGAGTTGATTGTGAGGGTAGAGACCATTGAATATAAAGTCACACAGTATGGTGGTAATAAGCGTGGAGAAAGCTCGTTAGGCTCTATTGCCCGTATAGAGAAGCGCGTTGGAACTATTGACATGAAGCCCAAGTGCTAGTATAGAGGAGCGCATCTGTTGCTCGCAGATGAGGTCGTTGACTCAATTGAGTTTGCTACTGTTTTCGATCGCTTTTATTGTTGGTTCTTTGATTTTTTGTTGGTCATCTTTCGATTCGTAGTTCAAGACCAGAGCCAATGTTTGAGAGTTATTCTCGCTCTAGGGTTGTTATCTCGTTGAAGACTATAGTGTATGGTTGTTTGTTTTTAATGGAGTGGCCGTTTGTTTTCATAAAAAGAAAAAAAATCACTCCCACAATAAAATAAAAAAATCAACTGACTTTATAACATTGAACACATTTT
This sequence comes from Cyclanthera cordifolia, assembly GCA_037832605.1. Classification (NCBI taxonomy): domain Eukaryota; kingdom Viridiplantae; phylum Streptophyta; class Magnoliopsida; order Cucurbitales; family Cucurbitaceae; genus Cyclanthera; species Cyclanthera cordifolia. Next base: position 9,061,348 of record JBBMEG010000015.1, on the reverse strand, counting down.
GTAATGATCTTCATTATTCCAAATTTATTTTCAAACACACTCACAACTTACTTGAAATCAAATTATTGCTATGAAAATCTTCCTGACATTAACAATTAACATTTGAAAGAGAGATTTGATCATTTATTTAGGAGGTTTGTCCTTAGTTTGGGGCCCTTTGTCCTCACATTGAAGTTTTGAGTGTTGTATTTTGGCTTAGCATGATTCTAAACCTTTCACTCTCATGAAGTGAGCTAGGGGTATAAGGAAAAACTGAAAAACCGCTCAAACCATCAAAATCGACCGAAACCGACATCAATTCAAGCCAAAACCGATTTTGTTGGTTGGTTTCGATTTTCAAAATAATAAAAACTGAAATCCTCGGTTGATTTCAAAAAAAATTTAGGTTGTTTTCGACATAAATCGAATTGATCAAATATACTTATATTACAAAAGTAATTATGGGATTTAAGCGGACATAGTAGCTCAACTGGCTTGCGTATTCCTCTATCTAACTACACACCAAAGTTTGAAATCTTAGTTGCACATTTTTATTTTTAATTTATCCTATGCGATAGAAAATATATTCTATATAACTCTAGGCCTAGATATCAATTACGTTGATGGCATAGTTGGTTAGTGTGATGTTTCTTTCCCTTTAAGTTTTGAACTCTAACATTGCCATTTAATTTTGTTTATAAGGTGAACTGAAAACCGAATCGCCCAAACCATCAGTTAATCGGTTCAGGCCAGTTCGATTATATTTACTTCCGGTTCAGTTTTGGTTTTTAGTTTTTATGAAAATTTTAGTCGGTTTAGTTTCGGTTTGCCACTTAAATCAAGCCAAACTGAATCGTTTACACCCCTAGAGTGAGCAACGACTACTCATGAGATTACGGGAAGGAGGCGTTGGAGATCAGGTAGTGATAGGCACTGAGCATCTAGAAGATTGTTGCAAGGTCAAGCTTATGGCTCACATGAAGCGATGGAAGGGTGAGATTTCGTGGACTATGGAAGTCGAAGTTGAGTTCTAAGAAAGGGATCTCGAAGGAGCCCCTCTCGTTGGCTATTGTTGTTGAGATGAGGAACCCTTTAGGAGATATTGTCAAATTTTAACCTATTTTTTAAGAACTAGAATTGAATAAAAGTGAATTTGAAAGTGTAAGAACTAAAATAAAACTTTTGAAAACTAGAAATAAAAATAGAACACGCGTAAAAGTGTATGGATCAAAATGATATTTTAATTTTTTTTTTTTTTTTTTAAATCATACTCATGTATTCTTTCTTATTATTATTGAGGGCAAGCAACTTCAACGTGAATGAAAAACAAATAAAAAGCACTAGCCATGTTGTTGGCGTTGAATTAGATTAATGTCAAACAATAAAATAATTGCGTCATCCACGCTTTCGGTGGGACCAAACAAATTTGTTGTTATAAAGTATTTTTGAAAATGTAAAAATATAATGAAAAATATTTAAATTAGAAGACCGTTTAATGATTTATATTTAAATTTAAACAATAAATATAAACATAATATACCTTCAAAGGAGGGCAGGTGGTGCGTGGCTCCACTCGCCTTTTCTTTGGAGGAGATTGAATTGCCTCTCGCTGCTTTAAAGTACACCCTCTTTTTGCCGGTGTAATTTCATCGTTTGGCTTTGCCATCTTCAGTTTATTTATATATATATATTAGATAAAATATTAATCTTCCATTTTAATCTTTCAATTTTCAAAATTCGATCTTAGCCTCTCAATTTTTAAATCAACTTTAATTTTATTTTATTTCGATCAAAAACTATTTTAATATTCAATTTTGGTCTTTCCAATTTAAAAAATTTAAAATTGATAATTATTGATTTTTTTTTTTTATGATTTTTCTTTAGAATTTATAGAAATATGTTTGCATTCTTTCTCTATTTCTATTAAAATTATTAAAAATAATGAATCAATTTCAATAAATATTAATTTTAAATTTAAATTTATCGTATAGACTAATTTTAAACTTTTTTTTTTTGAACATTCAAGAAGTAAAAATAAGATATTTGAAAGTTGAGGAATTAAAATGAAACAAACTTGAACTTTTTTAAATTTTAGAATCAAAATAGAATAAAATTTAAAGTTTAGAACCAAAATGATGTTTAACCTAATAATAATATACATTAAATTTTTAAATCTATATATATTTATTTATTTATTTTTAAATCTATATTAACATCCATTTGAAAAAAGAAAAAAAAAAAAGGAAACCAGTGATTGCTTCATCAAAGTAAAGAAAGAATCCAATCTTTTAGCTTAACTTTCAAGACAAAAAGTATTCATTCAAGATTTTTTTAAAAAGAAAATTAACCGGAAGGATTAAAATTTTATTGGAAATTTGTGTTGGATGTACTATTCCCCCGAGTAATTAGAAAGGTAGATAAATTATAAAGTATTTGTATTATAATAAGTAATACGTTTAAAAACTATTATAAATACTCATTAATATCAATATATTGTATTATAAATACTCATTAATATTAAATATTATAGAAAAGTATGTGGGTATACTCATTGATACTAATGATTATATATTTATTTTTTGTTAGGTCATCGTAAATATAATTATTTTTTAGATTTAATTAGTACGATAAGTTTGTTTCCAATTTTATTTCACTACTTAAAACTCTGATGAACCTTTCCTTTAGTCACTAAACTTTGCATAAAAACAAATCGATAGAACTCTCACACAATGCCCAAAACCACTTTTTCAATTTCATATACACTATATATCCATCAAAGCATAACTTAATTAGGAAAACAAAAGGTAGGTTTGACAAATAATTTTAAACCAAATTAACTAAGTTTGATGCGAAGCTAACAAAAGAGTAATAATAAATACCCTCAACAAATTTTAGACTTTATACTCTTAACAAAATCTTAAAATTTATTTTTAATATGGTAGTTTTCTTTAATTTTATTTATTTATATATATATATATATATATATAAAAGCATTTATTTTAAAATACCCTCTATAAGTTTTCACTATGTAAATTCAAAATATATTCATAGTTTTTTCATTTTATTGAATTAAAATTATCAATATTATTAAATCGGTTTCATTAAAATTTACTTAAAATTTATTATAAAGACTAATTTTAAATACTATGATTAAAAACTTTTGACATTTAAATGTTGAACGCTCATGCAGAAAATGAATCTTTAACACCATAAGAAATTAGCATGACTATTGTTTTTTTGAAACAGCAGTAAAAATAAATAATCATGTAAAGATCTAATGATTAAAGTATCATAATTCGTTCATTCCATGATAAACGCTTATCTATAAAATAATTTTCTACAAATTTTTGACCCGATAGTCACACAAATAAAAATAAAATAAAATAGAATCAAAACGAAATTCGATTAAAAAAAAAAAAAAAAAAAACTCACATTAGTAAGAAGAGATGAGGTTGTTGATTTTTGCAAAATATGATGAGAAGAGGCAAGAGAAAGTGTATGGTGAAAGCCCAAAGAGGTTGAAGAAAGATCAACAGTACTTGGATGAATCTTTGTGCAACAACAGCTTTGAGTAATAATGTTGTTAAAACCTTCAAACCTTGAACAATGGCTGTTCATCAAAGTTTCATTAATTTTTAGACAAGAAGCTGAGCCCTCTTTTTCCACCTTTCCATCTTCAAAATCATACTTTGATTCCAAGTCGTTGCTGGGGAATCTGCAACATGTAAATAATTTGAAATTAAGATTTTTTAAATCACCATTAATGTTTGTTTTAAGTAATGAATTATTATCATGTTAATGAGTTTTCATACTTAATAATATGACGGAAGTACTTACAATGTGATGTCGGAGTTCCAAACATGGGTGCTCCCGGTATCGAGAAGCAATTGTTTTTCGAGTTCGAGAAATTGGTGATGAAGATTTGGGGAGAAATCCATAGTTGAAAAGATGAGTAAAATCTAAACAAATTTGATAGACAATTTCTATTGTAAGAGATACCTCCTTTTATAATGACTCTCTTTGGGGCATAAAACAATGGATAAAAGAATTTGAAGTTTAGATTATCAAGGACATTGCCTTTTGTAGCAACCAATTAAAATAATTGCATTACTTTTGAGGTTGCACAACAATAAGGTGGAGGACGAACGTGAGACCTTTTAGTCATCGAGTCGACACTAATATCAATATCGTTGAGCTATTACTCTTTTTGACATTGCATGCATATTTTAATTCTACTGTATAGTATTTTATATTAGAGAGAAAGAAAGAAGGAGAGAGAGGGAGAAACTATGTAGGAATAAAATCTTCTTACTTGCATGTTGTATAGAAATAAAATAAATTAGATTGATATAAATAATTTGCATGATAAATAAGTGCTCTTATTGTGAATTTTAGTCTTAAATTATGAATCAAATGAATAAATTATTGTTTTGATTGAGTAATGAACAAATAAACAAAGGATTAATTAATTAAAAAATATTTTTGATAAAGATAATGTCATTGGAAAAGTATGAGCTTATTATACATTGGCCTCTTTTTCTTTAATTATTAAATATCTCTCACACTTTGACTAAAAGTAGTTATTCATTTAAAGTTGACGCTAAATTGTGAGAAATAAAAGGAGATATAATAGCGAAGGCTACAATAATGAAGGATTGTTTGTAATGAAATATTCTAATTTGAAAAGGGGACTTTTCTAAAGCTAAAAAAATTGCCTAATTTGAGCACATTTTTGTTAAGAAATTATTCATTTTTTAGTCTAGGTTAACATAATCTACACCACTCAATATTCTCATTTGGAGATAACATTGAAGAATTATGTTAAAACTAAACTTCAATTATTGAAAAAATTTACACCAAGTATTAGTTATTATAAAAAAAAAAAAGTTATTAAGAAAAAGTGACAATACCAATCACAACACGACGACGTTTCCAGCGTTATACACAAGTGCATAATGTTCACTGGAATGTCCGTGTATTTTATCATGGAGAATAAATACTACTTTATCTTCCGGATCCTGTTTTGTATATTTTGATCGGGTAATTTAATATGATGAGGATTATTGGTTTTGGAACAATTTAGATGCCTTCTGGAGTCGAATGTTCGACCAAAGTATCAGTCGACACATACGCTCAACGACTTTCTGGAAATGAGGGAGATGGCACACAATGGGCAAAAGCCCGATCCAGCAATATCACGTGAGTGAAGAAGGGCAATGCCGCTTGTAAAGCTCTTTCGTCGAGTGCGCAATCATGACAGGACTCGAGGAAGAAGCCCCGGCTAACTCCGTACCAGCAGCCACGGTAAGACGGGATGGGGGGGGGGGGTAAGTGTTCTTCGGAATGACTGGGCTGCCTTTTCTCAAGAAACTCCAAGAACAATCTCTGCTACTGGTAACAAAAGTCAAGCTTTGACCACCCTTTAATTCAATCCATATAAGTACATGCTCTTGACCGATGAATCGGTTCTTACAGTTCTACAACCGACTAGAGCACATTAGCGACCTCATTCGCTTTCTTCCTAATAATTTCAAACACCATTTGACTCGTCCTTTTCACCTTTATCATTCCCTAAAGATTACTGTTTAGAAAAAAAAAAACAAAATACTAACTATTAAGTAATTTATGTCACTTAAAACATAACTCAACTAGCAAAGGCATATCACTCGCTCACGCAAGAGATCGACATATCACTCATACAATAGATTCAATCATAA
>JBBMEG010000015.1:9040692-9053362 GCA_037832605.1 Cyclanthera cordifolia | reverse complement strand
ATGTGGTCACAATTTTGCCACAATTTAACTTTGGACAAAGTGCATGATCTAGATAATTCTACACCAATCTTAGATAACTAGTGTTATAGAGTTCTCTCCATCAATCTTGAATATACATGTATGATCTAGAATCTTATTTGATCATCTAGAATAAAGGGGAATTATCTAGACTTCTCCAATATTATTTAACACTTCTAAAAAATGTGTTCCAATTTCCAAATCTTTGAACGAGTCTGAGAATTGCTCAAAACTATAATTTAGGATTCATCTTGTAAACTTTTTTTTTTTTTTAATAATTGAACTTCTTTTCTTCATTTTTCCACAATAATTATCAACATTTAAATTCTTGATAAAATTTTAAAAACAGAAAAAAAATATTTGAAAAGTAATTTCTCTTATTTTTAATTTTCAATACAAAAGGCTGGATTAAAAAAAAAAAAAAAAAAAAAGGAAAATAAAAAATAATGAAATATGTAAACGTGATATAGTATTTACGAATTTAATTTTTCAAAACAAAAAAGTATTCAGATCTCATTTGCCTTTTTATTTTTTATTTTTTGTTTTATTTTTGTTTTTGTTTTAAAAAACAAAACCATACTGTTTTCACGAAAATTCGTAGAAATTTTGGTTCATGCAGTTGAACTTGAATTTGAAATGATTTTGTGCAAAAACGATTCGATCTCTATGTATCAATTCGTCTCTCTGAATATATGTTCTTGACTTGAAGAATATGATGCATGTTCTTCAAGATTGCTTGCAAGTTTATGAAATTGCGTTGAAGAACAAATGTGTGTTCTTGATTTTGGGCTTCAAAAGAGTCTTTGATCTTTAGAAATCAGGAGAGTAACTAATTTGTGAATTCGCTCAAGTTTCAAATTTTTGAACTCCCTAAAATGAAGATATCCTATATTTTATATAGTTTCATGGACCATAAGCTTGGACTGTGGTAGGCTTTTGGGCTTGAGTCTTGAGCTTGGCCCCTCGGACTTACAAACTCAAACGTATTCGTTGGAATATGAACTTTGAAAATTGGACCTGCGGATTTGGTTCAATTCCGTTTCATCGTTTTTTAGTTTTTTTTTTTTTAATTCGTGACTTCCACTAGACAATTCTATAACTTAAACAATAAAAAATGACTATAAGATTATAAAGAAAGTCAATATACATCAGGTTGCATACCAAAATGAAAAAGAAATTTGAACCCCTAAGAAACGATATGGTCATTGCATCAAACAATCATTCAATAAGTTCTCGGATATATTTTATACATACATACATATATACATACATACATACATATATATATATTCTCAAATATTTGGTACTAAAACAAAGATATTTTGTTTTTTTTTTCTCAATCAAGAAACGAGAAGGTATTAGTTCATAAATCTTTCTGTGATATAAAATTAGACATTTAGTTGACCTTCAATATTATAGAAAAATAGTTGCCTGTTTAAAAAAACAATATTAATATTAAAACTATGCAATTTAACAATAAAATAAAAGGACTAACATTTTATTCTCATAAAAACAATATTGAAATTAAACTATAAAAATTATGAATTGAAGAATAATATAAACTGCTGACTGTCTCATAAAATAAAACAATTAATAAAAGCGCCGTCTGTGGGGATCGAACCCACGACCACGTGGTTAAAAGCCACGCGCTCTACCACTGAGCTAAGACGGCGAATTGAAGACTGTGTGTAATCTAAAATATTTATTAATGTATTTATATAACTATTATTTATTTGACAACTCCTTAAGTTTCCAACGAAATTTGCAATGAGATTTTTTAGATGAATCATAAATATTTTAAATAAAAAAATGAACATTATTAATATTTATTTTGTGTCATTTACCTCCCATTTAAAAAAAAAAAAAAAAAAAATTCAAGACTATTTCTATAGTTATATTGTGAGGTAGAACTCCCTATTATTTAATAGTTGTTTGTTGGAATATACTAAAATGCTCTCTATTACACAAGGATCAATTTCCTATTTAGTTAAGAATAGATTTATGGTTAATTTTGTTAAAATTCATATAAGCCTTTTTTTTCTGTAAAATTCTTTAATAATATTTTAAGGAATCTTGTCATAACTCATCTATTATTATTTCAATAAAAAGTTAGTTTTTTAAATCTTTTAGTTGTTATGTTTTCAGTGCTTGTAACTAATCTCATTGAAAATTATTTTGAGATAGTTGTAATTGAAATTTTTAGGTCGTTAAATGAGTAGCTCGTGCACCAACGAACAAATAAGTTAAGAATTTATGATCTGTATTTTTTTTATATATAAGAAAAGTAATGGCTTTGTTTAATTATAAATTTGATTTCTATTATTTTATTTTATTTTATTTGAGAGTTAAAAGTTTATATTATTATTTATAGAAAGCTAAAAGTTTTGGTTAATATGATTTCATAATAGAATTTAACCATGGAGCGGTAGTTTATGTCCATGATCCATTTCACAAAAACAAGCAGTTAAAAATAGATGTTGGAAAAGAGACAGTAGAAGAAAGAAATGCACTATAGAACGAGTCGGAAAAGAGAACGTCGGGAGGTGGCGTGTGGTTCGAGAGAGGCCTTCCCGTGGCGTGTTGGTCGAGAGAGGCCCGGCCCCATTTGATGCCAATGAAAACGGCATCGGAGGAGGGGTTTTTTTTTTTCTTCCACTTTTGGATATCGAAATGTAATGAGTAAAACATGATAGTTTCCTAAAAAAAGAAAAAAAAAGATAGCTCTTATTCTCCGTTCATACTTCTTCCCTATACAATCTTATTCCAGACATTATCAGGGCTAGTGCAGGCGAGCCATTTTGTAAGTGTAACATAAAGTTTCAAGCAATCAAGGAAAGGACAACATAAATAGACAAGGACAGAACAGATTTGGTAGAAGACGAACTCGAGAGATGGACAACAAGATCATGTTTCGGGTTTCTCCTCATTCCCCCTCCCAAGTTTTAGCTTCCTCGTGTTCATATGAGGATGATCAATTTATTAGATAAATGTAGTTGGTTAATACTTATCTAATAATGTTACAATGCGTCAACTGTTCATTGGAAATTTGAGGTACACCTTATTTATTCAAAATACATGCAACTTTGTGATGACATACATCCTTAATATTAATCAAGAATCAAGAAATTACGTGTTCGAATCTTGTCCTACATATTTTAAAAGTTCTGTCGTTTGAAGACAAAATGTACATACTAGAAGTTATACAAATAGGTCAAAACTCAGTTCTACTAATCTAAAACAGCTTGTTAGTTAAGGATTAGTAGAAACTCCTTATCAATCAATGTTGCGATGTGCAGTTTAAGAAATAACATAGGATGAGGAAGGAAAATATTTACATCGCTCTGTAGAAATGAGTTCAATTTCCACGGCAGATTGCATCTACACAATAAATTGCTGGGTTGTTGATTTCTTAACATGTCAACCTCATCTTCGAGCTCACCTGTTCGAGATCGGCAGAGTCCGAAATGGGAGGGTTCTCACCGTCTACATTGGATTGCATGGCATATTAAAAAATATAGCAGCGAAAATCAAAAAAGATGCACTATTTCCCAACTAACCAAAAGATCAGAGATTGAATAAGATTAAAAAGAGTGATGCAGGAGGCAAACATCTTGGTCAGAATCTGAGCAAATATTTCTTCAAAAGTTGTCTCAGTGCCTACTGTGGAAGATTCTGCAATGAGTTTCAATAATTTGATATCAATGAATCATGATGACAACAATCACAAAAGAGAATAAAGCTAAAAAATGGAAGTTCAAATAGAAGAGGAAGTATGAGGCCTCTATTTTAATGGCATCAACACACCAAATCGCCAGATGATGAATTCAGAGCTTAAGTTCTATCCAACATATTATATCATGTTCAATTCTATCTATAACAGTAGTTTATTTAATTTTTTTTCTTACATCGGACTGGTAGAACCTCCACAAGTGAGTTCATCATGACCATGAGAGAACGAAGTTCGAGATAAACAATCCAATCCTTTCGTTTTGCATATACACCCTGAGAAAACTAATCACCTCTGTCCAGATGGTGAAATAGAAAAGCTATAGATTAAAGTTACCTAGGATTTATGGAAGGTTAGTTGGGATCCTACGAATTATAAGCATATCTCATAAATGCTTAGATAGATAAAAGTTATAGAAGTGCGCAAAAATTTTGCATGAGATGCAAGGCTCGCACTAAAATCAGTTATCCCGTGCTTTGAATGGTCGGTAATGCGAGGGGAATATGCTGAATTCAGATGTGCTGAGCAAGAACCTGGTCTCTATAAAGAGAGCATCAATCTGTGGAATGGAAGCGAGAGAGGCAACATTTAGATCGGTATACCAAATAAGAGTTGTGTGTGATTGTTAAAGGCGGAGCTCATGGAGGACAGATCACATAGCCACATAATTTTCCAATCAACATGAGAAAGGACGCAATATTCTGATTCTACGCCGATCGAGGAACTACAAACTGCCTTTTATAAGACCATGGTATGAGGATAGACCCGGAGAAGATGCAACCACCACCAATAAATGAAATTGGAATAAAAGATTTTTGATAATCCAAGGTAGAGAGAACCTAAAAGATATCAAAAGATATGTTCGGATGCTTTATTTATCACCAAGTCGAGAGAGGGTCAGCCAAATAGGCTTGGTTGAACTAACTCATTTTATTAATGTGATAAGATCCAAGATCTATATTTATATCAATTACCCAAGAAACTACCAGATAAACCAAGTTTTATTAGGATTTGGAACCTCCATCTCTAGAGAATCATTTCTTGAGCCCAGAAGTTTTCACGCAATACTTGGGAGGCCTTACAATTGTCCTTATTTATAACCACTATACTCTAACTAACTCTCAACTAATTTCTTAACTACCACTAACTATTTATAATACAAAACCTACCATAATTTTCGATTGTACAGACTTTCATGCAAGTGGAGTTGCTTTCCAGAATCATAAGAATCGCAACAGGATTAAGATGCTGGAGATGCAATCAAGTAAGAAAATATTGAATGTACATTATTTGAGAGAAACTAACCCAAAGAGAGCAATCTTAAGAAAATCTTGAATGTACATTATTTGAGAGAAACTAACCCAAAGAGAGCAACAAGATTGAAATGCTGGAGATCCAATCAAGTACGAAAATCTTGAATGAACATTAGTTGAAGAGAGAACTAACCCAAAAAGAGAGAGCAATGCATTTGAATCCCAAGAAAATAGTGAAGCAGGTCGAGGTGGGCCTGGAGCATGATGATAAACAAATCAATGAGGCATAAGATCATCCAACATACACAACCAAAAAGTGAGCCCTACCTTGAATAATTGATAAAAAGAGGCCCATCGACCTGAAATTGGATTAACCACAAGCAAAAAAGCATACCAGTGATACCACAACCTGCCAAACCATGCCCTTAAAGCTTGTTTGGGGGCATAAACAGCCTTATTGAGCTTGCACATAGACATAAAGGATCAACATATCCTTCAGGTTGAGAAGACATCCTCTTGAAGATACCCATGGACTAGTTAATTAATAGACTAATTTCAAGTGATAGCCAAGGTAAGAACTATATAGATCTTGGAAAGTTTGAAAATCAAGCTATATCTCTCCCCATAGTCAATTCTTGATTGCTGGAGACAGCCCTTAGCCATACAAGATTGGCTTTTTTCAGTACAACAATATTAAAGGTTTACAGATTCAAATTTGCGAACTTGTGTCAACACACTTTAGCAGATGACTTCAGATGTTTGGAATTAGTTTTTGAAGAGTTTGCCGTTGTTTTTGCTTATAGACGAGATGATTGGGAAGTTTCTTTTTTATCACGTTTTTTATTGCGAACTGGGGTGGTATTTTGTGGGGGCTTTGAAGAACTTGAGAAAAATAATAGAATCTTTAGATAGCTTGAGAGATCTTGGTCGACATTTAGTAGCTTGTTGTTCTATATTTCTCTTTGAGCTTTGTTACCACAATACAATTTGTTGTAAGCTAAAATATTCCGAAATACTCATACGAGGCCAGGACCCCCCCTGGGGTCAGCCAAAGGATGTCGTAAGTCCCTAAGGGTTAGCCAAAGGATGTCGGAAGACCCCGGGATCGGCCAGAAGGCGCTGTAAGGCCTCGGGGGTCGGCCAAGGGAGGCCACAACCCTCAGGGGGTCGACAAGCCCATGTCGACCCCCCGAGGATCAGCAAAGTCCATCCTGACCCCCCGAAGGTCAGCCAAGGGAGGCCACAACCCCCAAGGGGTCGGCCAAGGGAAGCCACAACCCCTAAGGGGTCGGCCAAGCCCATGCCAACACCCAGGGGATGCGCTAAGTCCATTATGACACCCCGGGGGTCGGCCATGGCGGCCATGACCCCCAGGGGTTGGCCAAGCCAATCCGGTCCCTCTAGAGTTCTGTTAGAGTAGGTTTGATCCCCTGAGGGTCAACCGTGGAAGTTAGGGCTCTCACGAGAGTCGGTCGAGTCCAAAGTAACCTGTAGGACTATTCTACCATAATGTTGCGGTGGCCGAAAGTTACAACAAGTAGGCCTAGATCCCTTGAAGAAGGGCCAGGGAGGTTAGGACTCTCCCGAGAGTCGACCGAGTCTAAAGTAACCTGGCAGTAGCCGAGAGTTACAACGAGTAGGCCTAGATCCCTTGAGGATGGGCCGTGGAGGTCAGGACTATCCTGAGAGTCGGCCGAGTCCAAAGTAACCTCTAGGATCATTGTCCGTAAGGCGGCAGTGGCCAGAAGTTACGTCGAGTAGGCTTAGATCCCCTAAGGACAGGCCGTGGAGGTTAGGACTCTCCTCCAAGAGTCGACCGAGTCCAAAGTGACAACTAGATTTGCTGATAACGACCAGAAGTTACACCGAGAAGGCCAGGATCCCCCGTTAGGGGCAAGCGTGGAGGTGAGGACCCATAAGAGTTGATCGAGACTAAAGCCGACCTCTAAGGAGATCGATCGAGTGAGCCGACCCCAAGAGGGACATATGGAGGTTAGGACTTTCTTGTGGACGAGTCGACCAAGTCCAAGTATCATTTAGGAACGTCGCACCCGTTGAATGCAAACGTCTTGGAATTACACCGAGAAGGCTGCACCACCAAGAGGTTGACCGAATTCAAGTAACTCCCAAGTCAAGACCGTTACATCTCAAAGGGTAACGGTCAAGCGTTACGCCCGTATTCATTCCCGGCTTAATGGCGAACGTTTCTAACGGCTAGCCATTAAGCCGCCATTAAGTGAGCCGCGGCAGTTACAAGACCGATTGCTATAAGAAATCGTGAAGTTTGTCCAGCTAATCTAAGCTGAACTACGCTAAGAACCCTTGTAAGCCGTTCTAAGTCCCAAAAACTACTTCTAAATTACTCTCATGAATTGGTCACTGACTTAGGCATCAGAAGCCCTGTGGCTCACACCACACCGGTGTGTCCTAAATTTCTTCTTTTTTGCTGATTTCTTGTCTTCGGTAAAATAATTTTTTACTATTGATCCGTTGACCATTTATCGGCATCAACCCAATTTTTTAATAATTCTTTGACTGAAACCATTTTTTAAATTGCTTGTTTTTGTATGCCTTAACTTTCTTTTATTTTTCTTGATAAAAATGTAATAAATGATTTTGGCTTAAAATGTTTGTTTTTAATTTTGACAAACAAAAATGACATCTAAACATATTTTGAGAAAAAAAGACAGCCAATGGAAAACAATTTTCTTTGCATTCCCCGAAATAATTTTACGCAAGATATTTCTGCAAGGTGACATACCATGAACGACCTTTGCCTCTCCAGACGAAGCTGTAACAATTTGCTTGAAACGTTGTGTTTCACCGCTGCGAATCATCTACAATATTATATATATATATATATATATTCAAATATATAGTTAATTGTTTGAAATAAAATAATGGTCCTCCCATAACGTGGGCTAAGCAAAAGAAAACCTGTATCACATTAGGGTCACTCCACGGCCCTTTGTTAGACCTCAAACATCCTCCTTCGTCAGCACAGGTACAAGTACCGCCCAAGAACTCAGGCAAATCACTGAATCAAGAGAATATATTAATCAACTAAAATCAGAAACTAGGCCAATTCAATTAAATGTAATTTTCTTAAATATCTTAGTTACCTCAAATCAATTACTTCATGTAATTTGCTTTCGTAGGCGTGACCAAGAACCTGAGATGTTATTTTCTTGCAAATAAATAATTTCATTTGCATAATGTGCTCTCGAAGTAAAGAACTTAAATGTTAGTACGTACATGAATCTTGGATGCTGTTTTGGGATCAAGAAACGGCTTAACTGTCAGCCAAAGAAGCTTAAAGCCGGGGCCAGCGTTAATGACAAACATCTGATTAAGTGTCTACAAAAAAGTTTTATCTGGTTAAGTAAAACGATATGCAATAAAACTCGAATTGTATTGCCATCAGAATTAGAAACAGGTCAAAATACCTCAGGGTAATAGTCATTATCAAGCTTATTCAGTTGTATGATAAGATCTTGAGCAGATTTTGTGAAATGTTTTGAACCCTGAAAATTGAATAGTGCAGGTAAAAAGAAAGGATTGTTGGTTTTTGGCAAAATATTAGAACCAAATTATCTCACATCAAGATGTAAGAAAGTAGTGTGCTCCAAGAACTATAAAAGAAGTATGATTCAAGACTGAATCATTCGAGTCAGAAGCACTTTAAGCTTGTTGTACTCTAGTTAAATTCTTTTTGTATTTTCTTGTGAGAGTGTGGAGCAAAGTAGTATAAGCTTTGAAAATGGTCTTAATGTAATTGAAGTCGAAAAGAGAATTATATGTAATTGTAACAATTTTGCTAATAAGGAAAGAACCTCGTGATTTTTTATCCGGTTTTGGAGTTTTCGACATAAATTCTTGTATTCTATTTTATTGTTTTTCCTTTTAATTTCTCAGTTATTTAACAGGTTACCTCAACATAACACATGCTTTGAACTGAACCAACATACACATAAATAAAAACAGACTTTATACCACGCCTTGAACATCCAAAATTGTTGCAGATGAATCGATATTTTTCTTTGCAGCAACAGAGCAGGCTGGAAACCTAATTGAAAGACTCCTTTCAAACTCTTGAACATGGTATTTTAAATACCTATCTGGAGTAGTCACTTGCATAAGCTTCTCCAGTTCTACTTTTCATAGGTCTCCCTTCCTTGTCCACGCTATGATAACCTTGAGGGTAATACTTCAAAACTTCGTCCAACTCATAGAAATCAAAATCCTGGAGTAAAAACATCAGATAAATAAATAACCATAATGACAATAAACTACAATTTTCTACAAGATACGGACAATAAATAGTGGAAAAAGTCATTTTACCTCCATAATTCTGTCAACGCCAAATTCTTTCCTCCATTGCAGCATCTCTATCCACATGAGTTTTGCAGCTTCAATATCGAAATTCCTTGCCCTCAAAAACCTAATTATAATATATCATAAACAACAAACCATCAGACTCAAACCAAATCCTACATACATGATACACCATAGATTCAAAACTTTATCAGTGTTGAATTGCCCTTGATGTTGTAAATAACTTTATCGCTGATTTAAAAGTGCATTTTGTTTCTAAGTTGTTCGATGAAAATGATTTTATCCCAAATTTAGGACCCCATCAATAAGTTTCACAAGTGCAACATGTCCTTTGTTTTTCTTTTATTTCCTCGCCCACCAAAAAGAGTAGAGATTTCAATGCAGAAAAGTTTTTTTTTTTAAATCACCTTAATAGCATATGATGGTCATCATGTTTTCGAGGTAGCAACTCATTCACAACAAGACAATCACGAAATGCTCCTACAATATGAAGCTCTTCAACATCCCAAACATCCTCAACTGAAATTTGATCATTTTCACTTTGAGCATCACTTTTTCTCCGCTCTTCTTTCATCAAAGACTGTTTAGCTTGGCTTGATGCATTTTTTGCTTCGTTCTTCAATTTCACTGTCCCTGATTGCTTCTCGTCCTCTGAAATTTCATCACAATCAGATTGTCGTGGTTCTTTCACATCAAGACAACAAGAGAATCTTCCATGCCCTATTGATTACCAGTCATCAGATTCCTATTAACCTGGATGGAATATGGAAGCAGAGAAAAAAAAAGAATCCATATAATGTTACCAATATCTCTTGTTTGTACTTAAGATAGCTTGGAATTCCATCTCAAAACCAATTGATAGTGGGCAGAATAATTCATATATGTTTTATAAATATGTCAAAGAATTTTCACCATTCCCGTAGGAACATGCCCCTTAGGATGGGACCATTTTTGACATACCATCTTGGATTAGATTCGATTTTGTAGACCAAATACCCGCTTTGACTTACTCACTTAGGCCAGATTTGAATTTTTAGAATTAAATACTATCATTAAGTATTTTCTCGCTAGGCATCCTCGAAATTTTGAAGACCAATAACCCAAACACTAGCTTCAAGTTATTTCTTGCTAGGCATCCTCGAAATTTTGAAGACCAATAACCCAAACACTAGCTTCAAGTTTTTTCTTGCTAGGCATACTCGAAATTTTGAAGACCAATAACCCTAATACTTGCTTTAAATTTTTTCTTGCTAGGCATCCTCGAAATTTTGAGGACCAATAACCCAAATACCTGCCTCCGGTTATCCAAGAACCACTCATAGTTTTTCCCCGCTAGGTGTCTTCGAAATTTTGATGATAATAATGTGGACGTTACACTCATAGTATTACCTATGGGTGAATTTGATGTAATAATTGGTATAGATTGGTTATCCGAAAACCACGCATTGTCGCCGGAAGGAAGTTTTTTTTAGTCAACCGTCGAGACCTGATTTCAGGTTTAAGGGATGAAAGTCTGGAGATGTGTAAAGATCATCTCGATGTCGAAGACGAGTAAGTTGTTATCCATAGGAGCGTGGGGTTACCTAACATCAATTTTTGGAGGGAAAGAATCTAAGTTGTCAGTTGTTGCAGTGCCTGTAGTCGGAGAGTTTGCCAACGTGTTTCCAAACGAGTTTCCAGATTGCCACCACCGCGAGAGGTTGCTTTTTGTATTGAGTTGGAACTTGATATTTGAAAGCACCTTACACAATGGCTCCAGCAAAGCTACAAGAACTGAAGATCCAGTTGCAGAAGTGACCTAGTCTGAATCGGGTCTTTACCTCCTATGTCTCAATCGGATCTATACATCCTATTGAAAAATATTGAGATATTGAATATCTACCGAAAGTCCAAATACTTCAAACACTGTGTTTACGATTGATTTCAAAATAGTGAAGGTCCAAATACTTTTACAAGCCAAGCATACCAATATCTTAGAGGAAAGTCAAAATGAGTAGGACAAACAACATTATCCAGGGACTGCAAAATATTCTAATGAGAATTACAATTGGAATGAAATCCACTTAAGTTGTGCACTCCATTTCTTAAATGTGAATTCAAAACAAGACACATAAAATAAGATTGAAACAATCATTTATAATCCAATAGCGCAGTAATATATAACTCACAATGTCTTGTAAGTCGATTGATCAAACTTGACATGATAAGAATCGTGCTTCAATCCGTAGCCGGAAAAACGAAGAGCAAAGGACGATCTCGAAACTTCAGCAAAACCTAAAAGAAAATTTGAAAATTCGACGAATCTGGAAAGAAAAAAGAGAGAAATGAACAATAAAGTAAGGTTAGGATAGGGAATCGCATATAGAATGAGTGGATAGGAAAAAGAGAGAAAGCAAAGAACTATATATATTTGAAAACGAAGATTATTCAATCAAGCTAATGGCAAAATGGCTGCAAATCAATGGTGCTTACGCCGCAAACCACCGACTAACACCGTCTTGACAAGTGTCCCAACGGTACGGCTACCCGTCGCCGGCGAGCGCCGCCGCGTGGCTCTGAGCACTCCCGGTTTTTGGCGGGAAATTGTATAACTCGCACTTTTATCGTTTTCTCACCGTAATTATTTGAATTTTGGATTAGTGTTTTTTGTCCAACCTTCTGAGATTTATTTTAAGATAATATATCATTTTAATTCTTCAATTTTCAAAATTTTAATTTTAATTATTCAATTTTAAATTTTATTTCATTTTAGTTTTTAATTTACAAAC
This sequence comes from Cyclanthera cordifolia, assembly GCA_037832605.1. Lineage (NCBI taxonomy): Eukaryota > Viridiplantae > Streptophyta > Magnoliopsida > Cucurbitales > Cucurbitaceae > Cyclanthera > Cyclanthera cordifolia. The sequence goes on along the minus strand of JBBMEG010000015.1, from coordinate 9,041,261 downwards.
TTTTATTTTAGTCACAAAATTTTGAAGTTGTTTTGTATACATTTAATGTTTGAACTGAATTGCTTCAAACAATAAAATCAACATGTCATACCAAATTGATAAAATAATAAGGATAGAATGTCATTTTAGTTGAATATCGATTTTTAGATCGAACATGTGACTGTGGTGTTGAACTGATTTACAACCAAACAATGAAATCAAAACGTCATTAACCCTTACGGTTATTAGAACTAAAATTAAACTTTTGGAAATTCACAATACAATTAAACATCACATCCGTTCATTCCTAGTCTCCCTTGCTAAACTGATGTTTAAATGATATGTCACGGATATTCCACACATAAAAGAAATAATATGAAATCAAAGAAAGAGCGAGAGTTCAATCTATAAAGACCATAATAATTGATATATGCATCATATAGATCAAAAGAGTTACTAGATAAAATTGTGTTTATTTCAAAACTAATTGATAGATAGGGAGATCACTGGCTCTAAAGGTTGGGTCTTTCAAATGTGTGCAAGGTGATGATTTCAACATACACTTTTAAAGTAATGTCTCTTTGTATTAA
>JBBMEG010000015.1:9028468-9040592 GCA_037832605.1 Cyclanthera cordifolia | reverse complement strand
TAAAGGTTGGGTCTTTCAAATGTGTGCAAGGTGATGATTTCAACATACACTTTTAAAGTAATGTCTCTTTGTATTAACCAATATTGGTTAGCATCCAAATTCTAACCATATTGGATTTAATCAAATATTTTCTTGGATGACATGAGGTTCCATCGCAAAACTAAATAAATGTAATTATGAATCTATGATCCAATATTCAAAGTAGATATTAGTTTAATAAAATGAAATTTGGATCTAATTCAAAATAATTAGTTAGTCCAAAGTGACATCGACTTAAATGAGATATTGAGGATCACACACCATCCCACATTAAAAAATTGGAGAGATCTTCTAACCTGTATACAATATGTAGGTTCTAAGTACATGTATAATATACATAAGTTATTTCTCTTTTCATCAATTAATTTTGAAATAAAATTTCATGTTATCGATGCAATATCAAAACTTAAGTAAGCATTCAACCAAACATTCGATTCATAAATTCATATTTAATTTAAGTGGTAGGTAAAATCATTTACAAAACATCAATTACTAGTGCTTCATTTGCACCAAAGAGAATGACTAAATTTACTCAATATTAACAACGTTTTTTGTAATTACATTTTATATTAACACCTCGTCATCCATAAAATACATCAAAACGTTCTCCGGTTGAAACTCGCCGCCGTCAAGGGCGGCCAAACGCTGCCAACTCTGCCGCCGGTGCTAGTATCCTCCGGCAAGTAAGAAATGCGAGTCAATGGTACTAAGCATAATCCTTTGGCTTTTAATCCATCCTATTAAATAACTTTTTTTTAGCCTTTATGTTTTAAATTTTGCTCCATTTTAATTCATCCACCTTTAAATAATATAATTTAAAATTGAGCAAGATTTTAATATCAACACGAATATAGCAATATTAATTATATATTATTGACCAAAAATTATTTAATTTCAAATGTTTTTATTCGACATAATGTTCAAAAATTTCTCACCGGACATGTTGTCTTGGAGTTTTTGCTGCGACGTGATTTCATGTAAGAGTGGCTTAGCATCTGTAACAAATAATCACGATTATGAATTGAATAATTTCTCCCAAATTTTTCGTAGAAAATAATATTAATTTGTTAATAATTTTTTAAAAAAGAAAAAAAAAAACTAAAAACTTCATCTGTTTGATTTGATGTGGCCAATTATACTACATATGTCCACCCGGCTGAACAAGGCCTATGAATGGCTTCTCCCTACTCTTGAAATTCGTTTTGCAGAGATTTCAGAGGGGATAAGCGGGATCGGGTTCTCGACGAAAAAAATTTCACCGTTCATTTTTTCTTTTCTAGTCTCAATCATCATAATATTTTCAAATAGTTAACTTTTATAAAAAAAAAAAAAAAAAAAAAAATTCAATTAGATAGTCAACTATTAAAGAAAATATACAATTGATCAAATATTTCTACAAACAAAATGGAGATTCACCACTCGTTCGGAGCGGGTTTCCGCGGGACGATGAAGAAAACGAACATTTTTAATTGCATTTGAGGATGAATGAGCACGAATCTAGCCCCCAAGCTCGTGCATGTTTAACTAAAGATGTCCATACGGGACGAGGAAGTCGGAAAATGACTTCACAGTCCCCATCCTCACCACCAAAAAATCAATCATCTTTCCCACAAAATTCATCATTTATGTTTGTGGGAGTTCCCGCACAGAATTAGCAGTGATCGAGTTACCCCCGAGAATTTTTCCGTTTCATTTATTTTTTTCCTTTTCAAATCTTAATTAATTTTTAAGAAATTCTTTTGATAATATTTTCAAAATTTTAAATTTTCATGGAATGAATACAATTAATTTTTAACTAAATATACATTTGAATATATATCTATACAAAAATCAAATTATAATAAAGATTAAATCGCAACAGGGAATACATCCTCATCTCAGTCCACATTTACTTTGTAGAGAATTTTTTTGGAAACCACAACACTCTAATTATACACACTAAACTACAATTTTATTTATCTTATTTGTAGACTTCGATTTTATTTATGTTATTTTTAAATGAATTATAAATCACTTTCTTCCAAACAAAAGAAAATAGTAATGCTTAAATACTTTTAAAATATTAGAATGTATCATTAAAGTGATATTATTTTTTTACTTAATGTTAATGAAAAAAATATCAGAATAAAAATAGTGAAGGAATTAATACCTCAACCTGATTTTGAAGGAAATTAATGTAACTAATGGACTCCATTAGAACTGATGCTGTGTCAGTCTGCAAAAGTGAGAATTAGTCAAAACATTTCATACTAAGTTATTTATTAAAATAAAATATACGAAAAAAAAATGTATTAAAAAAAAAAAAGTGATTTGATTTTTTTTTTTTTTTCATACCTTACCAAATGGTGCCACTAATTGTTGAAGTGCTGCAATTTTGTCACCTAATTTATCTTTCCTAATCTGTGGAAGAAATATTAAAAAAAAAAAAAAAAAAAAAAACTCAATTTTGTTATTTATAAAGTGTTATTTTTAAATTACGTTTTATATTAATTGCTTTGATTAATATAAAGAAGTAAAATGCTAAATATAATTTTTTTAAATATTTTTTTATATATAAATGTTGAAGCAAACTTACTCATATTTCAATTATTTTTACACAATTTGCTTATTCATGACATTTTGATATCAATGAATTCTTTAAAATTAGTTTCCAGATAAATAATTTTCATTGATTTTACTACTTTACAATTGATTTAAATATATTTTTTGATAAATCTTAAAGTTTGGGTCATATACCCTTTTTAAGGAATAAAACTGAAAATAAAAATACATAGATACCTTCAGTGGAGGGCAAGTGGCGCGTGGCTCCACTCGCGATTTCTTTGGAGGGGCTTGAGTTGGCTTTTGCTGCTCCAAGGTACAAGGTCTCTTTGCTTGTGTAACTTCATGGCTTGGCATCTTCAATTTACATAATGTAATATTATTAAATATTAATCTAATATGCTATATAACTTTATAAAAAAATACATTAAAAAAAAAAAAAAAAGTAATAGGCATTCAACTTTTTAATCTTTATTGACAACAATTTTCTTTTTCTTAAAAAAAAAAAAAAAGAGAGAGAGAGAGCCAGTAATTACTTAGTTTTTGATTGCAATAATTACTTTTAAATATTTAAAATAAATCCTCATTCTAGATACTAATTTTAAATACTCTTAAAAATTACATCAACAAGCCTTTAATTATAATTATTACTTCTAAAACTCAAAATAATTTTCATTTCTAAATACTTTTAAAAATTACTTTCAAACAAACTTTTGAATGCAATCATTACTAATCATTACTTCTAAATACTCAAAATAAATCATGTTCTAAAATATTTTTAAAATCTCAATTCAAACATTTTTTAAATGGTATGTAATACAAAATCTTTAAAAATTAAAATAAACAGTTTTTAATTAAAATATTATATAAGTATGAATACTATAGAATTCGTTATATTTTCATCTGTATGAACTTAAGAAGACATAAAATTGAAATCTATGAAAAATTTGAAATTAATTTTAATAAAAAAAATGGTTCAACAAATTATTACTTTTACATGAAAAGACTATAGGTAAACATATTTATAAATTAATTCTAAAATTTATAGAAAAAAGTGAAAAAAAAGTAATTTTTTTTTTTTTTTTGTACAAGTTGGAGATAGGTACAACAAACTCTACATATGGTACACTACAGAGACTCCAACCATTGATCGAGTGGATGCTAAAACATTAGTGGAACACTAAGGTATGCTATCTTAAGCTAAAAAAAAAAGAAGTAGTTTATTTAAAAGAAAGATTAACAACAAACTATCTTAAATGATCAATTTTAAGTTCTTTCCCCCCTAAAACACATACTATTTTAACCAAAGTTATAAACTAATTTTGAAAAACAAATAGAAAAGGATAAGAATAACTCACTTTAGTAAGAAGAGATGAGGCTCTTGATTGTTGCAAGAAATGATGAGAAGAAGCAAGAGAAAAGCTATGGTCAAATCCCAAAGAGCTTGGCAACTCTGCCATTAATGGCTTCCTTGAAGAAACATCAACAGTAGAATGAATAATATTGCTGCAACAACAACTCTGAGCAATCTTGTTCAAATCTTCAAAGCTTGAGTAATAATGGCTGTTCAAAATAATTTCATTGGTTTTGGGAAAACAAGCTGAGGCCTCTTCCTGATCTTCTAATTTCTTTTCTTCGCAGCAGCTTCCATGGGAATAATGCTGCAAATTTGTGAAGCTCTCTGCATCAACAATGGCAGGGTTCAAATCTTGAAAATGAATGTTTGGCTCGAAGTTGAAACTCTGGGACCTGCAATCGAATTCCCGACTTAGGGGATTAATGATATCAATGTGGTTCTAAAACGACAATTGATTCTGAAATTAATCAAAATCAGAAAATTGAAGCCTCGCTCCATAAGGAATGGAGACACGGGATGTGTCTACAAATTAATGTCATAGATAAATCTTGAACCTGAGACCTTGAGAGAGTAAACTTTCAATATCTAAGTCTTCAACCATTATGCCACCTCTTGGAAACAATCTTAATTAGTTTAGTTATGTTCTGACTGATAACATATATACTATATAATTGACAAGTTCAATAGAATATAGGACACGTCGAGCATTTAACAAGCCTTCGAAGTTACTTACAACGTGATGTCGGGGGTCCAAGCATGGCCGTTCCCGGAACCGAGAAGTAATTGGCTTTCGAGTTGAAGTAGTTGGTGATGAAGATTTGAGGAGAATTCCATTGCTAAAAAGATGGGTAGAAGCAAAAGAAGTGTTAGATGTAATCCCTATTTCTCTCATTTCTTCTGTAAGGGACATCTCCTTTTATAATGCTTTTCTTCGGGACCTAAAAGAAAGGATAAAAGAATTTGAAGTATAGATTGTTAAGGGAGGAAATACCTTTATTTTAGTGTAATTAGAGGATTTTGAACCACAAGATTGCACTAATACACTAACATGTCAATTGAGCAACCAATGAAAATAATTGCATAATTTATGCAATTATAGTTTCTTTTGATTTTTTTTTTAATAAAATAATTGATAAATATAAAATTAGTACTATAACTATTATGACAAACTTGTTTTGATTGACTAATGAACAAAAAAAAAAAAAAATTAAATTATTAATCAATAAAAAATAGTCATTGGAAATATGGCAAATTACAATTTGGCATCTTATCTTTATTATAATTTTTCCACTTTAGAGTAAGAGTAGTTGTTCTTAAAGTTTCCGTAACCTTAGGAGAAATTTAAAAAAAAAGAAAAAAAAGGGTACATCAAGGAATTTAATTATAATAGACCATTTGTTTAAAATAGAATATAACCTTTTTTAGCACATTTTGTTAAGAAATGATCATACGTTGGGCTAGGTTAACAGCATAACCACACCAATCAATAAGCTTTTTTAAAAAATAATTGTGAATGTTCCAAAATGCTTATACACACCTTAAGTTATTTTTACAAGATAAATTACATATTGTTATAATATTTGATTATTAAAAAATTAGTAAAATATTAATTTCAAATAGGTAACACCACTCATAATATTTTAGCTCACCAAACCCCGCTTAGACCACTAAACTCAGTCATAATGGTTAAGACGCAATTAAATATTATCATTTCCATATAAATTTTGAAAACGTTTTTGCTCTGTTTTTACTCTTATTATATTAATTGATTTTTAAATTTTCAAAAGAGTGACGTGTGGTCGAAGGCTTCAGCATTGACAAATGAAACACATATGATATTAATGTGTAGACAACTCTCATATCTTCATTTCTTTGATGTCTCTAATGTCTCGCCTAGAGACAGAGGTGGTTACCCCAAGTACCGTAGAAATTTCTAATTTTCCAAAATAAGAAAATCTAAAATTCAATTATATTTCATTAAATCGAAACTTATATAAATGAAATTGATTCACAGCCTCAAAAACTATTTTCTAATTGTTCGAACTATAAATTCAGTTGGGCTGAAATAAAGTCATATTCTGCAACCGAGCCAATAATATTGTCACATGATCAAGCTGCTTACCGAAAGTTTAGATTTTATTATTATTATTTTTTTAACCTACAGAACGTAGAAAATTTTTATACTTCAATTTTGATGATATGTTTAGATAAGATTTTTATGAATATAGTTCCAAGTTTAGAATTGAATATGACATCATTACAGCTTCAAAAAGAAAAAAAAAAAATGAACTACACTAATCCTGTTCAAGGCAAACATGGCACCATGGCCTCAAAATGTCTTTATATCTTTGACCATATTTATCTCTCTTTTCCCCACTCCCCCTTTCTTTTATACTTAAAGTTCTCTCTTTCTCTTTACTCCTTTATTCAACACTATAATTTCCAGAAGTTCTCTCCACTCGTGCAGTGGACCATAATATAATTTCACTACAAATAACACACATAGAACACGACATATGAACAAACAATCCTACATCACATAACTCGAAAACGATTGAAGGGACAACGTTTGAGATGCTTGGAGATGGCTCTTAAATTATCCTTAAAACCTAAGCATGCGATGAGCGAAGCCTCTGCTCGAGTTTTAGGCGGGAGGGACATACCATAAACAAGACATGAGTAATCAAACAAAAATGTACACGCTCTGATTGTTCGATCGAGATAAGAATTCATCTCCTCGAACAAATCACAAAAAAGTCATTTGCTATGATTGATAACTTTATAGCATACGGGTCCATCCCTCATCTGTGTGATTCAGTAAAAGGTGTGCCATTTATAAAGTACGGCGTCATAGCTTTCAACTTAGGGGTCAGAAAGAACCAAACTCGCATTAATCCCTTCCCAAAGAATTAATGAGTAAACCAAAATTTACAACTAGTTTATAGTAATTCTACAATTAATTATCAGTTTTTTTTTTTCCTGAAATCGAGAAATCAAAACTTTGCTCCATATACTAAGGAGATGTTTGCTTGCAAGATTGTGAAGTGATTATTTTGAGTAATTAGAAATGAGGGGTAATTTTGAGTGATTATGAATGATAAATTTTAATAATAGCTCGTTTAGATGAGGTTTTTGTAGAGGGATTATAGAAGCTTATTTTTAATAGCTTCGTAAATGCTTCAAACAAACGGTCCCTAAGGGTTAACCACGCTAATCTCTAGATCAAGCACGAAAGACATCGAAGAAATGTGAACGCGAGAAGTGTCCACAAATTAATAGCACAAGTAGGACTCGAACCTAGGACCTTGAAAGGAGCACACCTTCAAAACCAAGTCTTCGACCACTATGCACCCTAAATACAATTACCAGACCAGAGATAAGTATAAGACCTCTTTCCTTTCCCTGCTCTATGAATGAAGTGATTTCTAAGTGTATTCCACAATTGTCATACTAATCTAGATGGCCATTCACTTTTTTCTAGTAATAACTACTTTCTCTTCTAAATCTCAATTAGGCAGACAGATAAATAATGATTAAAACTTAAAGAAATTATCTTAGAGATAGTTAAAACTCACTGGGTTGCTCTTAGCTAGGCAAAGAGTTAGCTACTTGAGTGTGCTAGAAACCCTTCACTGTCAACAAGCTTGCATTTTTTTTTTCTCTACGGCCCTTCCCCTGTAATGGTGAATTCCAACTTCCCCATACCTACTCAAAGAATATGAAGACATTAATTTTGTTGCGACACATAAGAGTAAAATATAAAAGCATTCAGTTTTTCATCCCCTGCAGCAAAATCTTATTAATCTAATAATTTGACTATCCTTTTCAACTTAAAAGTTCAATATACAAAACAAAACTATTGGAGTCAAAAGACGTTTCTCCACGGTTTCTAAAAGGAGGTTTAAAGTAGACAAGATTAAAAGGTGTGTTGGAAAGAGACAAACCATTTAAACAAAAGGAGAAAAAAAGAAAAGAAAGAATAAGCTTTCTCAAGAAAGGAGGATGCAATCCAAACTATGCCTGGGAATTTCTTTCCATAACCATAAACATCTAACCCATTTTTCGAACCGACATAATTCAGTTACCACCTATGATCAGCCTGATTCAAGCACACCAGGAACAGAAACCAAGCAATCAAGGATAAAGAATTACACAGGCGTATGCAATTCTGAAGTGAGAGTGAAATTAAATAACACCAGTGAATCCCACTTGTCCAATGCCAAAAAGAAGGATCTCTGGAAGTGAAAAGGAACAAAATATATACTTTCTGATGCCTAAATAATAAAAACACACCAACTTATTAAAGACTAGAGATATTTCATCAGGCTCAACTCTCGGCTGAACAAGAAATCTGGACTGAATAAATTCTTCTCTAAATATTTCAATGGCTTTGGGCTTATAGCAGATTCATAAAACAAAAGCTAATACACATTAACGTTATAAAATACTAAATCCTCTTGAAAAGGGAAGCAATAAACCCAAGAATGAAGCATGCATGGAAGGATTTTCCCGAGCCCCTGTACAAACCGATTCCCTGAACCCAACTTCACTTCTTTGAAACAAGTGACCAATTACTGTTGAAACTAAAAGAATACAATAATAACATCTCTAATAAATTTGATCTAAGAAACCAAAACACACAAAAACCCCCAACAATATAACGATGTGTGGAAGGATCTTGAAGCATGTATAAATTAAATGCTAAAAAGCGAATTGTACAACCTAAGGTTGGATACAAAATGGAACTACTGACAAGGCTGCAGCACATTCGCTGAAGAATAATTCACATCCACATAAACATGTACACTTACTATCAATGAAGAGTGAGACAAATGTAACGGTATGTTATTAGACTACATAGGAGAATGGGGGGCAAAACTATCAAAAGAATGAATAATATGTTAAAATTGCTCTCTTCATACTTACAGTTTGAAGAATTTCTGGAATTAATCAAAAGCTCTGACAAGAAAAATATTGACGATACTGTATCAGTAAGTAGAACTGCATTCTCAATTTCAAGATGCCTTTATTCTCTTCTTCAAAGAGGATTCATATTCTAGTTCTATTCCATGTTCCAGCTCCTTTTCTATCCATGCTTCACTGTCAATATCTGAACTCATGGGCTGTACTTCCTTCTCACTTGTAGCTCTAGTAAGTCTTCTTCTTTTTATTGCCTCTCTGATTTGAGTCACGTTTATCTTTTTATAGTCCTTGGAATTGGATGTAGAAACAGAAAAAATTGTTGACTGTGTAATTTGATCAGTATTGTTTTCCTCAGTACTCTGATAAATCCCAGTATCACTATTGTCAACAACACTGCTTGAACTCCCAGTATCGCTTGTTTGGCAGGGTAAAACTTCCACAGGACTGATGCAGTAGTTTATATTTTCCTGACCGTTGTAAGAATTAGGCTTAACAGACTCGTTGTATTCACAGGCCTCCATCACGGCATCATGACTATCATGCTGATCAGAAATTGTCATGCTGGATATACATGATTGGGAGCTATCAACCCTTGCCTGTTCATCTAAAGCTACAGGCTGATGAGTTTTCTCTTTTGAAGGTGGAAGGCTTTGTTTTCTGTCTTTCTCAAATAACTTCAACATTTGCTGTATAACCTCTGCAAGGAATGCCAATGAAAATGGTTAATGCTAAAAGATGCAACGATAAAATAGAAAGGCAAGAGGAATGTGTGGCACAGATAATTTTCATTCCCTTTCCTTAAGTTTAAAAAAAAAAATCACGCATATCCACATTTCTTATTTGAGAAAGAAAAAATATCACAACTCATCACCAATTTTTTTACACTAATTTACTACCAAGTTAACAAGCCCTCATTGGAAGCTAAAAATTGGCAGGAGAGAATAATAGATGAGTACAAAGGTTCATTATAACAACCTTGTAACTGTTTTGGCAAAACATCAAACTCCATCCACCAAACCTTTCCCTTATCCGAGGGCAATTTCACTTTCTGAAATTTGGAAGCAAGGTATATTGATCCTGCAGCAATATAATGAGGTTTGTACTCCAAGCACAATGTTGTACAAAGCCTACAAGTTCAAAGATGGTGACATTAATCTCTAAAAGATAAACTACAATTCAATAAAATATTACACCAAACTAGGAACACGTAAAACAAAACTTGATGAGTATGATGATGCCCTTTACCAATCATTTACAAAATTCCAGGCCACCTTCCCAAGAGCATTAGCCAATCCCAATCTTTTTAGAGCAGAAACAAGTGGCTTGTAGGGAAGCTGAATGTCAACATCAAATGCAAGTGTTGACAAAAGAAGCCTCTCCCCAATCAAGATCAATTCCTTTTGTTCGTTGAAAACTTCCTGCAAGCAGAATGTTGCATTCAGCCATCCAATTATTTCCTTCACTTAAACAAAAATGCAAGGGTATGTTTGGTGTGGTGGGACGGGTTGGGAAGGGAAGGGATGACCCACCAACTTCCATCACATCAATCACTAATTTCTTCATACTTTTCTTCATTTATCCTTTCCTTTCTCTTCCCTTCCCTTCCTTTTTTTTGCCTTCCGTTGTAGCCAAACATGCCCTAAAAGAAGATAATTGGCAAAGGACCATACCTTTTGTTTTATTCTTTTACTGGCAGAAGGATCCCATTTGTATATCAACTCATAAGCCATGACAACAACACCATTCAGAAACCTTGGTGTCTCTTTAATCTTACAGGCGAGAAAAATACTCGCGGTTCCAATTGTCTGTAACAAATTAAACGTGTTTGAGATGTAAAACAAAATTCGTACAACACATAATATACAAATTACTTTTTTCAAGGAGGAAATCCAAATAGGTAACAAAGCCTTAGGTGATGTGTGTTGTGATATTAAAAAAAGAAGACTTAGAATACCACTTCTAAATTAGATCTTTTGCTTCACAATTATGTGTTCCTTTTCTTTTCAGAACAATAATAATAATAAGGGTGCAGCTCCTAGAAGACTCAAAGGAAAAGGCAAAGTGAAGGAAATCAAAGGGGCACCGGTTTGGTTATATTAGAGGGTGGATTATAATAAACGGTGGGTTATTATAAACGATGTTTGGGGTGAAAGTTATTATAATAGTGGTAATGATAAACAGTGTTTGGGGTTCATGTTATTATAAAAGTAGTTATGGATTATTTTTTATAAAATTAATTTTAAATAGTATATTTTAAATGGGGATGGAAGAAATCTTTTTATTCTTTTTTTTTTGACATGATGGTAGCATTATGTTGAAAAAGATCGCTAAAACACCACGATTAACAAGGTCAGAGCTACAGTAACTCTGTGGGGGTATTTGAACAAAAAAGAAACAGATATATTTTAAAAGAGTGCAAGCATTGTAAGAGGAAAAATTTGAGAACATCAAACACTATGGCTGCTTCTTGGTGAAGGAGTTCTTACTTTACAATCAATTCTAGTTAGAAGGCCTTTAGTGAACACTTTATTATCAAGTTGTTATCATAAGGGAAACTTGAGAGACTATTGCACCGTAAGCTTTCAAATATCCATGGGCATACTATTGGATATGAATACAGAAAAAATAAATAAATAAATAAAATCCATCAACTCACCTGCCAGTCATTTTTAGCATGGGACTGACGCATGAAGAACCGATGGCATATCATCATTGCACTTGCAATTGTTATTTGAGGCCTGAAAGGTACACGAATCAGCACATCCACGTGAAAGATTGGTAAGAGTCAAGACTATTTTCATAAGATAAAAGATCACATGCAAATACAATAATCAATATTCAAGCAACACAAACATGCTACAGGAAAAAAAATGTCAGCTACATTCCTCTTGAGGCCCACAAGTGAAGACAAAAGAAATGAATAAAAGGTTATGCGAAGAATTCGTCCATTGTAAGAAAGATTTCTCACTTAAGAGGATAGAGCAGAAGAAATAGTTGAATGTACTTAAATATGAACATAGTACAGTTGAAGAATTTTTCTTAAAATAATTGTAAATGCTTGAGAGTCAAAGGGTGATGATGGGGGAGAATGGTGGTACCGGGAGGTAGGAAAAGAATTTGTTATGCAGATAAGCAGGAAGCGGAATGCCTACAACAGAAACATATGACGGGAGGAAGGAAGAGACTTCGTTATGCAAATAAGCAAGAAGCACGCTGCATACAGCAGATATATAAAACACTGATCTTGAAACCAAGCATGCAAAA
>JBBMEG010000015.1:8988962-9007137 GCA_037832605.1 Cyclanthera cordifolia | reverse complement strand
ATTAATTATTTTTTCTTTTGATAAATTAGAAAATTTATATTATATTTAATATTAATTATTATATCATATTGTATATGCATTAAAATAAATATAAAATTAAAAAATAAATATAAAATTTTAAATTTAAATTTTGAATTTAAATAAAATATTTGAAAAACATGATTAAAGAGAATTTCGAAAACAAGATAGAGAAAAGATAGAGAAGAATTATAGTTGAAATTTGTGATGGTTAATCTAATCTGTGTGGTTAGCTTAATTCGTCCACTAAACGAATATTAGAGAAATTAAATTAATCGGGTTAATTAACACTTGCGCCTAACACGTCCTAAAGATGTTAATTGCAACACTTTTCAAATTTTAAGGATGATGATTGTTCAAATTGAAAGTTTAAAGATTTAATTATTATTGATGAGTGGTTTGTTCAATTTTTTCTAATAAGTTTAATGAAAGGTAAAATAATAATGAAAAAATATTTAATATATAAAATTTAAAATATAATTTTGTATGAATACAATCATAAAAAGAATAATTTTGGATGAACAAAACATGAAGAATTAATTACATTCCGATTCTTCCCATTTGATTCCATGGTCACAAAGACGTCTTAAACGGAGTGGGGAAGGTAAGAAATGAGAAGTTATCAGATATTTGTCCATCGACATCGGTGGAAGAAAATGTTCAAATAAAATGGGTCCCATCAAGTAAGATTAAAGAAACAGGGTGATAGTTGCCCAAGCAGGATCAGTAATCCCATACCCATGTCCTTATCGGAGAGCGATTCTCCTTCAATTCACTCGATCATCCTTGCAGACCTCGTTGACTGCGACCCATTTCAAAACCTCATCGAATTACCCAAAATTCCCACTTCTGCACCCTCAATTCACTTGATTCCAGCTCGGGTTCCAATTTAGGGCTTTTCCCACTTTCCCTCACTTGGGGTTTCTTTCTTTCTTCTGATTCCATCATGGGATCTACCGCTTTCCACTTTCTGTAAGGTTTTGGAGCTTCATTTTTGGTTGGGCCGATTTCTCTTCTTCTTTTACCTGCCTGGAGTTCCTGTCAATTTGAGATTAAGCGATGTAGCAGGAACCTGACTACGTGCACTTCACCTTTTTCTCTATTTGCTTTTCTCAGAACAAGCGGTGCTTGGTAAGCAATTTCTCAAAACGTTGCCTATTGTCTTATATTCACTCGAACTGTTCGTTTGTAGTTTTGACTTACACAGATCAGTGTTCTTCGTCTGTTGGGTTACAAACGAAGTTGTCTAACATGAGGGTAATATCATGTCTATATAAGTGAGGAAAGCCATGTCTATATAAGTGATGACAACCATTTCGATTGTTATGTGATCTTTTGGGTGAAACGAAAAATAAAGCCAAATAAAGCCACAAGGGTTATGGTAGTGTGGAGATCTGGGTTGAGTTGTCATCGTTATCACAACGTTGTGCCTTATATCTGTTGAGGTCCGTTAATAGTTAGATTAACGTATTATTGATGTTCTCGGTATGTTTTCATATCTGATTTTGAAGACTGTTGTTTGTTTAGGAAGTGACTTTTTTTAGTTTTCCAGGGATGGCGACACCGGTGGAGCCTCCCAATGGGATTAGATCCCAAGGGAAGCATTATTATTCAATGTGGCAGACATTGTTTGAGATTGATACTAAATATGTACCCATCAAGCCTATTGGTCGAGGGGCATATGGAATTGTGTGTTCTTCTGTCAATAGAGAAACGAATGAGAAAGTTGCGATAAAGAGGATACATAATGCGTTCGAGAATCGTATAGATGCCCTCCGGACTTTGCGCGAATTGAAGCTCCTTAGACATCTTCGCCACGAAAATGTGATATCTTTGAAAGATGTGATGATGCCTATCCACAGGAGAAGTTTTAAAGATGTTTATTTGGTATATGAACTGATGGATACAGATCTGCATCAGATTATCAAGTCTTCTCAAACTCTTACCAATGATCACTGCCAGTATTTCCTCTTTCAGGTTTGCCATTTTTAGCTTTCATCTTCAGTTAGTGTATTATATTGTGTTGCTTTAAATCTTTACTTTGAAAAAGAAAATTTCTTGTGAATTATGTTATCATTTGTTTTCATTACTTGGTTAATTGATATTATGATAAATTTATCAATCTTTGCAATGCATACTATCCTTCAGGTTATTGTGATATTGTTTCTTTACTACATTCAAGTCAAGTTTTTGCTTTTTTCTGATAAACAACTGCAAATTGTTCTGTTTGTTCTTATATTGCTTTATTTTGCTTTTTAAAGGAAACAATAGAACAACATATAGAATGGATCCTGTTCAAGTAAGATCGTCATATGATTCTATTTTATCCCCATGTTAGTTTTTTTTACAAAAGCAAACAATCCCATGTTTCTCTAATTTGTTTCTGGAAGCGGTGTTATTTATCTCCATTATTCAGATTTTGGAGTGGTATAGTAACTTACTATTTTGAGCGTTTTTCTAATTTAACAAAATTGAGATCTGCATGCATACTGATATAATAAACTTTGTTTCAATGTTGCATACGTTTTACCTTTTAAGATTTGGTTGTTCTTGTATCATGCCAAATTGCCTTCTTGAGAATAGAATTGTTTCAATCACCATAACATCACAATCCATAGAATCTAGTCGAATTGTTGATTATTAATTTTAGGTTAAAATACCATTTTGGTCCCTAAACTTTCATCTTTGTTCCATTTTGGTCTCTAGACTTTCATCTTTATTTCATTTTGGTCTGTAGGCTTTTAAGTTTGTTCCTTTTTGGTTCCTCAACTTTCAAAAGTTCAATTTTAGTCCCTAGATTTTAATAAAAGTTTAAAATTGGTCCTTATGATAAATTTAAAATTGATATTAAATGAAATTGGTTCAATAATGTTAATAATTTTAATACAACAAAAGAAATTATGTAAACACAAAAAATATGATGTATGAAAATATTTCTAAACATATAAACAAAAAAATATGATATATGTTAATGTAAACATATATCTAAAGTTTATTTGAAAATATGGTATATTTTTTTAGAAAAATTAACAACAAAAAAAAATCTAATAAGGACCAAATTAACTTCTTCTTTTTTTTTAAGTCTAGGGACTAAAATTGAAATTTTGGAAGTTTAGGGATCGAAATAGAACAAATTTGAAAATTCAAGGACTAAAATGGAACTAACTTGGAAGTTCAGGTATTAAAATTGAACTTTGGAAGTTTAGGGATCAAAATAAAACAAATTTGAAAGTTGATGGACCAAAATGGAACTAACTTGAAAGTCTAGGGACTAAAATTGAACTTTGTAAGTCTAGGGACCAAAATGATATTTTAACTTTAATGTTAAATAATGAGAAACAATAAACACCCGATTGTTGTCGTGCTGATTTTATATGCCAAAGCGTTACTAGTTTCCGATCTAATTCGTTACATTTAGTCAGAATTTGTCTAAAATTGTGTTTCTCCATGTCACTCTATAGCGGTTGGACATGTCAAGTAATTCCCTATAAAGCACATAAACTTCTAAATAGGGAAATAATTCGTGTCGGACATGTAGCAAACACAAATTCTTCTCGACACTTCCTGGACACGTGTCTGACTCACCATTTTATGTGTCTTTATTTAATTTATTTTTTTTAATAATCAGACACACCTCAGACACATCTGGTAAACATGTGTGGTCTTAGAGCCAAATGTTAAAAGCTCAAACTCAAAATATTAATATTATAGTCAACTATATAAGGTAAAGAAGAAGATCAAAATAGGGAAAGAATCTGTGTCGGACACCAATCAGACACACATTCTTCTCGACACTTCTCGGACACGTGTCTGATTCACCATTTTACGTTCCTTATTTTATTACACACCTCAGACACATCTTGTAAACATGTGTGGTTTTTAAACCCAAATGTTAAAAGCCCAAACCCAAAATATTAATGTTATAGTCAACTAAATTATATAAAGGTAAAGAAGAAGGCAAAAGAAAAAAAAAAAAAAGTCATCTCTCTCATTTATCACCATAAACCAACCACCTTTCCCTCCTTTTCATTAAAAAATCCGTCTTCATCTTCTAAAATACTCGATTGCCACCACCTCCACCCAACATTCCTAATCAACGTCCATTGTAAGTAACTTGATATTATAGTAGGGTACATTTAGTATTTTATGCTAAATTTACATATTTACTGTAAATAAAGTTTAATGTATCTTCATCATATTCGTCCTAATTTAAAAAAATATGGTGTTTCGCCGTGTCTTGTCGCCAGTGCAGGTGTCCTGGGGTTTATTTGGGAGCAAGTCGTTTCCCGGTCATCAAAAAATAACAAGACCTAATATAAGTATAACTTTAATTTGAGAAATTAATTGAAAGATTTTAAAGTTTAGAAACTAGTTAACTAAATATTCAAAGTTCAGAAACTTGATTTGCTATTTAATTTGAGATTCTTTACATTTTTCTTGTTAATGTGGTATATCTCAGGATTTTTCTATATTCTACGTGCTTGCATAGTTGTGTGTCAAATTTGTGTTAAATTTGAGTTTCTTCTTTCACTTTTACTTTCCTGTCTATGTATTCAAACTTCATGATATAGTTGCTCAGAGGCTTAAAGTATCTGCACTCTGCAAACATTCTACATCGAGACTTAAAGCCTGGTAACCTCCTTGTCAATGCAAATTGTGATCTCAAGATATGTGATTTTGGGTTAGCCCGTACGAGCAACGGCAAGAATCAATTTATGACAGAGTATGTTGTAACTCGCTGGTATCGAGCCCCAGAACTGCTGCTATGCTGTGAGAATTATGGGACATCAATTGATGTGTGGTCTGTTGGGTGCATCTTTGCCGAGCTTCTTGGTAGGAAACCTATCTTTCCAGGTACCGAATGTTTGAATCAACTCAAATTGATAATTAACATACTGGGTAGCCAGAGAGAGGAAGATCTTGAGTTTATAGACAATCAAAAGGCAAGAAGGTACATAAAATCCCTCCCATACTCCCCTGGGGCTCCGCTCGCCCGTCTTTATTCGAGTGCTCATCCTCTTGCAATCGATCTGCTACAAAAGATGCTTGTTTTTGACCCATCAAAGAGAATTAGTGTCACCCAAGCATTGCAACATCCTTACATGTCCCCACTATATGATCCAAACAGCAATCCTCCAGCTCAGGTACCGCTCGATCTCGACATAGATGAGGAACTTGGAGAAGAAATGATACGAGAGATGATGTTGAAAGAAATGCTTCATTACCATCCAGAAGGTCTGGAAGAACAGGAAGATATGACATGTTTCCACCCTGAACCTACTACGAGTGGTACCGTGGTGTTTTCTTGACTGGTCCTCGTTCTTGATTCAGCTTCGAGGCCTTGGAGGTTGGTGATGGTGACAAAAGTTCAGTTTCTTCCTTGTCTCATTCCTACTTTAAACAGCTCGGTAATTATCTAGTAATGCTCGGGAAAAATGGTTGTCCTGAATTAACTCAATAATGTTGAAACAAGCATGCATAAGAGGGGTTTTTACTGCTAATGTCTGTCTTGTTTTTTCTTTTTTTGTATTCAAGAACCTTGTGTGGCTGGTCTTGTTTGTGCTTGTAAATATGTTTGCTGGTTTGGATTCCGGAACCTGTTTCTGTCTTTGAATTAGAAAGTTTGTTAGATGCTAATTTTGCTTGCAATGTTGTATTTCCAAACTTCTTTCTGATTGTGAGTGTTCAAGTCCTTTGTTTATCTTTTGAAGATTCTTCTAGTTCTTAGTATGGAAGGATAGACACACATAAATAATTGGTTTAAATCACATTCTTTGTTCACAACTGGTGAACTTATTCCAAGGTTTGGGTTATATTAGCTTTTGTCAGTAGTAGCATTTTGTTTCTTTTTGAGGAATAGAAATCATATTGAAAGGTGTTATATTATATTAGCTTTTCTTCAATAGGGAAAATCTTAAACTATAGAATAAGTCAGAAAGTATAGGATATCAATCCATCTACTAACTTCTTGAATTTCACATTTATAAGCTATTATACAGAGCAAGGCAAAGAAGATTTCATAGAGATGAAGCATAGATATCTACAAATTGCGAAAAGTTGCATCCTTTCAAATCAAATTTGGACAGCACACATTAATCCAAAAGAAACAATAATTCATAAAATTCAAATTCATTTAGCTCATTTATGAATGATGTATCAAATTAAGTTCATGTATTCATATTTAGTATGGTTCATGTATGAATTTAAAGGAATATGGGCTACATTAGGTCATTAACCAAGGGTTGTGTCCTTTAGTGATTTGTAAAAGAAAGAGAGAAATTTTGGTCAATCATAAATTGCCACATCATTATCTCAAATTTAATGACAAAATTAAATTAACTTTTGAGATAATATTTCTCAAAATTAAATTGGATCAAAAGTTTGTTTTATTTTGAAATTGTGTCAAAATTAAATAAGACCAAAATTTAATTGGTGACCCAAGTGCATATGAAGACCCATGTCCATGTAAACCAGTCCAATGGGTCAAGCCCAATGCTCAAACCCAAAAAGCTCATCAAGGCCCAGGGCCAAAGTCCATGGAAGCTTTCCTTCATTTTCAAGAGTCAGAGATTTGAAACTATAGAGAATTCATCAAAGACAGAAGACTCTCCAAATTTCTAAGAATCAAAAGACACATAGAAGCTGAATCAATTTCATAAGCAAGTCTCTCAAACACGAAGAACGCACATCGTATTCATCACAAACAGATCATTAAAGAAGATCAACAAGTCCACGACCGATCCCACAATCAACAAGTCAACGACCGATCCAAATATCAACAAGTCAACGAGCCATCCAAAGATCAACAAGTCAACGACCGATCCAAAGGTCAACAAGTTAACTACTGATCCAAATGTCAACAAGTCAACGACCGATCCAAAGATCAACAAGTCAACGACCGATCCAAAGATCAGCAAGTCAACGACCGATCCAAAGATCAAAAAGTCAACGACCGATCCAAAGATCAACAAGTCAGTGATCAACCATAAAAAAGATCAACAAGTCAAGGCCGATCGAACACAAACAAATTCAATCTCAAGAACAAGTTGCAAAGCCCTTGAGACAATTCTACATCCGAGAATAAGTTGCGAAGCCCTCGAAGTATTTGTATATGAGAGAGAATGAATCAGAGGAACAAATTAGAGACTGTAACCATATACTCATATAAACAAATTCAAGTTCATATACACGTGTCTCGCTCTCCTATTTTGCAGTAAAATCTCGTGTGAATAAATGGGCACACCCAATGGGACCATCTCTGCCTCTCATCTCATTCTCTCTCACAAAATCAAAATCTATTAACGTATCAGAGACTTCAATGTCGTCGCCAAAAGTTACAATCAAGTCTGCTACAGCGACAGAAGCTACAATCACATCTGTGACGCGTAACAACTCAAAGTCAACCAAGATAAATAAGCCTCAGACTACGTCTCAAGTAATTGCGATCAAGCCAATTGCAAAGCGACTAGAAGAAATTTATGATAAAGCCATTGTCACGAACAATCCCAACGTGATTTTTGTAATGATGGTTAGCGTAGAAGCTGACGATAGAATGGCAGAGTTCGAGAGAAAGCTCGAGCAAATGCAAAGAACAATTGAGGATCGGGACTTGGAGATTGCCTTCCTGAAAAATCAATTGCAGAATAGAGAAGCAGCTGAATCAAGCCAAACTCTCATTGAACGAAGAAATGATTAGGAAAAGCTCTCAGAGGAACAACCACAACAGTTAACCTCGATCACGTCCTTATCTCTCCAACATCTGCAGGACATGATCGTAAAATCTATTAGAGCTCAAATTGGTGGGGTTAACTCAAAGTTATCTTCTCTACAAAAAGTCATATACAAAAGGATAGATAGCCTAAGAATGTCAGTTGGGTATCAACAACCTAAGTTCCAACAATTCAACGGAAAAGGCAACTCCAAGCAACATGTCAGGCACTTCATAGAAACTTGTGAAACTGTTGGCACTCGAGGAGATCTTCTTGTCAGACAGTTTGTTCGCACTTTAAAAGGGCATGCATTCAACTAGTATACTAATCTTGAGGATGAAACAATAGATAGTTGGAAAGAACTGGAGAGAGCACATAAATAACGTTCGATAGTAATATTCAAAGACTCGAAAATAGTGCCCATGATCACGTCAGCTTCAGATCAATCACCTCGATCAGTCCTTGGTGTACCTAAAGGGAAACCACAATGGAAAGGGGTGGATTCTCAAAAACTCAGTAACGGAACCCAATATGGGAGCCGCATGAACATGTCAGTGAAAGTAATAGCATGAATAGAATGTTATCTCAAGTAAAACTCATATCTCTTAGTAACCGATGCCACTGTGAGAGCAACTCAATGAGCCAAAGCAATCTGGTTGCCGCCAGACCTCGAACACTCACGCGAAGAGGTAGTACAAGCACCCTCCGCAGTGGGATATCTCCCACCGCCACTCCTAAACATGGTTCCTGGGAAAGGTCAAGCAAAATCTTAGTAGGTAAAGCTAACTGCGTTGCCACCTGATATTGACACTACCACGATGAGAAATATCGTATCCTCGCCTGGCACTTGATAGTTCTCCTATCCGACACTAGCAACTAAGACACATCTGTCCTTAGCTGCAGCTCGTGCTCTCTTATAACACTTTTCCCCATTTGGGGCTTTAACTCAGGGTGAAACTCGTTTGGTTTCCTTTGGAACACCTCAGCCAACTACATGCTCGGTTCCCTTTGGAACTTATCAATAAAACGTGGATATCTCAACCAGAAGTTCACAGATTATCACTTGCTAAAATTTAATCTCAAAAGCCCATAAATCAAGCCATACAACAGATACATGCTCGAGAATCACAGGATAACATCAAACATACATTCAAAGCAATTAAATCAATGACATGCTCATTTGGCACCATGGTGAACCTACGTTGGGAAAACAGTCTCTTACCTTGGCTTGAAATAGCACGAAACAATCCTTGAAACTCGAAAGCCCGGTTCCCTAAAGAATCCTCACCTAAAAGTGCCCACATAGGTCAAACGGTGAGAATTTGGACCTACAATCTTGAAAAATGAACTCGGGGCATGGGATTAACCTTAGGTGTGAAAGTCAGATTTTTCCGGTCACCAAAGACGGCAGCGACGACGGCGCGTGAGGAAGCCACTGCACATGATCTCAGTCGCCGACTAGTGAACGATAATCAACAACGCATTCTTGGGCTCGTGCGGACTCCCTCGGAGGCACCATCGAGGTTCGAGAAAGCACGCGCTGCTCGAACTGGGCGTTGACGCGGTTTGACGCACGCTGCAGGCTCGGGAGATGCACCACCAATCCGAAGCTGCGATCATAAAAGAGGTCCAACGATTGCGAGACACGTAGGGGTGAACGAGTGGTGGACAGATGCAATAACGATTGGCGCAGGCGAAGGCAGACGTCAATTTGTTGACACGCTGGCAAAGTCTGACTGGCTCGGACAGGCTGCGTCACTCACTCCTACGACAGTTGTTCCCCATGCATGCGACAGCTAAAACATACACGGATTGGCTGCTGCTCCTTGACGATGGACATGAATGAAACGGCGACACGCGTTCTCCAGTGGCTGGCGGATCAGGGCGGCTCTGATTTTTCTGCGCCTTGGGATTCGTGCCTGCACAGAAAAATACAAAACTGATCACCTTCGATTGGTGGCTTGGAAAGTGGTGATTTGGTCCAAATAATGAGGACATAATGACCCTGTCACCTCTTTTCAAATTTGACTTTTTGCTAAATTTTTCTTGTAGCACCAAGTTACCAAATTACCCCTTCCTCTTCAAATTTCACTTAATAATCCTAGGGGAAAAATTGTCCAACCTTGTTAAAACGAAAAAAACTGATTCTTCATTAAATAAAGCTTTATATCCAAAATAAATTACAACTTTAATGGGAAAAATAAGGTTATTACAAGATTGATTATCAAATTGCCCCAGATTCTACTTTCTTGAGATAATAAAGCTGAATACACATTTTGTAAAGAAATAATGTCTTCTTTATCCGTTATAACTGAAATCATTTAGTCAACTTCATAACCTAGACAAGATATAATGTGCATAATGTGATCATCATGTTCAACTTTATTTCCAGCAGCAGCTAACGAGTAAACTAGCTAGATTTTTAATTTTTTGAAAATATTCATCAAGTGACAAATTATCTTTCTTGATGTTTTTAATTTTGCTTTAAGATCCATGATACGAGCAAGATTTCTTGATGAAAATCGCATGTTAAAAATCTTCCAGACATCTCTTGTAGTTTCACTTTCCAAGATTTCATAAAGTAATGAAGTAGTCATCGCTTCAAAAAGCCACGCTGTTATCAAATTGTCTTGCCAAATCCACAGTTCATAGGCTGGATTCATTTCTCATCCTTGTGTTGCGGAAGAGAACGAAGTATCTTCAAAATCAATTAATTTGACCGGAATATCATAACCTTCTTGGATATACTCCAATAATCCATGGACGTGAAGCGTATTCATCATTTGTAATTTTCATAAAAAAAATTATCTTCATGAAGATTAACCATCATAATCTTGTTTCTAAGATTCACCAGCTTCAAACTCTAAGATAAATTTACCACATCAGCTGTGCTTTGTTCTTAAGAACTGCATGATGATTTGCCCTAATTCTAGGAATTTTAGTTGGTTAGATCTTTTAAAGCTATGGTACCAACCCAAAAATAGTGAATGTAAGAAAAGGGCTTTTCAGCACCAAGAATAGAACGAATATTTTATTGATTGATTTTTACATCAATAACTCAATCTATTATATAGAGTTTGAGCTTAACAAAAATTTTATCAAAGAGAAAACCGGTTAGTAAAGTAACTTCGTAACCATATATTTGTTTTCTAACAACTCATTAGCTCAACTTGTATTCTTTATAACAACTGAACTAGTAATCCACTGCCAGCTTGGCAAATTTAGACAAAACACATGGACCTTAGTTCCTCCGTCTCCAAATATCAATATGGTTGGATGCAAATGGATATTTCGGTTGAAAAAGAATGTTGATGACTCCATATCCAAACTTAAAGCCAGATTAGTGGCAAAAGGATATTCTCAAACGTATGATATAGATTATTTTGATACGTTTAGTCCGGTTGAGAAACCATCCACTATTCATATTGTCCATATCTAGCCATATCTAGCAATTGGGAACTCCGACAATTAGACTTCAATAATGCCTTTCTCAATGGCACACTCAATAAAGATGTGTACATGTCCCAGCCACCTGGGTATGAAGATCCTCACCATCTAAGCTATGTCTACAAACTTACCAAGGCTATTTATGGTCTTAAACAAGCACCAAGGGTCTGGAGTGATGAATTGAAACTATTACTTCTCTCTTGGGGATTTAAAAATATAAAGTTTGATGCTTCTCTATTTGTTTACAAGAATGGCTCCACGACAATTCTCTTATTGTTATATGTTGATGATGTCATCCTAACAGAAAATAACAGTCTAGCTCTCAATCAGTTAATCTCTAAATTAGATGGTTATTTTTCGCTGAAATATTTGGGACACTTAATTAGTTACTTCTTGGGAATAAACATTATGTGTAGCCCCACAAGAATCCTAATGAGTCAGGAAGGATATATAAATGACATATTTTTCAGGTTCAACATGGTTGATTGAAAAACGATTCCTACTCCTACAGTTTAGGGTACTAATTTGACTTTAACTAATGGAACTCCTCTCGGTGAATCGTTAATGTATAAAAGTGCCATAGACCTGACATGGCTTATATGGTTAATCACTTAAGTCAGTTTCTAAAAGCTCCTACTAATGTTCATTGGCCAACTGTTAAAAGGGTGCTCATATACCTTAAAGGAATTAACAATATTAGTCTCCATATCAAGCCAAGTACAATACTTGACATTAATGCCTACTGTGATGTTGATTAGGTTACCAATTTGGATGACAGGAAATCTATTGTTGCATACTGTGTTTTTATAGGAGGAACTTTTGTTGCGTGGTCTTCGAAAAAGCAAGCAATTGTTGCTAGATCCAGTACTGAATCCGAATACTAGGCACTCACTCATACCTCAGCTGAAGTTACATGGATTATGCTGCTCCTCAATGAAATTGGAACCCTGTCTCCACGTACACTAATAATTTAGTGTGACAATTTAGCACATGAGCTCTTACTTCAAATCTAGTTTACCATGCTCACACAAAATACATTGAAATTGACATCCATTACATACGAGATTAAGTCTTCAAAAACTATGCAATAAAGGTGCATTTTGAACATATTTTGTACTTACCCTACTTCACGTGACAAAGTGATGTATTTAGCCTAATTTTCCTATTAACTCATGCAATTCTTATATTTTTAGCTTTTTATAAATCATTAAAGAGCATAAATCTTGATAAAACTAAATAATATCTCTCGAAATAGAGAGTTACGAGCACCATCTTGAAAAAGCGGAGACTAGATTCGAATTCCAACACGTGATGACTCGCCTATTTTAGCAATTTTTTAAGACACGCTACCGACGACCCATTTTTTGTATTATACGTTGTTTTAATTGTCTCGTCGTCCTGATTGCACTAGTTAGAACCTTGTGGCTTGTTCCTTTTCATTTTTTCGTGTTTCGTGCATATCTTTTATATGATTCATTGTTTTACATGGTAAAGGTAAAATTGACTCTCTTTTTTCAATTTTTATGGTTTAATTAATTGATTATGTATATTGAACCATGATGGATCTTGTTTTATGTTCGTGTTCTATAATAATATGTTGGGTTGATCGTTCACTCAAGTTGGTGAGGTAAGGGTTTTACCTCTACTTTTGTGTATGGTAACACGTGACCATAATAGTTGCATGATTGTCTTATTTAAATGGTTGTTGAATATTCTTCTTATTTTGAATTTGTTGTTTGAGATGTTTGTTCCCAAGATGAATTTTAAAATGTATGTTATGTTGATTGTAGCCATTAAAGGTGCATGCTTATGATATATTTTATATAGGATGTCAAACCCAAATATCTTCATATATTTGACATTAGTCTAAATTAGGTTATTAAGAAATTTATCGTTATAGGACGAGCTAGTTGATGTTAAGAGGTGATTGTTGTTTGATGAAATTCATATTTAAGTGATTAATGGATTTGAATTGGTTAGGATGTAAGCCCTTGGTTGTTAAAAATTGGTTGATAGATTTAGACCGTGATGTTTATTTGAGAGTCGTTAAGGACATATAAGATGGATTATGATGAGAGATTATTTGTGGTTAAGTTTGAGTTGTTGGACTAGACTTGGACAGTCTTGGCAATGTCCTTGTTAGAACTAGTATAATGTTGTTGTTCTCTATGTAGACACAAGGCTTCGACCTCATTGTCTTTCTTTTTATTTGAGTCTAGTTGGAGGAGTGCCCTGAAAACTCCGTTAGATGACTATTTGAGTTCTTAGCTGAGAGTCACAGTCTGTGATGATCCTGTTAAATGATTATTTGAGTTTGTAGCAGGGGGAGTCACAACATGTGTGCTATGAGAATGTTAGATGATTATTTGAGTTTCTAGCAGGGGGAATCACAACATGTGTGCTATGAGAATGTTAGATAATTATTTTAGGTTTCTAGTGAGGGAGTTACAACATGTGTGCTATGAGAATGTTAGATGATTATTTGAGTTTTTAGCAGGGGGAGTCACAACATGTGTGCTATGAGAATGTTTGATGATTATTTGGGTTCATAGTAAGGGGAGTCACAACTTGCTAGCTGATGACCCTGTTGGACTTTTCTTATTTTTATGGATTATTGGTCTCGGGGGATGATAAATATCTCCATTATTGCTTTTGCAAACTAGCTGGTCTCGAGAGATGAAAAATTCCTTTATTATTGCTTTTATAGACTTTCGGTCTCAAGAGATGCTAAGTACCCTTATTGTTGCTTTTGCAGGCTTCGTGGTCTCAAAGGATGACAAATACCTGTATTCTTGCTAATGGTCGATAAGTACCTTTTATTTATTTCTATAACATGTATGTGCATTTTATGTTTGGTCATTTTAGTTATGACATATATAGGTATGTCATGTTTGGTAATTATAGCTTAATCATAAATGGTTTGTTTAGAAAGTTTTTTTAGTAATGTGTAAAATGAACAAGTTTGTACAAGGATGGTGGCTGTTATTAGTTATTTTGTGGTTAATGTTGCTAAGCTTGTTTAGATCAAAGTGATGTTGGAATCGAATAAGTTTATGATTGTTGAAGTTATTGGTTTAACATAAGGCTAAGGCTAATACGCATGTTTGGATTTTAGTTATGCCGAGGCTTAAGATGTTGATCTTGAGTGAATTTAAACGATATTATCTATGTTTATGTTTAAATATTTCAAGTTATATATGAATACTCTTTAAAGGGATCCTTACCAGGTATATTTCGATATACTCACTTTTTATTATTTTTCATCTTTTAGGTCTTGAAGCATGTCGAGGTGGTTAACTGAGAATAGTTGAGAAGATCATGAGCACGATTCTAAGTCTTTTTATTCTGCATAACACATAACACATCATTAATTGTATTTCACACTTTTATTAATTTAAACACTGTTTTGTATTAAAAATAATATTGTCGAACATTTATTAATAATAATTAATACAACTCAAGATATTTTCTAAAAATTGTGCCTCATTTAATTTATTTGAGTTAGTGTATTATAATGCATGTGTGGTAATTATCCTTAATGTTTAGCTAAAATCTTGGATGTAATGTGAACGCGCTAGAAGCTCATGTTTCAATTAATTAACCATGAATTAATTTGTTTAAGTTACCCGCAAAACTCCTAGGAGAGAAGTTCGTTATAAAACATAAAGACTTGCATTGAATGAAGCCTCATAACAATTTTGGTGGGTCTTTATTATTAAGTAGGTTGGTTATTGCCGTGCTCTACTCAATTGGTCTCCTTCAATCTTCCAAGCTATGACTCTTTACTAATATCAGTGCTTGGTGTGAAGCCTTTTAGAGAAAAAGTGTTGGGAGAATTTTGTCGTGATTTGATAACTTTTAGAGGAGAGAACTAGCACCTTTGAAAGGATATTCTCACTAAGAGATGGGATAAAATAGAGAGCATCAAGAGGTCTCTATTTATACCCTTAGTATGATATTCAAACTAAACAAGAATAATATCTTTTAATATCTTATATTAAAAAGTATTGAAGAATATTTTCTAAGATGTTTACCTAATGATTATTTGACTCCTCCTTCCTTTTAATGGAGAATTCGAAAATTTCATTCCTTTCTCTAGAGGTTTTTGTTTGGAGTTTTTATGGAGCTATTAAAAATGAGCTTTTATAATAACTCTTTAAAACACTCATCCAAACAAGTTATTACTAGAATTTCTCCTTCAAAACCACTCAAAATAACTCTTTATTTATAATCATTCATATCAATTAATTCTCTATAATATTTATCTAATAAATATTAATCTATTAATACATCCAATATATTAATATTTAGTTTAACAAATTAAACTAAAGCCCATTTTAATTATGCTCAACGTAATTAACCAAGTTAGTATGAACACTTTAAACTAATACTCTAATTGAAACAGTGTACTATAAAATATGAGATGGCTCGTGGACTAGTAACCAATAGATTGAAAGCTAACCGACTCGAGATTCAATCCTTATTCATGAAGATCAACCTTATTCCACTAAAGGCATGTGCTGAAATCTTTAGCACTATACAAATTATGTCAACAGATATAATTGATTATCTACCATATGATCCTTCACGAGCTTATTCGTAATTCAGAACTGTGACAAGAAATCCATTAATTCCTAAGATTATATATTTCTCCTTAAACTCTATTGATTTCTCTAATGAACAAGTTGTTCATGGTTCAACCATATACCATTATTCTCTCGGGCCAGTGAGAGGTGAGTACTCTTTGTTCAAGTTCTGGAATCAGTTCAAAAGGAAAAATTCTTCTACTTTCTCAATAATAGGGAAGAAGTGAATTTCATCTCGTGACTTTGCGTTGCCACTCACGACATTACCCAACCTGGGATGCATATTGATCCAGCGTTGTTTGGGCTGTCTCATCCATGCATATCAAAGGATGTTATCATAAAGCAGAAGTTCACAACTCACTCATGATAAATATCATACTAGCATATGATCATCTTAGTAAAATACTTGATCGATGTCTATAACAGAATTACTAGATAGATCATAACATTTCTAGTTTAGTCTTATGCAAAAACTATTTTCGCATAGACTTCCTCACTAACATGCCTTCTCATGAACAACTAGAATCAGGTTGTCTGCAACCATTGCATAGCGGGTCGTACCAACAGTGTCACTAGAACTTAAGTGTCCAGCCTTAGTCCATATACCGTAGACGAGTTTAGATTATTCATTTAAGACAATAATCACTTGTATGTCTCATGTACTTGTTCAAGTGTTCATTTTAATAAGTATCTCTGACTTATCGTCTTTAATCCAATATTTAATGAAATAGAGTTGGATGGTGTTCATAATTTAAATGCGCAACTAATGAAATAATACCTCTTTATTAATAATTAAAAATTAAAGACATTAAGTGTCATATATTAAATATTTCTTCTTTAAATTACAAATGATTAGGCTTTGATGACACAATCCCTTAAAATTTTCACATTGCTACTAAAAAAAAAAGTGTGCTTTACTAAGAAAGAAAATGAAAACATAAGTGGAGATAGGACGTAAGAGGGTACAACTTTACTTACACTAGGTCGTTTGCAGCTGTATTGATTGGCACATTGTTTCGGTTTGAAACTGTGGGTGTTTGGTAATACTATTGGGCTTTCTTCAACCACACACAACTTAGTGCCTCTATCTGGGTTGCCATTTTCACCTCTTTTGACCAACTTATCCAGTCGGAGAGGGGCAAAAATTCCCACTAAGCTTTCACCTACAAAAGGACACACACACATATAACATTAAATTAATGAAGACAAATGTATGAGGTATAAATTTAAATGATATCAAACTAATTAGTAAATTATATAAGATAATAAAATTCTAAAGACATTTAGATTGAGATTTTAAAAATATTTTGAATTAATATTTAAAATAAAGATTTATTTAGAGTATTTAGAAGCAATGATTGAAGTAAAAATCTTGTTTGGATGTAATTTTTAAGAGTATTTAAAATGAAAATTTATTTTGAATATTTAGAAATAATGATTTGAGTCAAAAAATTTGTTTGGATAAATACGATTTCTAAATACTCAATCCAAACATCCCCTAAGCATCAAAGATGATTCCATATATACGTCTAACAATTGATTCCGGAAAACTTAACACATCTAAACCTTTTTTTTTTTTTTTTTTTGAATAACAGGAACATCTCATTCATAAACCAAAGATTAAAGATAAGATCAAAAAATATTATTATAAAAGTTCAGACAAATTATAGATAGTGATTTGATCCTTGGAAGTTGATCTTGGTGGATTTCAGATGTTATTATTAATGGTATTTTGAACTCAAAAGTATTAGAATTGAGTTTTGGAATAGTTTAGTAAAAGTTAATGAAATACCCTATTTCTGAACTCAAATATATTTATGAAATGATTTTTTGTATATACCAACCAGTATTGTACTCTTGACATCTTTAACTAACTATTATTGTGGCTGTTGTTGAACCTTATCATTGTCTTCCATAGTGGAGTCCAATGCCAAAGCTTCTCACCACTAAAATGCATCCAAGTTGTATTCATATTCACATTGAAAAAAATATCTCCCATGGCAATAGGATTTGATTTCAACCTTCAATTGGATTGAAAGAACATCCAAAAGCTCATTCTACACCACATATTTTTCAACAATCATTACTTTCCAAGTTTTGGAAGTATTTGTTGGAATGAGGATATCAAAATTAATTGTATTCATTAATTGATTTAGCACATTTAGTAGCAAGCAAGGAGTCCTTTTAATTAACATTCTCAGATGAGTATCGTTCATTTTAATTAACATTATATTATGTTACTGATGGATTTTCTTATTTCAATGTCTAATATGAGGATTATTAAATTCAAGGGGCAAATTGTACTTTAGTATTGAAATATAGAGATCAAATAGAAAGTCAACCCCAAACAATCAAATTTTGTTCTAAAATAGAAAGAAAAAAGAAATATTTTTTTTATTAACTTTATTTGATCAA